>JAQFVV010012408.1:12351198-12951198 GCA_028023455.1 Epiperipatus broadwayi
GGATAACTTTATTGTTCTATCCTTTCTATGATTACTACAACATATAAAAATATCATTATATATATTGTGACAGTCAGATAATGTATGTTGGTTTAACCCAGTTCGAATACTAGGCGAAAGTACCTCAAGGCCACCCATATGCAAGATATTAAATCAAGAATACTATGACCTCTGCCCATTCGCCCATTCTCGAGGCCTGATCACGAACAAACAACACCATCTGAGTCATGCATAAATTATTTTTCAGCCGGCGACAGCTTAGCATCAGCGGAAAGAAGCATGGACGGAAACACCTAAAGAGCTAAATAGTTAAATGTGCAAAAGTACTAAGAAATATGTGTTTTGCGTTTTGCGTGCCTGGATCATTGAAAAGTAAAAGAAAGCATTTATAACAAATTTAGCAAAAGTCAAGCTTGTTAGTTAAAGAATAGATATTTAATTAATGACTTTAAAATAGGAATAATGATTTAATGGCCTCCGCTATCCCCTAAATTAACTATTAAACTTAACCGCAATGCAATACCAAATATGTATACATTGGTAATGAAGAATAGCGAAGGAAAAAAGGTTAAATAGATAGATGATCACACATATATATTTAAGACTAATCTAATAAGGACAATGGTTAAATTACATAATCGTTACATAAAACAATTCATAATATAATTCAATTAAGAAAGATATATAAAAAAAAATAAAAAGGCAGAAAATAAATAGTTCAATGGAGGAGAGATAATGATTACCGTCCTTGTTCCTTGGTCATGTTCCATCGATGAGCGTAGCTTGATCCGTCCATCGATAGCTATTTGTCTGGACAAGGAAGGTGGAAATAAGTAGCATGCTTTTACGAAAAGTCCTACAGACACAGCACAGAGTTCAGATGACTATGGAGTGAAGATTAAGGCATTTTGATGGTATTTAGGAACCTCGGTGATAGGCAAAGCTATTTATTTGCCTAGCCGAGCATAGTAGAATCCATCAAACTTATATGATTTTTAGCTTGAGCAGATTCAAACTTCTTCATGATTTGTAGACGATAATTGTAGACTTTTTGGAATAAAATCACAAACAAAATCTGACAGAGTTCTAAGAGAAATCTGAATGCACCTTGCAATAGCAGATCTGAATGAAACTTGCAATAGCAAAATCTGAATGCCTTGCAATAGCAAAATCTTGAATCAACCTTGCAATAGCAAAATCTGATATGACTCTCCTCTTTTGTTCTCTCCCTTTTATAACTTTTTTTCTCAGCTACCTTCTATTGTTTGTATGATCTTAGATTTTGATAAGCCCACCCACACTCTTTTGTTTCAAGGTAACAGTCTCTAAAAATAAGCTTTTACTTAAAACTCCAAATTTATTTCTTTAAAGTTTGAATTTTTATTAATTAAAAAAGAAGGAAAGAGAAGTCCATCTTTAATTAGACTTGAATGGCTCATTAATCAAAACTATACATTCTTTTAGAAAATGTTTGGCAGGCTTATCTCAAAATAAATCATACTAAATATTTTAAAAAGATTTTACAAAAAAAAAAATATTCTTATTTTTTTATAGTAAATAAGCATTTTATTTCAGCAGAATTTTGCATTAACTCATATATATATGCTTGATGTATATATATGTTTGACTAAAAGATTTTCACAAGTAATATTTTTAACAGCAATTTAATGTTAGAATGGAATTTACTTAAAAGAAAATATTTAAAAGCAAATACAAATTTAATAAACGTAATTAATTTTAGCTGTAATGCAAAACCCTGCTGACATTGGACTATAAACTTAATTTAGGTTTACAATATTAATTAAGTTTATAGGAAGATGCGAAGCATGGATCGGACTTCAGATCCATTGCTTCAATATATATATATATATATATGTGTGTGTGTGTGTGACCATATACTTTGATTTTTTTTTTTTTTTGTATTTTATGAAAATTAAAATAAAATAATACAGTGGATATTCAATGTCTATTATATTTTCTTCTCATGTATTCATTATAAGCTCATGTTTTGTTGATAAGCTTTGATTCAATGAAATACATATGATTTTTTGTGAACTGTACATGTACACTATTTTTTACAAGTACATATAACACATGCTTTTTTCTATATGAATATATTATACATATGTAAATTAAGAGTATAGTATAAACAATGTAATGATGATAAAAATATTAATAATAAATTGGAAAAGCAGATTTACATACATATTTATTATGTGTGTTCACTTATTTACATTCATTCAAAAAAAAATTTGCTGATCTTTATTTTTTAAAATAAAATGAATAGTAAAATATCAGACTTTCATTACAATTAAATACACTGTGGGTAATATGCTTTTGCTTCAATAACTTTTCCCTCTATAGAAAATTAATAATCTCATTATCAGCACATTTTAATCTTTTTAATTGTTTTGTTGTTGTTTTTTAATCAGTATCCATTTTGAATCTATACAATCATCTCTCCATGCTGTTATCCATTTCAGATTCTCAATTAAAATCTTCAAATGTTAAATTTTCTGATACAGTACAAAACATTTTACAGTTCTTTTTTCTTTCTTTACTAAATTGATAACATTCACTTTATCATTTAAGAAAGAAATTTTCTTAATTTCATAAAACTGTAGATTTATATTTAGAATACATTTTATTATGTAAAACATTGTATCATACCAACTTCAGAAAGGCTAATAAAATAAAAAATAAAAAGTAGATGATTTAGTAAAAGTGAAGAAACATCGTCAATTAATGTGATCACATATCACATTTGGAAATGGAAAAATGGTTACCATTGTATTGTAAAATTTACTCAATTTTTTAAATTTTATGTTTTTTATGTTTGTATTATTTGCATTTTTTGGACAACATATAAATGAAATAGGGTATGTGGATGCAGAGCATACCATAAAACATCACTGCGTATTGTCATCATTATCTTAAAAAAGACTATTAACCATTCAAAAATTTATCGGTTTAAATATATTTTTTTCAAATATTTAAAATATAATTTTCTCTTTCTGATTTAATTATTTTGTTAATTAGTATATGCTCTGTAACTTAATTTTTTTTTTTGCTTTGAGTAATAAATGGACAATTTATCCGAACCACTTCAAACATTTTTTAGCAAAATCTTTTTTGTACATAAATGCATGCACCTACATTTCAACTACCCTGCAGTCCTCTTCAGAACCAATTTACTTTTTTTAAGAGATTCGGATAAATTGGCTCTGAAGAAGACTGTAAGACAGTCGAAATGTAGGTGTATGTATATATGTATAAATAAAGGGTTTTGCTAAAAAGTGTTTGAAGTGGTTTGAATAAATTGTGTTTATATAAGATATTACAGCAAAATAAAGAAAAGGATGACTTTAGTAATAAATACACAATTCTTTTTAAAAAAAATACTGTAAAGGGTAGCTTACAATGCACACATTCCTAAAAAGATCAAGCATATTTACTGAACCCAATCTATTTGGAATTTATATTAATAGTTGGAAGATTATTATTTGTTATTATTATTACTTATATACATATAATACACAATAAATTATTATATTTATAAAATAAAATACGATCAGTATTTTACAAAGTAATATTGTATATATATATAACTATTTGATTAAATAAACTGTAATGTATATTTTTTTTTTAAATTTAAAATTGAATATTAATTTATAGTTAAATGAATTTGGGATAACCTGAAGTTAATTAGGTGAGTACATGTGTGTGAAAATAAAACTGATTTTATTATTATTATTTTTTTTTTTATTTATAATAAATCTAAATGTATTTAAACAATAGGCAGTTAAAGATATCAGCGATCCTGAAAATCTATGCACGTGAAATGTATAAAAACAAAAGACAGTTTACAAATCATTCTTCTTATTGTTGTAGCACCTGTAACAAAAGACAGCAATTAAAACTAAAAATTTAGAATGCTAAAATGGAGTTTTATTTTTTTTTTTTAGTTAAATTATAAACATTTTAAAAGTCAAATGCTGTAACTAAAAGTTTATCAAATTCAAAGGAAAGAAAGTGAAATAAGAAGTAAGAATAACTGATTAATTCTTAAATAATTAAATCGTGTTTTAATAGTTGTTGGAGTAAATTTGAATATTTTAAATCTTTTCAAAAACAATAATGAGAATTAAATTTGCTGGAAATTGGAAAAGAAAAAAAAATGAAATAGTTTTCTTAATATATATGTAAGCGCTTCAATACTATTCAATAAAAATATATGATTATAAATAATTATTAAATTGTACTTTAATATGAAAATGGGCTAGAGCAAAACATGCTATTGTGTGTCATGGTATTTCCTGCCAGCTGCATTATATCTATATATATATATTTCTACTTTCTTGTAAACACACAAGAAGATGCCTACAGTCAAAAGTAAACAAGGATTGGAATACTTTATGGTGAATCAAATGAGGATCAAGATGTTTACCATTAAACACAACTACAGGAGACACCATTGTACCTATCTATCCTTGCTAAGGAAAATGATTTACTAAGTGAAACTGCTTTGAAGAACAACTTGCCTAACTATCAGCTACTACTACTTTTATTATGATGATTTTTATGAACTTTGTTCCAATTACAATTTTTAATCAAAGAATCAATATTGTAAATTTTTGTTTATTTATTTTTTTTATTCATACTATTTGTTGTATTTTCACACTCTGATGCTGAAGCCTCATTTTTCAGAATTAGCAAAGAAGAAAAGGGGGGGATTATTCATTTTGATATTTTTTATATTTTCATTATAAATAAAATTTAGGTAATACCACCTGCTTCACATCAGGTTACCCACATAAATATTGAGGTAAGATTCTCTAAATTTATATATATAGGTTAAATTACAACACTTATACAGAATACATATTATATGTTTTATTTTGTGATTAACTGTGTATGTATATTTTCCAGTATGTTTGACTAATTAACTGGTATCTGTCTCTATCATATATATAAATTGGGGAAATTTGTTAAATAGATTAACATTTGTAAATATATAATTTAGCTAGCCAGCATCTCAATTATATTAAATAACTAAAGTTGATTTTTCTATATAATTATGATTTGTAGAGAATGAGTGACATAGATGGATTTCTACCATGGGGTATAAGGGTTGGATTTAGATGATAATTAATTAGTAAGATGGTAGAAGTTCACTTGTGACACATGTACATATGATGATTATTATTTTTTTTTATCATTACTATTGGTTGTTATACTTGATATTTATTATTGTTAATAAATGTTTGAGAGTTTGTATTATTCCGGTCTCTGGTTTATTGAGTTGTCCTGACATTCCACAGCTTATAAATAATTATACATGCACACAGCTTGAAAATAAAACAAATATAATAAATGCTAGTTATAACCTATATATAGGTGCAGGAGTTGCTGTGTATATCTGTTCATACCTGCTAAAGGAGTTAAAAGCAATATTCTCTATGGGCTTGAACGTTAGGGCATAACGGAATTAAAAAGGGAAAGTGGATGAACTAACCTAAATTGCATTTAATATTATTAAATAGGGATAGAGTTAGTCAATTAAAGTATATGCAATCATTGGTTAAGCATTTCATCGGATTCTCATTAGCACTCTATCTGATGATCCAAAGTCTGAACATAGTTGGACGCAATTTTTTTTCCTTCTAAGCCTGGTAGGTCTTTGCAGATTGTTTCATTAGGAGTAATAAATTAGAGCATATTAACTTATCCCCACACCATATTGCTACATCTGCTTAGTAGTACAGTCTGCAAATTAGTTGACCATCCATTACATCTGGTGTTTGCAGTGTTTGGTATTAGTTGTAATTATTTCGTCCGTTATATCTAGCATCATCAACTTTTGGGGCTAGTGGTCATCATTCTGTCCATTATATTTGGCACCAGCAATGTTTGGGGCTCGATAGATAGGTGTGTCATCACATAAATACTTTGAGTAAGTTGGTCATACATTGTAATCGAACCAGCTGATTATGGAATCTGATAGATATATCCAAGTGCTAATTGTTCCGTCCATTATATCTGGTGACCAACGTGGATGCACGATGTGTAGCGGGACTACACACCGCTAAAGATTGAATTAGTGACTAATGTGACTGGTATGATGGGTATTAGGGGGGCGTATGATGAGAATTGTTCTGTCCATTATATTTGGCGCCCAATGTGGTAGGCTTGAAGATATTACAGTTGATAGAGGAGTGTATTTACCAATGGGTATATCTGGTGCGCAACATGGTATGCATGAAGATTTTACAGTTGATAGAGGTATCCAAGTATATTTACTAATGGTTATATCTGACATGCAACGTGTTAGGCATATAGATATTACAGTTGATAAATATATCCAAATGTATTTACCAATAGTTACATCTGGTATCCAGTATGTTAGGTATGATTATATTATAGTTGTAGGGGTGATTTAGTCATTGGACTGGTGTTTAAATTTTTTTTAAAAAGATGTTAAAGCACATTTCATTTGATATTTTTCTATCAACATAAACCCAAATGAACTTATGCACATGGCAAACAACTAGCACTTTCATTTAAAATAATAGTAATAGGGATAATAGATCACATAAACTTGAATCAATTTTCAATAAGATATCTAAAGTATTGAGTGTAAATTGGAAATATAAAGGATTGGACAATAAACAGAGACCGATGATAAATAGTTAAGTGATTAATAAATGATAATAAAATAGTAGAGTTAGGCATGTAAAAGGACATAGGCTAAAAGTAGATCTATTAGAAAACTAGAAAAAAAAGGTAAAAGATAAATGCAATGGTTGGGAGTGGCATGATGCACTGTGGTATGTGATTGTTTATAGTTTCATAATATTTTATAAATAGTTTGCAAATATATAAATATTTATATGATAACCGGAAGTGGTAAGCAATTAAGTAATATGGAATAAAACATTTTGAGATAGGGAAAAATAATAGTGATAGTGAGATGGTAGATGATATTACCAGTAATAAGGTAGAATCTGTGATGATTCAGATACCTGGAGGGGGTCTATTCTGGAAGGTGAACAATCCCCACAAATGCAGGAAGGAAGTCAAACAGTTTCTCAAATTCAGATGATTTCTCTCAGTGATATTGTTCAAGTGCCTGAAGTGGGAATAACTCAGGTTATTCAAGACCCTACAGCATATGAAAAATGATATAAATAGCAATATGGAGAATATGAGAAGTGATATGAATAATATGAAAAGAGATATAGATAGTAAGATGGAGAATATGGTAATCAAGGCTGATGAAATGAAAAGTAATATAAATAGCAATATGGAGAATATAAAAAGTGATATTAATAGCAAGTTGGAAAATATGGCCACCAAGGCTGATATAAATAAAATAAAAGAAGAATTAAAGAAGGATGTGAATGATATAAAAGAACAAATGGAAACAAAAATTGATAATGTTGAAATTAAGCTGTCTGAAGATATGGAACAACTTTCCCTTAAATTAGGAAATGTTCAAAAAGACAATATTGAATTGAAGCAAGGAATGTTAGAGATGAGGAATAAAATTGGTGAAAAGAATACAAAATGCCAACAGTGAATAGATGATTTTAAATCCATTGTCATGGAACAATTGAATGCAAAATATGATGAGGCATGTAAGAGTCAGGAAACATTAAAACATGAGGTACGTGTGGAACAGGATAAATTCCTAACCGAGGTTCAAGATGAATTTCAGGAAATTCAATCAAAAATAGAACAACTTTCCATATCACAAAATAATCAGATGAGTCATGCAACAAGATGCTAGTAGATTTGGATCAACATCTTAAACAAGTTGAGGGTAGAATAATCAAAGGGGGGATGGACACAACCGTAGACAAAGCCAATATAAAAAAGTTGGTGGGACATGCTCATGAAATAAGAGATGAAATTGATAAAATGGGTGAAGCCTTTAATCAGAGATTGGTAGTGCTTGAGTCTCAACTGTACCAAGAGATGCCAACCAGTGGAGGAAAACATGATGAAATTGATGTAAGGATGCACAGTAGTAATAAAATAAGGGATAATAGGACTCATCACCTAGAGATGGCCCTTAAGGACCCACAGAAGATAAGTGATCCTTCTGAAGAAACTCTCCTCCCATGTCACATTCTGTCTAGGCAGAAGATTATTCTTCTAATTTTAGTTTAGAAGGTTTAATTCCAGATAGTTATCGAACACACTATGATGATCATACATTGACACCACCTGTAAATACTACAGAAGTCAACAAGACACTTTACCATCCTGCACAAGTGAATGCTATTAACCAGTTTGTTAAACTAAAAGTATTCAAGGAATCTACTAATGAAGCTCCCATTGAACATATCCAGAGTCTAAACCTTTATTTCTCTGTAAACAGAAACTTGTCAGAGGATGAAAAGGTTATTATTGCATACAGCCACCTGCAAGGTAATACACTGGTGTGGTGGGAGTCATTGTTTCAGGCCCCATCTACCTTTGATGAATATCAGATACTTCTGGTGAAGAATTTCTGGAACAAGGACAGGCAGGAGGCCTTATTGTATCAGTTATTTCAAGAGAAATATAGGGCATCACCTGGAGAAACTTTGACGAAGTTTTTCCGCCGTCAAGTTACGAAATTAAGAACATTAAATACCTACTGCCTGAGTGAAAGTCAAATTATCAGAATAATAAAGAGAAACTTACCACTCAGGATTGAACAATCGCTATTATGTACTAATGTTAGGACCATAGAACAGGTGGTAGAATTGTTAATTAATATAGATATGAACAATGCTAACCTGTCAATTAGGGCACCTAAAAAGAGGAGAGAAGAGGCTACTGTTAATGCTATTTTTTATAAAAAAAAGAAAAAATAATAATGATGCTAATCATTGGAAAGGGAAGTCTTTACAAAGTAATTCACTCTATGTATGGTCAGCTAAAAGGAACCATACAAATAGTAGCAAAACAGGAATAAATCCTCTTCATAGTCCCAAAAAAATCTACAAAATCTAAGTGTAGTAATTATACACCAAAAAGTCAACAGAAACTAAACTGGAAGGGTACTTGAGGTTATGTTCCTTACCTTGAGAGACTGAAAATATCCTGAGGAACATGAAACAAACCCCAGATCAAGAGATCACTAATATGATGTGTTCATGGAAAGATAAAGCACCTGACTATGCTTTGCAGAGCTGCCCCATGATAGAGGTTTTGTTCGTGGGTTTACAAGTTAAAGCACTGTTAGATTCTGGTAGCCAGATTTCCATTATCTCAGATAAATTTTACCAGGAAATTTTTGATTAAAAATCCCAAAATTAAAACCTTACCACTGAAATCTATTCAGGTTACCATGGCTAATAGTAGGAAAGCAAAACTTGTACTAAAGCAAATCTGGGTTGAAATGAAAGTTGGCCAAACAATCCTCTATCATGTGTTCCTTATATTGAGTGGTTTAATCCATAATGTAATTCTTGGGTCAGACTTCCTACACTTGAACAATTGTATTATTGATTTCTCTAACAAAGTGGTTAAGATAAGTGATGAGGTCTTGGAGATGACATTACTTCCGAGATATGGTCTCCCTGAAGTTGACTGTGTAATATCTAGTATCCCCTGGAGGCACTCATAGATAGTAAGCTTGCAGAGTCCAACTTGCTTGGAAGTGAGAAGACATTGGAATTTAGATCTGTGATACATAAACTTAACCCGATTTTTTTGGAGATACCAGGAGTAGTAGAAGGATTTCAGCAGAGAATAAGATTAGTACATGACCAACCATTTCAATCCAGATTGTATCCTATTCCATACCAGTATTGGCAAGAGATAACCAAACAAATTAACAAAATGCTAGATTGGGGGATCATTTCCAAATGCTCTTCACCATACTGTAATCCAGTTGTAACTGTGAATAAGAAAGATGGGTCGATGAGATTTTGTTTGGATGCTAGACAACTAAACAAAATTACTGTTCCTGACAGAAATATTCCACCACCCATACATGAATTATTCGTGAGATTTGGAAACAAGAAGGTGTTTTCCACTTTCGATCTAACCGCTAGTTATTGGCAGATCGAACTCCATCTGAATGATCACCAATACACTGCCTTCCGATATGAGAGATTTACATACCAATTTAATAGGATGCCATTTGGATTGATAAATAGTGGTGCTGGTTTGATACAATGTTTAGATCTGATCTTATCCCTGAGGTGAAGCAGATCATTACGATATATGTGGATGATGTGATTGTCATATCTACCACTGTTGAAGAGCATTTTCAACACCTGACTATGTTTTTCCAGGAGTGCTTCCAGAAAGGCATCAAGATCAACTTCAACAAGAGTACCCTAGTCTCAAACCAGGTTATCTTCTTAGGTCATATCGTAGGTTATGATAAGATAAGACCTCATCCAGACAAGATCAGTGTCATTCAGAACTTTCTTAAACCGACTAATAAAAAACAAATCCGATCATTTTTAGGCTTATGTAACTTTTACCATCGTTTCTACCAAAAATTCTCTGACAACACAGAACCATTATTAAAATTAATCAGAAAAGATGAGAGATGGAAATGGACTGAGGAGCAGGATCAGGCATTTGAGAAAATTAAAACAGGGTTTTTAGAGCAAATCATGTTAGCTTTCCCTGATTCTAGTAAACCATTTATAGTCCAGATGGATTGTAGTAGTTTTAGATTGGGGGTAACATTATCCCAAATCCAGGAGGATGGCCAACCTGGGGTCCTCTACTTTATCAGCCAACTCCTGAAAGATCCAGAACTAAATTATACAGTAACAGATAAGGAAACACTGGCAATAGTGTGGGCCTTCCAAATTTTTGACAGATGCTTCTCGGATCAGAGGTGATAGTGATTACAGATCACAAAAGCCTCGAATTCCTGAACCACACAACAGCCGTCTTGTTAGATGGAGTTTGCTGTTGCAGGAATTCAATTACACTGTGCAGTATTGCAAGGGATCTGAGAATGTTGTAGCCCATGTGCTAAGGCGAAACCCATGTGGATCAGAACAGAGCCATTTATCGGTAGAGAATGCCTACATTACAAATGTCAATATGATGACTGATGGTAATGTAGAGAATGATTTGGAAAACCTGCCTGAATTGCAACTTAAAGATAATTAATCATGAAAGCTTTAAAAGAAGAGAAAGTTTTGAAATGTGCCAAAAGATCTTGGATTTTTATAAAATAGAAAATGAGGTCCTGCTATATAAAGTAAATAAAATTACAGATGAGTGGAGGGTAGTAATGTCAGAAACATTGCATCTATCACTCATAAAATATATTCATTGTTTATATGGGGACAACGGTGCCCATAAAACAGAGCATACTTTGAGAAATTGGTTTTGCTGGCCTGGTATGTATAAAGACATATTAAGATCACTTCAAAATTGTCTAGTGTGCCTTCGAGCCAAGCCAGTAAATCAAAATTACTATAATGCTACAAAATCAATATTATCTAAAGGACCAAATGAGATCTTGGTGATTGATTATTATGGGCCATTACCCCCATTTAATAAACAAAAATATCTATTGGTCGGTTATGATCTCTTTACTAAATATGTTTCTGCTTACCCAATACCCCAAGCTAATACCAGATATACCATCAAGGTATTAGATACCCTCCAATTTGTGAGGATAGGAAAGCACAAAACCATTTTAACAGATCATGGTACCCCTTTCCTATCCAAAGAATGGAAAAAATGTGTTGAAAGATCACAAATAAAGCATGTGCTCACATCCATTAGGAATCCACAGTCAAACCCTTGTGAATGTGTAATACGGGAGCTCGGTCGGTTGTTTAGGACTTACTTAAAGAATGAGCATAGAAGGTGGGTAAGACAGATAGACCAGATAGTTAATTATATCAACTGGAGTATGAATGAATCCACTGGATTCACACCCATTGAACTACATTTTAATCAATCAATTTCCATGTTGTTCACTAAATATCAACCTGTGACTAGATATAAACAAAATAGTATGGAGGAAAATGTGCAGAAAGCATATCTTCGATTGGTAAGTAAGGCCAATAAAAGGAACAAAAAGAAGACTGGAACTTTTTATACTTTTAAAGTAGGAGATCAAGTTTTAATAAAAAAAACCCTCATATTAGTAAGCAAATTGAAAATAAATACAGCAAGTTTTACCATCTATATGAAGGACCTTACACAATAGTTAAACAATCGAGTCCTAATGCATTTTGGTTGGATATGGAAGGACAAGTTAGGGGTACATATAATACCCAAATTATGAAACCATATTATGGACAATCTTAGTAATTGTAGAATTGTCATACTCAGCTGATGTGTGGAAAAAAATAAGAGATGAATGCTGATAAGTAAAAAAAAATAGATATTATGAAGTTAGGTTAAAAATTATGATGAGATTATTCCCTAATGGATGCCAAAGCAGATATTATGATACTTTAGAGCCATTTTATTTAAAAGAGTTAAACTACATTAAGTGATGGTTGCTCCAATCTTCTGTTAGTTCTCAAAGGAAATCCAATAAGACTCAATAGGAGCAGGATAGAGGATAACAATAAAAAATGTGTGCTTTCTGAAACAGAAACACATTTTTATTAGTGTGCTCAAAACATAACCATCATTAGTTTTTTTTTAAAAAAACCTATGTTTAAACCGCACCTTGAAAAGTATTTCATGAGAGTGAGCAGAGAAGAATAGAAAATAATTTGTGTAGTTGAGTGTAGAAAACAGTAAAATAAGGTTGCACTACCCTTTTTATATTTGTTGGGGGAAAATGTCAAACTTCAAATGCAAACCTTGTGTAAGTGTTAAAATTTTCATTACATATTAAAATTCTAACCCTGTAAGGAGAGGGGGTTGTAAAGGGTAGCTTACAATGCACACATTCCTAAAAAGATCAAGCATATTTATTGAACCCAATCTATTTGGAATTTATATTAATAGTGGGAAGTTTATTTGTTATTATTATTACCTATATACATATAATACAAAATAAATTATTATATTTATAAAATAAAATACGATCAGTATTTTACAAAGTAATATTGTATATATATATAAAACTATTTGATTAAATAAACTGTAATGTATATATTTTTTTTAAATTTAAAATTGAATATTAATTTATAGTTAAATTAATTTGGGATGACCTGAAGTTAATTAGGTGGGTACATGTGTGTGAAAATAAAACTGATTTTATTATTTTATTATTTTTTTTATTTATAATAAATCTAAATGTATTTAAACAATAGGCAGTTAAAGATATCAGCATTCCTGGAAATCTACGCACGTCAAATGTATAAAAACAAAAGACAGTTTACAAATCATCCAAATCATTCTTATTGTTGTAGCACCTGTAACAAAAGACAGCAATTAAAACTAAAAATTTAGAATGCTAAAATGGAGTTTTATTTTTTTCTTTTAGTTAAATTATAAATATTTTAAAAGTCAAATGCTGTAACTAAAAGTTTATCAAATTCAAAGGAAAGAAAGTGAAATAAGAAGTAAGAATAACTGATTAATTATTAAATAATTAAATCGTGTTTTAATAGTTGTTGGAGTAAATTTGAATATTTTAAATCTTTTCAAAAACAATAACGAGAATTAAATTTTCTGGAAATTGGAAAAGGAAAAAAAATGAAATAGTTTTCTTAATATATATTGAAGCAGTCAATCTTAGCTTAAGATTGTGCTTCATGTTTCTACCTACTAACCTGTGTTTAAATCCCTATTTCCCATCCTGCTCCTTTTGTTGTGTATATATATTTCATGTATATATTTGAGATGCGTGCCTAAATTATAAAATTTAATGTTTCAATAACATGTTTTAAAATTATTATTAATTCTTTTTATTAATTATTAGTTCTTTTTTATTAAAGTATTATAGATGCAGCTCAAATATATACATAGGAGCAAAACTTACTAACAAAATATTGATGTTTTTAAATATTTATTATATGTCATTTTTAACTTTTTCTTTTTAAATTGCTTGTTTTTCTATTAAACTATATATTTTTTATAAAATCCAATATGGAAGATGTGACTGTTGTTAATTGTCCAAAAATAATTAAAGGGAGGTATTTTTTAATTAAAGTTTTACTTAAAATAAATGGGATTAAGTAGATTAAAGATTTTCTTTTGTTGAAAACATGTTGTCAAATCTATTTCTAATCTGGAAATAGATTTGAATTTATTTTGGACGTTATCTAACAATTGCATCTTTCAAAAACAACTGATAAAAGAAAAAGTATAAAATGACTGAATTTTGGAGAACAGATTAGATTAGCTACTCTAGTGAAAATGATTGTTAACATCGCGGTGAAACTTAAAATGATGTAGCAGTAAATCCACCACTCTTCAGCGGCCTCTGCCGCTACCATAATATCCTGCTGCCCTGAAATGAAGAAAGGTCTAAAAGAACTTCAGTGTGTTAATAGAAGCTTGCTGCCACAGGAAAACTTGCAATATTTTAAATTGAACTCTTAAAACTGCAAGGTAATTTTTCAAGCCGTCACCTCAAACTAAATCTAGCCTAAATAATCTGTCAAGATTTTTTCTTATGTATTCTTTAACTTTGCCTTATATATATATATCTGTGAATGTAATTTTGCTCTCAAATGATTTCTTTATATCTAATCCTATCTCACATGCTTTTAACCTTCCTTAACTTTGGTGCGGTCAATTATTTATAGTTATTTATTACTTGATTTTTATATATATATGCTTTTTTATTAATTTGCTAATCTCAAACAAACTGGTGAGCTTAATTTATAAAAATCTTTTTTTGTCATTTTTTAAGTAAACCTTCACGAAGCAAGTTATAAACGTCCATTTAAAACAATGCATTATTAATTAATATACTCGCCAGATTGTTTTTCGAGCCAACATTCTATTTATGTTTTAATATAATATATATATATATTTGTTTAACTCTGGATTTTCTACCGGTGTAAATCCAGAACTTAAGCTAATTAACGCTTTGAAATCTTTTAAAATGTTTTGTTTTTATTCAATTCTGAAAGGGTGACCCATTAATTATTTTCTATAACTGCCAGTCTTCTTATATTTTCCATACTCTTAAAATTTCAAATCTTGTATTTAAATATTTCAGTTATTGTAAAATCAACGAAGGTGAGATTGATTTATTTTAACTAGCAGAAAAAGGGATGGGGGAAAATCTTAATGTTTCTTTTACTAAATCAAATCTTAACGTATATTTTATTAATTTGAAATCTAAATTTAATGTTTCTTTTGCTATATAAAATCTTCAAGTATATTTTAAGTAAATGAAATGTAAATCTCTCTCTATATATTATAATTGCATGGCGTATTATAGTATTCATACAAGGGTCATTTATTTTTAAAGCAGTAAAACTTTTCAATGTAGTTAGTGACATTTATCATTCGTACGGCATTCCTGACATATAGCCGATCTTCGTTATTATATATATGTGCTTCTTAATCTGGGGGTTATGACTAGTTCGAACCTATAGATTTCTTCTCACTCCACAGATAGTTGAGCTATCTGGAACCACATTTATTCCGTATCAAATGCCTCTGGTGGTGATCCTGTAAGTTTGGCACACGCTATGCATATACACTTCGTAGATAAAAGGCCTCTCATGTCGGTTATACCAGCAAAAGTCTGGGCCACACCATGCCTATCCACTTTTCTCTAAGCACTACCCAACAAGGGGGTGTGAGATTTCATTTTTCATCCAGAAGCATGAGCTTTTCCTCTTAGTTATTTTAGGCTATTATGTCAGCACCGCAAACTTCTTCGTATTATTATTTCTTTTGCTTCATGACCCAGTTTTAATGCTCTAATATTAAAATTAAGCTTTGCTTAAAATATATATAAATGCCAACTACTTCTATTTATTAATTAAGTTTATTTCAATCTTATACAGTCCCACCATCGTAATTTATATATCTATTTTAATATTAAAATTAAGCTTTGCTTAAAATATATATAAATGCCAACTACTTCTATTTATTAATTAAGTTTATTTCAATCTTATACAGTCCCACCATCGTAATTTATATATCTATTTAAGAGTATCTATGTGCCATGGGAAAAATAAAGTGTTCGTCTTACTATTGTTAAATGATTTTCATTAAATATTTTGTCATAGTTTCAAATATAATCTTTTAACTGTCTTTTGTTTATTTTCATGACCTTAATGGTGTGAAAATAGTTTATATCATATGTCTAATGAATTTCAGAACGCTCCCCTAAATCATATGTTAGTCACCATGTTTCAGAACCATAACCCAAAGCATTAATAGCAATTTTATGTAACTTCTTTCTAATACCAATTGGCATTTTAATATTGGACCCACCAAAGATGCGTGTTTCTTTGTAATATATTATTTAGCTAATAAAGAGCATATGAGAAATAATAGCGTGAATGACACTATGTAATTATCTACCGCTTGCTCATTTATGCACATACTAATGTACTTAATTTATAAATGTATAATAATTTGTCAGTATATTAAATTATATTTTTATTGTTAACTTATTTGAGTAGTTCGAATTCCTTTTCCTCCACTTCCACATATTACAGCCATGCTTATGTATATTTTAATATAGTCATAATTAATAGATGTCTCATTGTTTTGCTCAGCTTTGCTAGTCGGCCAGATTAAGATTAATTCTCCTGTGCCATCACTATTATGTTATTCATTAGGTGTTTGATCTGGGGCTTAGAGAATGGGTTCAAATCCAGGCTGGTCCCTGACCAAAATCTTGGGCTTGACTGGGTTTGAAGTACTTTTGTGAGTTCCAGCTCATGATAGATGGATAAACATGTTTTGACCAGCACAATATGTAAGTGCTTCAATACTATTCAATAAAAATATATGATTATAAATAATTATTAAATTGTACTTTAATATGAAAATGGGCTAGAGCAAAACATGCTATTGTGTGTCATGGTATTTCCTGCCAGCTGCATTATATCTATATATATATTTGTCTACTTTCTTGTAAACACACAAGAAGATGCCTACAGTCAAAAGTAAACAAGGATTGGAATACTTTATGGTGAATCAAATGAGGATCAAGATGTTTACCATTAAACACAACTACAGGAGACACCATTGTACCTATCTATCCTTGCTAAGGAAAATGATTTACTAAGTGAAACTGCTTTGAAGAACAACTTGCCTAACTATCAGTTACTACTACTTTTATTATGATGATTTTTATGAACTTTGTTCCAATTACAATTTTTAATCAAAGAATCAATATTGTAAATTTTTGTTTATTTTTTTATTTTTTATTCATACTATCTGTTGTATTTTCACACTCTGATGCTGAAGCCTCATTTTTCAGAATTAGCAAAAAAGAAAAGGGGGGATTATTCATTTTGATATTTTTTATATTTTCATTATAAATAAAATTTAGGTAATACCACCTGCTTCACATCAGGTTATCCACATAAATATTGAGGTAAGATTCTCTAAATTTATATATAGGTTAAATTACAACAGTTATACAGAATACATATTATATGTTTTATTTTGTGATTAATTGTGTATGTATATTTTCCAGTATGTTTGACTAATCAACTGGTATCTGTTTCTATTATATATATAAATTGGGGAATTTTGTTAAATAGATTAACATTTATAAATATATAATTTAGCTAGCCAGCATCTCAATTATATTAAATAACTAAAGTTGATTTTCTATATAATTATGATTTGTAGAGAATGAGTGACATAGGTGGATTTCTACCATGGGGTATAAGGGTTGGATTTAGAGGATAATTAATTAGTTAGAGGTTCACTTGTGACACATGCACATATGATGATTATATATATATATAATCATATATATATATATATATATATATATATATATATAATCATTACTATTGTTGTTATACTTGATATTTATTATAAATGTTTGAGAGTTTGTATTATTCCGGTCTCTGGTTTATTGAGTTGTCCTGACATTCCACAGTTTATAAATAATTATACATGCACACACATCTATTTTTCTTATTATATAAAAGCTTGAAAATAAAACAAAGATAATAAATGCTAGTTATAACCTATATATAGGTGCAGGAGTTGCTGTGTATATCTGTTCATACCTGCTAAAGGAGTTAAAAGCAATATTCTCTCTGGGCTTGAATATTAGGGCATAACGGAATTAAAAAGAGGGAAAGTGGATGAACTAACCTAAATTGCATTTAATATTATTAAATAGGGATAGAGTTAGTCAATTAAAGTATATGCAATCATTGATTAAGCATTTCATCGGGTTCTCATTAGCACTCTATCCGATGACCCACAGTCTGAACATAGTTGGACGCAATTTTTTTCCCTTCTAAGCCTGGTAGGTCTTTGCAAATTGTTTCATTAGGGGTAATAAATTAGAGCATATTAACTTATCCCCACATCATATTGCTACATCTGCATAGTAGTACAGTCTGCAAGTTAGTTGACAATCCATTACATCTGGTGTTTGCAGTGTTTGGGATTAGTTGTAATCATTCCAACCATTATAACTAGCGTCATCAACTTTTGGGGCTAGTGGTCATCGTTCTGTCCCTTATATTTGGCAGCAGCAATGTTTGGGGCTCGATAGATAGGTGTATCATCACATAAATACTTTGAGTAAGTTGGTCATACATTGTGATCAAACCAGCTGATTGTTAAATCTGATAGATATATCCAAGTGCTAATTGTTCCGTCCGTTATATCTGGAGACCAACGTGGATGCATGATGTGTAGTGGGACTTCACACCGCTAAAGATCAAATTAGTGACTAACATGACTGGTATGATAGGTAGTAGGGAGGTGTATGATGAGAATTGTTCTGTCCGTTATATCACTTATTACCTTATTTACTAATTAATATTCTGAAATGAAATTATATATATATTAGCTGTTTAGGTTTTTTAAAATTCTAAGTTGGAACAATCAAACATTAAACAAAGAAAAACTCTCTCCATACAGTTGTGCCACCCTGTGCTAATCAGAGTAATCAATGGATGCCAGAAGGCTTGTGCATAAAATCCCTATCTAATGCCAACTCATCCAATATTCCCAGACTAGTTTCTGGCTTATGGCCATCATCATTGAGGAGCTTTGGATCTGAGAGCACTGCATCTAGATCTTAGGATCTAATGCAACCCTCCAACAAACACCTTTTATCTTCACTTAACTACAAAACTATGAGAATGAAATTGAAAACACAATAATATTTTCAATCTAAGCCCAATAGCTTATATAGTCATATGGTGATATTGGATGAGTCAGCATTAGATAGGGATTTTATGCACAAGCCTTCTGGAATCCATTGATTACTCTGATTAGCACAGGGTGGCACAACTGTATGGAGAGAGTTTTGCCTTGTTTAATAACAATTATGTGCTAGTATGTGATCGTGATCATGTGATGTTTAGTGGTTTAACAATCAAACATATATTTTTACTCATTATGGAAGCCAAATCACATTTTATTGTCTAATGGAATCATTGAATGCTATATTTCTGAAAATATATTTCAAACACCACATAGTTATATTATTTTCAACCATCCTTCATCTTTAAATTAAAAAAAAGGCTTGAGTTTTGCTTTCATTACTATAGAAGGTGTGTCAATAAATGCCTTATTTAAATTTACTATTTGAGAATCTTATAATATATTTATATCTCTAGCTCCATCTATTGTAACTTTGAGTAATCATTGGGCATTAGATGAAAAGGTCAACCAAATCTCCAATCTAATGTTCAGCTATCAGTCTTTATCTGCAAGAATTATTAAGACTTATGGTAGATGGCTCTGATGAAGCAATGGAGAATATTAATGTTTTTATTGCAGATATTTTAATCCATGTATTGTAAACTGCTGATTATCATTTTTAGTAAAGTTTTATCTGAAATTCATCTAATGATTGGGATGCTGCTATCTTAGTTTTCAGCATATGAATGTATTTTGTTGATACAACTCATATTGATATTTAAATCGCCTCTAGAAACAATAATCTGTCAGGTAATGATTTTTTATTCATCAAAATTTTAATATTACAAATGTATGCAAATTTTCCCAAATTATTTTAAATAACATCATGATATTAAAAATTAATAATCCAAGAGTATATTTTTTTGGAAGAATTCATTAGTGCCTTTTAATTTGCTGAATACTTTCAAGTAAATCAGATTTGCTCATGCATTCAAACCATACACATATATGATGATGGTCAACAAATGTGCATTTAGTTATTCTTACCTATAGAATAAAGAAAAAAAAATATAAAAATTCTTATGGTATTGGAATAACCTGGTATGTAGTATTTATGTAAAAACTAGTCTTGTGTATGATATCTGCTTTCATTTAACTTATATCTTCTCTGACTAGACTAGTCTTGTGTGTAGTATCTATTCACACATTTCTTGCTTGGCATGTGTTATTGGGTGTATTATTTATTTGCATTAAACTAGCCCTGGATTGTAGTATCTATTTTCACTGGACAATTGCTTAGAGTATAATTTCTATCTGTGCTGAATTATCCTAAGATGTATTATCAACTTGACTAAATGTGCCTGGTTTCTAATATCTACTCACAATAGACTATCCTAGTATTTAATATTTATATTTATTAAACTAGTCTGGTATGTAGAATCTACTCATTATTGAAATAGCTTGGTATGTAATATCTAGTTGTACTGAGCTAGACTAGTGGATAGCACGTACTCTAGTATTCATAACTATTGTAGTGTGTTTTGGTAGGCATTTTTAGATTAATGTAATGGTAGAAAGAACTAAAGGTTACTGAATCAATTTTTTCAACAGTCTTTCACTGTGATGTTCAAACACTATTTGACATCCTATTTTATTGATTTGATTCAATTATCAGATTTATAAATTGCATTTTTCAATTAAAATTTATCAACTGAAGAATTAGCAAATTAAAAAAAATAATCATGTAAATATTGTAATCTACGCACTCACAAACACTTTTTATAATGCATTTTTTAAAATATTTGATTTAATTTATAACAAGTTCATATGTTTTGAAGTATCTTTCACTAACCTTCTTTCACGAAGTAACTTTTTTTTTTAAAAAAAAATAACTATTAATATTTTTTTTTTTTTAAAAAAAAAAAAATATTGTTTATAGTTTGAAAGTGAAATTGGTATATTTCAAAATACCTGAAAAAGTTGTCTAAATAGCTGAAACTAATGTAAAATAAATAAAATATTGCGTGAAGTACTTTATGACAAGTACGTTTTTTATAATAATTATTAGAATGTAATAAGAACAGAAGTTTCAAACATTCTGAAACTATAATCCCTATTAATACATTATCATTATTATTACTTTCAAGCTCCCCACAACTATCCACTTCAGTCAAGCGTTGGTGGCCTAGCGGTTAGCATAGCTGCCTTCCAAGCAGCTAGCCCAGATTCACTTCCCAGTCAACGCTTTGACATATAAAAAAAAAACAACTATCCACTCCATCTTATATAACTGATATATATATAACCACATACATGTGAAAAAGATAAATGATCAATATATGTATCTCGTGCTGAACCAGCACTCATCAGTTGGTCCAGATCACCATTTCCCACACATATATATAATCCGAGCTTAGTTTATATTAAAACAGCAAATCTTAAAACTTTAATGGATATCCCTCTTCTTTATAGTTAAATAGACAAGCTCCTATACATGAGGGGTCAGAGAGACTTAAAGTCAATATGGGCATGACAATAATATTGGCATCAACAAGGAATTTGGTGTTCCATCATCAGATTTTCAATGGTGTGGATGGCTGAAGAGATGGCTGTTCTTTAAAGTTTGAAGATTTTCTATGTTAATATAAATTGAGAACTGATTATATGTGTGGAAGATGTTGATCTGGACCAGTTTATGAGTGCTGGTTTAGCATGAAAAATGTATATTGTAGATCATTTATCCTTTTCACATGTATGTGGTCATGTGTATCAATTGTATGAGGTGGAGTGGATAGTTGTGAGGAGTTTGAAAGTCTGAGTTCAAATCCTTTCTAATTACATTAACTTCCACATAGACAATATCATTATTAATTGATTTTATTCTTATTACAAATTTATGTCATTTTAAAAAAAGTACTATACGTAAAGAAAATGGGATTTGCATAATTTTTTGAGTTGTGATTTTTATTTTTATAGCTTGCAAATCAGGATTTCTCTTTTGAATGAGGAAATTTGTAAAACAAAGAAAATTAATAAGCATTTGCAAGATTCCCTAGACATTAAAAATATATCACTGACTCAGATCAGTGAGCAAGAAATAAGGTAAGAAAATAATGAATCATTTATAAAAAGAAAATTTATGTATTTACTTATATATAATTTCTGTTCTCATCAACACCATCATTTTCAACCACACTGCAGGATGAATGTTTCTCCAAGTTCAATCCATCTTCTCTGATCCCTAGTCTCTATTTTCCACATTACTCCAGCACACTTTCTTATTTCATCCATCCATCTCACATATGGTCTCTTTCTGGTTCTTTTACATTCTCTTGGCATCCAGTTTGAGATTTCAAATGTTCATTTATTATCATCTTTTTTAAAAATATGTTCAACCAACTCCACTTCAATCTCTTAATTCTTTCAATAAATTATTTTTATCACTAAAAAAGATTTAAATTTTTAAAAATGATTGGAAAATTGAGTGCTAGCATTAGACATATAATTTTCTTAATGTATTGATTGCAACTTTGATTACATTTTTTTCACATAGTCGTCTAAGCTATCTCAATTAACCCTTTTATCTAAAACTATATGTATTCAAACTTATAATAGATACTACTTTATAATAAAGCCAAACTGCATTACACTAATTTCTTGTATTTTTTTTTTGTAAATGATTAAATAATATTTATATAAGATCAAATTACGCTTTAATTACTATTAACAATGAATGGAGTGTTATTCTGAATATATACTTATTTGTTTCTTATATCAAAAATACTACAATTTATTTTTAGTTTTACAATTTTTATTACTAATTTTCCCCTGCTTTAATGTATTTTTATATAGGTCATATTCAGGGTTTCATACTGAAATTATATACATTCTAAAAGTTAAATAAATTCATTAAAACAAAGGTAATATTAAAATTAACTTTTTATTATTCTTACAAACACAGCTACTATATACATACATACATATTTCTCATACATTATAAAAAGATAGTTTTTTTTTATTATAAATTTATTTTTACACCTATGCGTTTTATTAAATATGAAATGATATTTTTATTATTAATCTTCTGTTTAATAATAAAATGAACAAAATAAAACAATCATTAATCTTTTTTAAAATATCCTAACTGTTGAATTTACAAAATATAATGAATTGCTATAATTATTTATTAAATCTATATGCGATGCGATGTACTGTGGCTTCTCCTTTCTCGGAGTCAGGAATCTCTCAACTATTATGCCTAGAGAAACTTGTTAGCCACCTTCTCCCTGTCCCCACTCTAAGTTTTTCATAGTTTTCTCTATCCTGTTCCATCCCATTTCCACAACATTATCTTTGTACATTCTATAGCCTTTATATTGAGAACCCCCTTGTCTTTTCCCAAACCCAGCATAAAAACCAAGAATCCACTTTCTGTATAATTACTTTGTTTATATTTATTCTCCTACAACTTCATTATTTGAACTCTTTCTTCCTGTAGGCATTTACATTCAATTAACAGATGCCTAATATTTTTTTTTTCTCCAAAGTAACCTTTATTAGTTAAAGATTACTAAAATTTTCGGGTACACTTACCCATTGAGGATTACAATGTGTTTAATGTTACATGGTAAAACAATTATTGACAAGGTATATATAAAATGCATATGCTCGATAAAAATTATGTCCATAAAAGGGTTACTATAATTTTGATTAATGTGTATCTGTACATGGATAATAAACTCTTGACCCGCAGCTGAGCCATGTCAAGACTATTATAGGTACCTCTTTCTCCCAATTAACAGTCCAAATGTGCAGGGACCACATTCGGTCTACTGCCCAAAATTGGATAGTCAACTAGGTAAAAACTAACATGTAACAAGCAAAAGATCTGCACTGCCCAAAACCAACCTATTAAGGGCACAGCAGCCAACCAGAGCAAGAATGGTGCTGAGACTTTGACCAGGTACCCTCCTGGCAGGTTTTTCAGGTAGCAGCAATAAATTGTCAACAGCCTGCACCAATAAACCAAGCCCCTAATGACTGCCACCACTCCTGAGGAAGAAAATAGGAGCGCAGACCCATGCCTGCAAAATTATTGCAGCAACAACTCCATCAAAACTACAAAATATGTCAGTGACCCAAAGCAGACCAACCACCTTACAAATGCTCTAATTTTAAAGTTAACTAAGGAAACAAAAATAATGAGCTCAAATCAACACTGTCCTAATAAACAATCCATCAAGGCAGTGCAGCAGCCTCTCAGGGCAAAGTTCAATGGAGGGCAGCGCCCCTCACCTGGGCTTGGCAGTGATGGCTGACCGCCCCCACAAATGAACCAAGCCCCTCATGACCACCCCCACCACACATGAGGAAAGAAGAGAAGTGCAGACCCATGCCCACCAATGCAACAGTGGATTCATTGTAATCTGTAATCAAGCCAGATTTACTTGCATATCATGAGTACACACCATTTGTCCATATCACATTGCACACTGAGATCAATGGAGCTGAAAGTATATTATCATTACCAACCTCCTGTGTCTGCAAATGTTCACAATATCTGTTCAACCCATCCAACTATAAAGACCTTCAGGGTTTACTATGATTTTTTTTGTTGATACTAATTGGATTCTGCTTCTTTGGATTGAAATTCTGGGTCTTGATTAGTAGTCAAGGATTCAGTTGTATAATCTGAAAGTTTGTTATTAAACTTTAGAATAATCTCAATAATTGTTGAATTAAAAGAGGATGAATCATTTGTGGCTTCAATGTCTCTGTTTAGGTCTAAATCATCATTTGGACTAATTTTACCTTTAAATCATTGTTTTATAGCTCAGGAATCATTTCATTGTAATTTTGGGTTGATATGAATATTTTTTCATTTTTTGTGGTCCCCCAATCACACCGGAAGTGGGATAATAACTTCTGTTGTGATCATCGGAGAAATATGATTTTTGTGCAGGAAGATAGCTTAAGTCCTACTCTATAATGTTTAATTCTAAAATTGAGATCGAATTAAAATTCAAAATAATTTATTCGCTCTGGACAGATTTGCTGTATTCGTCAACTTCCGGTTGACAGACGATATAGTAATTTTATTCCCATGAACAATTTAGCACTGGGATTTCTTTTTTCCTTAATATTATGATTAATTTTGTATTTATAATGTTTCTTAGACTGTTTTCTGTTCTCCCTGATTGGTTTTCAGTCATGGAAACTTGTTTAACATAATTAATATCTGATGCAAGGATGAAGATCTTAAAATTATCTTTGTTAGCATTTTTATTTTCAATGAGATTTGATGTCCAAAATGCTTACTCTTTTTATTCTATCAATAAGATTAGGATTTCTAGTGTCTCTATTTTTTTTTTTAGAATAATTTGGTTTCATTTAAAAATATTTTCCAAAGATTTATGTTACTTTAATGATTCTAAGAATTACTTAACCTAGCTTTTGCCTATTGCTAATGGCAGCCGTTTACATAAAACGGAACGAAAGGTAATTTTAATTATTCTTGAATGAAAACTGTTTTAAAATTTCTTGTAAAGATGAAAAAACAATAAACAGGTATTCACTTACATCTTAGTAAACTTTTCTTTTATGAATTCGCGACTGGACTATAACCTTGGTGAATAAAACTGGGAGCCTGTAATATTGTGAACTGGAGTCCTAGGCTCCCTCTAGTGGAATAGATGCCTAATATTTTCTATGCCTTTTTTACATAACTTGCAGACTAAATCACCCATATTTTTCCATTTATGTGTAACTCTCTTTGTATCTAACGATCCTGTTCGAACCTTAAACAGTAAACTACTTTCTTTACTTTTATCATAAATTAACTCACATCCAATATTATTGGATAACTATATCTTAGAAAAATTAAAAACGTACACTTTATATATAAAACAAATATATTTATTTTTAATTTTTGTATGCTTTAATTTTTTGTAGATTTTCTATTCTCTTATTTTATGGATGTTTGTTTATCTTCAGCACTAATTAAAATAAAGTATAGTTTTTATATGATCTATATAATTGAGTATTATGAAAAGGTAAAAGTTGAAATTCAAGATTTTTATAATGCACTAAACATACTTTCAACAGATCACTGCCAGAATCATAATATTATAATTCTGACAGTAATCTGCCAAAAACATATTTAATGCATTATTAAAGCTTTGAACTTCAACTTTTACCTTTTTATAATACTCAATTACAATGAGTTTATAAGAATTACATTAAATCAAGAAAAGAGAATTAAATATTTAAAATATATGATCTTTATATGATTTAACTTGCAATAAGACACTGGAAGAAGCAGTGATGACATACATGCAATGGGTTTTCAACTCTGAAAATCCAATTAATGCACCAAGGTTAGTAATTGGTAGGATTCCTCAATGATTGGTTTCTTATTGAGAGCTGTTGGTCGGGTAATATTTTCAATATTCCTAGTTCGTTTTTTTTTAAATAGACTATTCCTCTTTGTTAAAAGTTTAATTAAAGTATTGAGTACTTATGTTTGTTCATTTACTAATTATGTTATGTTGAGCAATATAAATTAAATGTGGCATTATGTTTAAATTTTTCTTCAAATGCACTTAAGTTGTATTCAAATCAATTGATATATTGATTATTAATGAAATAGAAAAGTTGTATATTTAAACTCAGACTTAGTAGCTATCTTTGTGACTGAGGCTCTGCTATTCATTTAAGCAATATTTTGTTGACTAGTCAAAGTTTTCCAAAATTGCTAATGTGAGAATTTTGTTTCTATTCCTATATATATCATTGTATTTACATGTTTAAAGATAAGGCTGGTATAATCATCTTATATTTTTCCTGTTTCATCTTCTTTCCACATAACATATTTATTTATTAGTTTTTGGCAGACAATTAGTTGGTGATTATCTGAAACATTTAAATATAATTTGTATGAATCCATATTTCATAAAAAACATGCAGTAATTTCATTGAATAAAAAAGTCCCTTCTTTCTTAAACTGCATTTTTCTTATACATATTCTTCTCTAATGTAACTTATCACTTCATTAATTAAATATCATGTAAGATTTTGATTTACTTGACTTTCCACTCTCTAAATGATCTTTCTCCAGTGAGAGATTCCTTCAAATAGAAAATGAAATAATTTTGTTTGATATTATAATTGGCAATGTAAGAAAAAGAAATTTATGTAAGCATTATATATTTAAGTATAAATTAGACTTTTCTTTGAGTCATCAATTTCAGCAATGTTTCTCTTATAAGTATATACATTTTGTTTTATATAATTATTATGAAATTTCAAGTTACTTAGGCTTCCAAGGTTGTTCTCTGAAAAATTGTTAATAATAAATCATTTTAAGTTGAAAATGGAATAGTTTCATTTGATATCAATTGAAGAAATACTTCTACTAAGAGTAATATGGTATTCTTATATCTATTACAATATATGTTTTGTTGCTTTTTTTGTTTTGTTTTTAGAAAGAATATAACAATTTTATTTACTTTCTCTGAAATGATAGTTATGTTTGATTTTATATTATTTGCAATTTCTTTTTTCCTCTTGCCAATATCTGATAGCAGTTTTTTTTTTTGAAGGAAAGAGGGCTCTTAAGTATGCTTTCATTTATTTAGCAGCTTCTATTTAGAGCATTTACTAATAAAGCAGTTCAAAGCTACATGCACAGAGGCTAAACTCTCCATACAGTAGCACCACTCAAGCCACAGTAATCAATGGATGCAAAAAGATTTGTGCATAAAAGCCCTATGTAGTGCCTACTCAGCCAATATCTACAAACTAGTTTCTAGCTTGTGACTTGCATCCATTGATTACTCTGGCCTGCACTGAGTAGCACTATTTTATGGAGAGTTTAGACCTGTGTAAGCATAAAGAATGATGACAAAGCTACATGGTTAGATCTATAGCAATAGAAATAACTATTTATTGACCTTACAATTGCAGTATTCATGGAAAGTAGTCGAATGTTAGTATAATAATTATATCATTAATGCTATTGATTTTGATTATTCTTTCTTCACTTTTCATTATGGAAAAATTTAGTTTGAATACTAGTGAAATGTTTTCAAAAGCGAAATTAATAAACAGAATTTCAAGGGCACTATCTGTTTATATATCCTTGAATATGTAATAAAATTGTATCATTTAGATTTTTGGAATTTTATTTTCTCCTTTTAATTGCATATAGTATTCAGGATAATAATAGGCAGGCAAAAATAGAAGAATCGATAATGATGACTTTCAGTGCATGTAAATAATCTTGATTGAACAAACAAGAACTCTTCTGCAAAAGCATCTAGTAAATTAATTTGAGAATATTAATATTTAGTGTACCCCAATATAATTTAATGCACTATTTGATAATTGTTCAGTTTTTAAAAGATAACTGATTTATTTATGAAAGATATTGTTTATTGATATAATTGATTTGTCAGTTGTAATTATTAATTGTAAAGTGTATTTATTACTTGCTATTCTCAGCATGATTTCTTCATTAGATTGATTAATTCCTATACTTCAACCAGTTTGGTTAGCTTTGAAGTCATTGGTCCTCTTTCTTTTCAACTTCCTTTAAACAATTTACCCAGAATTCTATGTAAAGAGACAGTTGTGCTATTACAACTAACTTCAAATTGATTATCAATATTGTTAATGAAGGCAACCAATTTAACGTTGTCACCAAAGTGAATCATATAATTCTAAATTTTTTTTTTATATAGATTAAGAAAAAAATTGCTTTTAAATATCCTATTACAGGAATGCAATAAGATCTTTTACATAGAGTTTCAGAATTGAAGTAGCACGGCTTTCTTTTTCAGAAATCAATGGTATTTTTTTTTAATTTTGAAATATTTTGGTTAATGATCACATTTTACTTAATACTTATACCCAAATACAATAGTCTAAACTAAAACATAGCGGTTAATGTAGTAATATTATTACAAAGAAATAAATTCGTTCTTAGATTAAGTCAATATCTGTTTAGGTCTGATATTTATTTTTTAAATTGTAGTTAAATTTATTTTAATATTACACACAAATCTACTAGCAATTGAGATAGATTCTGATCAAGTTTCTAAATTGATTTCTAATATAAATAGTAAATTAACATCAATATAGCCATTAGAATATATTTTTTATACTCTTCTTGCCGTTTTGGTAATTAAACTTAGCTTAATCTCCTGTTGAAAAGAATTGAATAAATGGTTCAATAAAGTTTAATGTGATGATGGACTTAAAATCTAAACATTTCTGATTGATTCTCAGCTGAGTAAAGTATATTAAAAAATTACTTGTTCAATTGAATGAAGCTATTATGCTTAACCCCCAACTTTAATGCTTAAACGTCATGATTCCCCAAAATCTTGACTGTTTTTTTATTTTAATGGTTAAAAAAAATAACATTTTGTTGTTTTTATTTCGATTGATCTGAAGATTACGATAAAAAAAAATTTTTAATGTAGTAAAGAAAAATCGAATAACTATCCCAACTCGCTTTATTTGCAGAGATTTTCCTTGAACTTTTGAAGATAGGCAGTGTTAGTAAACAAAGTGTTACATGACTTCCTCTAATTACTTTCAGCATTTGCTTCTCATTAAAGATAGCACATAACTAGAAATTATTCTGGAAATATTGATACTGCACTATTATGCTATATCATTACTCTAATTGACAGTAGATGCCCTCAAATAGCATAAGTGGGGAGAATTTGTGCTCCTGTTACATTGTTTTCATTTTCTACTGTTTGCATTACATTTCTTATAAAATTTTCATTAATAAAAATAATTATATGTTTAGTTGCTTGGGAAATCATATGATATTCAAATTTTCTATTTCAAATGATCAAACTGAAGTTTTTATTAATTTACTAATTTTAGAAATTATTTAAAAACTTTCAGTTATTAAGTGTATCTCTTTTCCATTAATATATATATACATGTAGTACAGATAATGTGTTAAATAAACCGTGTAATTGTGTTAGTATTCACAATTTATGGAATGTTGGTCATTTACTTGGGAATGTTACTGTTGTGTGAGTTTAATGAGCTTTACAGCCGTAAGCTGGCTATAGCAAAAGAAATTGATCTTTAATTTTATATTGGCATTTTCAATTTTCTGGAATTATTCTGGTGGATTTTGTTTATATATATATTGTAATCTTATATTTTGGCACAAACATAAAGCTTGGTAGAACTGATTTAAAATTTCTCTATCTTCTTCTAGATGGCTTGATTACCATAGTAGACTTTGTATATACTTGATACTTGTATTCAAACTAACTCAATGATGAGATAATGTAATTTCATTTTTTTGCTTTGCTTATTGTATATTTTATATATATTAGTTTTGCTGTTTTTCCAACCATTGAGTTAGACAAGATTTGTTTAACCAGAAAAACCAATGGTATATTATATGAAATTGAGAAAGATAAATAATATTAATAATCATTGTTTTTCTCTTTAACTAACCCTAAAGATTAACTTTAGTGTGGTTAAAATGATTCATTTAGTTTGTCTTGAATTGTTTGATAGAATATGATAAACACATTTTTTTTCTTTTTCATTTTAACAGAAATATGTAAATAAGAAATGTAATTAGATAAAAAGAAAATGTTCAGAGACTTTTTTTTGAACGGAGATAGAAACATCAAGTATGTAATGAACAAAATTTTTTTTTTTTGCTGTTAAACATGTAATGAATATGAATGCTTCTCCTTAAAATTAAGGAAAAAGAAAGAAGTTAAATTAAAATTTTTCTTATATAATTCAAATTGCAATGCTATTATCTGCTAACAACAATATGAGTAGCTAAATTTAAACAAGTCTGTTTGAGTCTGCTAACTGAGAATCTAACTCTGATTATCTTCCAAAATGTCTATAATTGATATGTACTGGTATTATTAACCTCGACAATGGCAATAACAATTTTAATGGTCAGTCTATCTGCAAATATTCTTTATTATTTACAGACTATATTAACCTTTGATATAATATTTTACTTTCATGACTTTAATATGTATAGTCATATTATATATGGGCAGAGTGAAATGCTATAACATTTTTTTCTGTTTTGTGCCAGTGTTTGAATGATAAAAAAAGTTAGCTATATCCCACTTTGAACTTATAACATTCCCACTATGTGAGTTATCTTATTATTAAAGTAATAATAATAGTTGTTGAAAGCAAATAACAGCTAACCAGAAAATTATTTTATAACTGTCATAGCAATTGTGGGATATTTGTTTGCTGGATAATCATTCCTAGCCTTTGATGCTGGCTAGATAAATTAAGATAATGAAAACATTTTAACTTTGGAGTAACACCTAAAATATAAGTAATGAAGTTTAAAAGTATACATATCCTAATATCTCAAATATTCAGGGAGCCTATACATAAATCAATTAATTATGGAATATTTATTATGAGTGGAGACAAAGAGCAATACAATCAAACTCATAAGATTCTATAAGTTGTAATTGAAAACTATTTAATTTATATATATTGTACATTAAGTATTAAGAAAATGTACTTTTGATTTTGTTGGTGAATAGTCAATATATTTAAAAGAGTATGTATTTTATTTTGATTTCTATTTTCATATTATCTTATATTTGTGTGAAGTTCACACTATTTATTATATTGTGCCTAAAATAATTATTTATCAATTTAAATTCATGGGAGTGAACATATGATCTAGGGATTGAAGAGAATCAATTATTAGGGAACAGCACTTGTGTAAAAGTTTAATGATTGTTTAAAGAATCTATAACATGCATCAACACCACATGGCTTAAACCCAGTGATGATATCCAACCGGTTCGCACCGGTTCGCGCGAACCAGTTCTTAAAATTAAAAAAATTAGCAAACCCGGTAGTTAAATTATCCGAAAATAAATTTTATTATTATTATCCTAAAAAAGAGTTGAATTGACAAATTACTTAATTGTTTCCAACAATATTGTATTTTTTTGGTTATATCTAATGTAACAATGATTTTTTTTGAACAGATTGGGTTCAAAATGCACTTGGAACGTGTGATATGCGCGATGAAATTTGAGTGATTAAGAATTATTCTGCAAGAAATAATTCACAACAGTTTTGTTTAAGTAATTAAATCCATTATTTATCGCATTTCAAAGTAGTTTCTTTAAAAGTATACAAATAAAAAAGTTATTTTATTAGTCATAGAGGAATCCATATTTAACTTTTACACAAGCTAAGTAAGAAATTAATTAACTATTAGTTTACTTACATTTAACAGAGGCATTATTAAAATTAAAAATTAGAAATAAATTCGGCGCACATGTAGTTATGTATTACCATAATTTTTTTTAATGAAATTTCAATTATTTTACTTTAAAGATAAAATAACTTCATTCAAAAGGACCTATCATTGCGAAAATAAACAGTAACATAAAATCATTGTAACATAAAACCATTGTTCCAATGATTTTGTTATGCCGACTTTGTTTTAAATATCTATTTAACTTTTATTTAAATATTTTATTTCTTCACTTACATAGTATCATGCAAGATTTGTTTTTATTTGATTAGTAAATTTAATGGATGACCAGCTGTAGTAAGTTTATAGTACATTATTTTCATCTAGTTTGCTATATCTGATGTAACAGTGTGTCTTTTTTTAACAATGAGTTCAACATATTTTTTTAGAATAACTGGGCAAGATGATAAAAAACAATAACTTTGGCTCATCAAATGGCATGATTCATTTTTAAATATTTTTTTCTTTTTCTTTTTTTAAATTTTCCTATTTTATTTGTTTTATGATTTGTTACCACTCATTTGTATTAAAAATCAATTAATTAGATGTTTTTTTCTAAGACGAATGTAACACGAGAATATAATAAAAATAAAGCCTTCACAAGAAATGAAACAAAAATGCCAAACAATATCGGATTTCTTCATAAAAGATCCAAAAACTGGTACAGAATCGAAAACTATAGTAAAGGATATTTTGAATCAAGTTTTGTTTTCTGTTTCTTCTGATACAACAGAAAATAATGTTGACAACACAAATAAGCTGTCCAGTTCCATAAGTACAAAAGATGCATATAAAATAAATGTAGATAGTGACCTTCCTGACTGCTGGAATATGAAATAAGCCAATGAATTCAAAGAAAAATATTGTGGATTATTTATTATTGGAAAAAAGCTTGGGTGTGATATCTGTACCAAAATTGAGTCAATAAAATTGAAGAAAACTCATGTGTCAAAAGAATGGAGAAGATGTAATATCGTTCCAAGTGGAAAAAATAAAATGGTTCAACAAGCCTCTCTTCAAAAAAAAAAAAAAAGGAATACTTCATCAAAAGCACACCACATATGTGTGATGCAATTGAAAGAAAATGCAATTTCCAAATCCATAGACAAAGCTCATGAAAAGTTTATGAGCTCCACTTGTAAAATTTTCAATACGGTTTGCACTTTAGCAAAACTAAACTGACCGTTTTCTGATATTGAACATTTGATAGAATTACAAAAAAAAGAATAGGTTAGATATGGAAGTGGGACTCCATTCTCAATTCACAGCTGTCAATATTGTTAAGCACATTGCAAAATACATTAAAAAGGAAGTGTTTAGAAAAATAATCGATCAGAATTTAAAGATATGTGTTGTAATTAATGAGACATCAACAATATCATGCAAAACAGTCCTTATCATTTTTATTAAGGTTGAAGATACAAATTTTTCACCAACAATTTTTGTAGATTTAGTGAAATTACAAAACCAAGATGCTGAAACCATTTACACTGCTTTACTACAAAGTCTGCATTCAGTAGGATTTGATGATCCATATTTGAAGAATAATTTGATTGGATTTTGTTCAGATGGAGCAAGTGTGATTCTGGGAAGGTGGTCAGGAGCGAATGTTAAAATAAAAAAACACTATCCCGAGATTATTATTTGGCATTGTTTGAGTCATCACCTTCAGATTGTGCTGGAGGATTCTATCAAAGACATAAAGCAAATGAATCACTTTAAAGCATTTATTGAAAAAATATACAAAATCTTCCATCAGTCTAATAAAAACTGAATGGCACAGAATAAAATTTCAATCAATTTGGGAATTGAAATTCTAAAAATTGGTAGAGTTTTTGACCAAGATGGTCAGCATGCAGTCATAGAACAGCAGTTGCAACATGGTGTGCCTATCCAGCACTGTATGATTTTTTTCTACTAATAAGAAATTTTCTGGAATATCTAAACATCTCACCAGCAAATATTTTATGAGATCTGGCTTTAATAATCGATATACTAGAAGAAATTTCTTTGTTGTTGGATGCTTTTCAAGGAAGAAGTGTAAATATATTGCATGTTGAACAATTAAAGCATTTGAATATCTCAGAGAGAAGAGTAGTACTTATGAAAAAATAATAAATAAAGCTATCTCTTCTAATGAATTCCTGCATATTAATTTTGTTGAAGACAACAAATGTGTGAGTCTTCCCCATCAAAAATTACTGAATCTAGTGACAACAAATATGGCATTAAGTTTAATGGATTTTAATAGCATAAGTAATAATATTCAAGATAAAAATCATAAAATCCATCAATTAGTTAAAATTGTGAACGCAGATGCTTGGAATCTGGAAGAAGATATAGTCCCTGGAAAAAATTTGAAGAGAAATTATCAGATTTTTACAAAGTATTTCCTCATGAGATTTCAGTTAATGATTTCTGTGATTATGTTGAAAATGTTACAAGAAATCACCAGAAACATGTTGTACCTGAAACTATCCAAAGAGCTAAAAATATAATTAAAACTATTGTTGTGATTTCCACTGAGACTGAATGGAGGTTTTCTGTGATGAGCACAATTTATTCAGATAAAAGAAATCACCTTCAAGTGAAAAATGTGGCAAATCTTTTAGTAATAAATTGGATAGGTCTTCCATTAGGTCATTGGGATTGCAGTGACTCAGTTCAAGTTTGGCTAAGAAATCACAATATAGCTGATGATGTTATTCTCAACAAGCATCATCAACCTAAAGAGACATATGATGCAAATAGAATGTCAATATGGAAATATATTGTCAAATAAATAAGTTTTTTCCAATTATAAAAATGGTTTAATTCTTTTTGATTCCATGAGATTGCAAAATACATCATAGTGTGCATGTGCACTGCTGCACTTTTTTGTGTATGTGAGAGGGGGGGAAGAGGCTCACGCAAAATTTCTGAGAAGTCGCCAAAAATTTTTAGGCATGAAACCAAGAAGTGATTTGCTTCCATGCTTAGAAAGAAGAAAAATAAACAGAATAGGTACTTAAATTCAACCTACCTTTAGAGAACTGGTTCTTGGAAATTTGGGATATCATCACTGCTTAAACCTGTATGTCTTCCCAAGGTTCTGTACCAATACTCATATTATATTTGCTATGTATTATTATTTCATCCATGTTTTAGATAGAGTTGGCCATTATCTTGGTTGTTTCCTATATTAGTCTTTATTTCATTTTATGTCTTAATTCATGCTAGTAAGACTACATGTGCCTCCTAATTAAGCAGATTTATTGATGAAGGTAATTTTGTGCCTCTTTTATTTAGGAAGTAAATGTTAACACTATTTTATAATATTATATGTCATTATTCTGTGCTGGTAGTTAATCTGCAGAATAATCATTTGCCATTTTTTAAATATATTCTTTATATTCATTTCTGCACCAGTAGTTAATCCACGGAACATTATATGATTATATTTGTTGCTCTGTTGATGGTTAGAAAACCCATGGAGCACTTAATGCTTTGTTATTCCTTTGTGTGAATGAATACAATCCACAGGAATACAATTATTCTTTGTTGTATAAATGTATGTTTGAGCAGAGTCCCCATACATTATGATGCTTACATTGTTCCCCTTATCTTTAGATTGGTTTTACATGTTCAGTTATCAGTTATAAAAGGGCATTTGATTACATTTATTTCCAACTGAGTTGAGGTTCATATCTCCTCTTTGATTCATTATCTCATCATGGCCAGCTCTTGCAGGTTTATCAATACCAATTATTATTATTATTATAAATCTGGGGTATTTGTGCAATGGTTCTGGTATTGACATATTGTAGGTGTTATTGACTAAGTGTTTGAATGCATTCACTTCTCTATAAGGGCTGGAATCAAATCCATTTGTGAGAAAATCTTACATTGTGCTTATTTTGGAATTCATGTACATTATCCATGTATAGAAACAAGTACATATGATGGTCTTTTATTTTATTATTTATCTAATTCATGTATATTATCCATATATAGAAATAAGTACATGTGATGGTCTTTTATTTTATTTATTTATTTTAAACATTGTATTAATCAATTATTAATTTAGTATTGGTAGAGTTGTAAATTGTTAATTTTGTAATTTAACCTGACTATATCATTGCTATTTGTCATATGCTGACCTGGAAAATCCACCATATTAAATAAATCATATATTAGAGCACATATTGTCACTGACAATGTGTACAAGGTTAATTAAAATTATGAGAGAATATCTTAATACTTTTGTTCTTGAGTAATTAGTGATGTACAGGATATAATAAAATCCTATTTACCTCCTACATCATCTCCACTTTGCTTTGTTAATTCTAGAATATAGTCCAGAATTTGTTACTTTTATTGATGTTTGTGATAGTTTTTTTGTATAAAAAAATAAAAAAGATGTTTATATTTGTTTTATATTCATTTAAAGCTATAGTTTAGGAATGTAGTTTTGAGATGGGTTTTAGATAAAATTTTAAAAAGGAGGTTATTTGAAATTAGGGTTGGGTTTTAAATTTGTATAAAAAGTTTCTTGGATGATTTTAAGACAGATTTGTAATTAAATAATGTAAAAGAAAAAGTAATAAAAAATAGCAGTGGGAGAGAGATGTAAGTAAAATATAATTGTATGTTTATGTTTTGTTACTGTTTATGTTAATGTAAGATGAAGGTATTTATGTAATTGCGATTTATTTATAAATATGTATTTCATATTGTTGTTGCAGATCCTTGAAAATGACTGTATGAAGATTAAAAACAGTTGAAACGTTGGAGTTTTGTATTATATATATGTTCAGTATTGATATTAGAAAATAAAGTTCTTGAAAAGAAAAAGGATTTTTAATTTGTTGATATTTTTGATATTAGGACCTAAATTAATAAATAAGTTTGCTAGCCAATATTATAATGAAATGTATTTTCTAATATTATAATTTGATTTATCAATAACGAGTCTCATTGCTATTGATTTAGTTTGACATTTAAATTAATCAAGAAAGAATTTAAAGTTCATGTTGCTTATCTTCTATTCCAAAGCAAATACCTACATAGTATTTCTGAACTGAAATCCTGAGTATCTGAACTACAGCCAAACATGTTATGAGGCTGACTATAACTTTTGTCTTGTTAAATGGCCTATATTCACCATGTGATAGTTAGTAATGATGTAACGGACCATATATTTAATCCTGGATACTATCTTTAGTAACTTTCTAGATAATGCCATCTTGTCCATGGTCAGTCATAAGGTCTCACATAAATAAAAATCGTAAATTAGAGTTTTGAAGTGTAGTTTTTAAGATACAGTCATTAGTGAAAATGATAATTAATTAAATAGTCACACAATTTATTTTGGGTAATTTAATCTATCTTCATGTACTGCTGTGATGGGTCTTCACAGTGCACCCTGGCTCATGACCAAATTATACCATAACAGTTTTGTGTTATACCATTAATTCTGCCTGTTACAATCCAGGTGGACTTTTGGGTTACAATATATATATATATAATTGAATAGTTTATTGCTCAGGAATTCATAAAAGTCCAAAGACTAGAATTGGCAGAATTGGCTCATGATTCATGGACCTTCATTAAACTATGTAGGACACTATTGTGTTAACTAAAATATAGAGAATACAAAAAGTTATATATATATATGGATAACATCAAAGGTTATCTCTGTTTACATGAATATTATCTTCTCATTTTTATTCTTTATTATAATAACAATCCATGGAAATATTTAATTCAACATATATATATATATATGTCAATAGATGGCGTTCTACCAAAAACACTGTCAAGCGTAAGTTTATGTAAACAAAGTTACGCTTGACGGTGTTTTTGGTAGAACGCCATCTATTGACATAAATACAAGCGTTAGCAAGTTTTTAACTTGTTTTTTTGTTTTTCATATATATATTACAGATTCAGTTAAATTAATATATTGGGGGGGGGGGGGGGGGGGGGGGGGGGGGGGGGGGGAAAAAAGAAGGAAAGAAAGAAGGGGGGGGGGGGGGGAAAAAAAAAAAAAAAAAAAAACAGTATATATATGAAGTAAAACATTTTTTACATTAAAATGTGTGTAGAATATATATATATATTTTACTGATCTCAATAATATTAAAAAATTCAAAGTAGTTTTGTATTAAATGCAGCCCATCCAGAACATCATTGTATAAAAATGGATCGAATTTGTTTTTACACAGTGTTGGTCTCTGTGGCAACATTTGATATAAAGTCAATTTTTTCATACCAATAAGATTAGTAAAAAAATTTCATATATATATCTTTTTTATGCTGCAAAAGAATACAGAATTTGTTAAGTGAATCAAAAGATTATCTTTTGAAGAAAACTAGTGATTTCAAAGAAATTATTCAGAAAAAGGAAGAAGCCTTAGAATCAGTACTGGCTGAGAAAAAAAAGTAAGATAAAATAATGGAATACTTCTGATATGAGTGTATTATGTATGTGTACATATATAGGGTGATAGGGAGATATATGGGAGTTGGCAGAAAGTGTTAATTTTGTACAATATCAATTTATTTTTCAAAAATATAAAAATGTTAATTTCATATTCTTAATTTTAAGTTTTTAATATCCCATTATTCAGAAATTTAAAAGTGTTATGGTGTACGAATTTGATGTTCAAATACAGACCAAAAACTTTTTTTGTGAATCTTAATTTTTTTCCCTTATGTATCTAATTATTTAACAATGGTTGGTAAATCAAACTCATCTATCACACCGCAATTGCCATTCTTGTGAATACTGAATTCTCCTTTACTATTCCTTTACAAGAAGTTTAAGATATTTTTGGCCAGCAAAGAGCTATTTATTAAAAGGATTATTTTATTTTAACCGGAATTTTTAAAATGTTCAAATTGAAGTAATATTTTTAAAAAAAGTGTAAAAATTAAACAAACAATAAAGTTTAAATTGGTAAAATAAAAAAATTAAAGTGTTGTAAAAACATAGCTAAAGAATTAAAATTTACAATATAGATGTAATATTTAGGGGGTTTGAACTCAGACTTTTACATGACCCTCAACCATCGATGCTATCTCATACCACTGATACACTTCATCACACACATGTCAAAAAGATAAATAATTACCGATATGCATATTTTATGCTAAACCAGCACTCGTCAGTTGGTCGAGATTATCATCTTCACATATATATACAATCAAAACTCAGCTTATATTAAGATAGCCAATCTTCATACTTTAATGGACAGGCTTCAAACCACTCCACCTCACAACTCTTCAGTAGTCCATTTCATTGAAAATCTGATGATGGAAAGCTCAAAGCCCATCTTAGTGCCAACCTTCTCATTCTACCCATGTTGACCACAAATCACTCTGACTCCTCATGTGCAGGACATAATCCATTTACATATACATATGAGGGATGGGCAGACCTTAAAGCACCATATTTTGAAATATGATTTTTTTCTAGTTTAAACCCACTATATATTATATATAGAAGTGCAGGTATGAAAAATCCTGTACTGTAGAAAAAATTCATATTTCAAAAATATAGTGCTTTAAGGTCTGCCCATCCCTCGTATATGTATGTAAATGGATTATGTCCTGTACATGAGGGGTCAGAGTGATTTGTGGTCAACATGGGTAGGATGAGAAGGTTGGCACTAAGGTCGGCTTTGAGCATTCCATCATTAGATTTTCAATGAAATAGATGGTTGAAGAGTAGTTTGAAGCCTGTCTATTAAAATATGAAAATTGGCTATCTTAATATAAGCTGAGCTTTGATTGTATATATGTGTGATAATAATCTGGACCAACTAATGAGTACTGGTTTAGCATAAAATATGTATATTGGTGATTATTTATCTTTTCAATGTGTGTGATCAAGTGTATTAGTGATATGAAATAGCATGGATGGTTGAGGATCATGTGAAAATCTGAGTCCAAACCCCTAAAGTGTAGGCATGAAAAAACTTGTACTGTAGAAAAAATTCATATTTCAATATAGATGTAAATAACTTTGTATAAATTAAACAGGTGGCTCCGTACAAAAAAATGACATTATTAGAAAAAAAAAGTTTACATCTAACCTGTTCCAGTTTCTAGAGGGGAAAAATTGAGCTAAATAGTATTATATTGTAAAGTTATTCTTTAAAATAGAACTTTTTTTTGTCTATTGATTGTCTTAATGATTCAGTTTGGTTTTCCTGTCTCAGAATATTTTCACTTTATTAAAGATAAGTGAAATCCAAATTTTAAATAATCATTTATATATTGTGAAAACAAGTTGCTATAATTAAAATTAATAATTGAAATGATTTGTATGAATGTAAGTATCATATCTAGGCTTAATGTACCATCTATAAAAGATTAAGTTAGCTTTATTTATTATAAAAGTGTTACATTTAAGAAAACATACTATTTATAAATACAGTGAAACTATGAATTTAGCATTATCTAATTACATGTCTTTAAGTATATGCAATTCAAAAAAAATGTAAACATACAAACATTAAATGTAAATAAATAACCAAAAACAAAAACATTAAAATTTGCAAATTTGTATTCAGGCAGCCATTTTTTCTTCTCTGAATGCCACAATGTGACCACAATTTTTTGAAAAAGTTAAATTTATAAATAAATTATGCAATATATCCATATCTGTTTTTCTGTCTTGGAGCACTCTACACAATTATACATGTTAACACAACTTTTTCAGTTTCTGTTGAAAGCACATACATTTTATTTATCTTTTGTTATCCTCTCCAAATTTGGTGTGTAATTTCTTGATAACAAGACTACTATTATGTTTTTATATGAGAAAAAGATTATTGAAAAAAAAATTACCCAAAGCATATTTAAAGTTATGAAAGTTGGTCATTTCACTATTTACTGTATTTGAAAAATAAAAAAATATGGTAGTTATTTTTTTTTTATTGCTATTACTTCAGTGAATATATGAGTGAATATACAATCAGTAAAATATGTGTAAATATGTCCCCTCAATTTATTATTGTCCTGAGTGCAATGACAGAAAAATAAAATTTAAAGAGGCATGGTTTATTGTTAATAACTTCCATATAATAAACAAAAGTCTCTTGTATAACCCTAATCTGGAAGTGAAATATGTAAATTATGAATTTACATATTAACCAGTGAATATTAATGCTTTCCTTTTTTCCAAACAATAACACCAGATTAGCCAATAAGTTTGAGCACTATGATTATGCCCACCTGGTTTGAAAAGTGTTTAGCAAATTATTTGTTAAATTGTCAAATCAAATTTAATGTTTTCTTGGGAAGCATATTAATGTTACTTATAGAATTAATAATTAATATTGTTATTATTTTAATTTTTTTCTTTATATTATAATCTTTATTTACATATGTATACTATACTGATAAAAAAGGAAAGAATCTGTGTTATTTATACATGAGTGTTGAAAAGTACTGTCTACTTGCAGTTCAATATGTAATATGTATTCTATTCTAATCAATGTTTGTCAACAAAATGTGAGCTGTTGTAAACCATATATGTTTGTACCTGAGTGGGGCTTGGAATAAAATATAGCATAGTTCACAGTTCTACTGCATACATATCTATCTATCAAACATAATTTTAATATTTTTATTATATTTATTATTTTGTTTTCAATGTATTGAAATATTTTATACCTATGTGTATGTCAGAAATATTAATTTGTATTTTTGGAGACTATCTGTTCAACTTTTAAATTCATTTTGATTTGATTTTTGTTATTGCTATCAATTAATTAATAAAATTATTGTTACTTTAAATTACTATAATGAAGTTATTTAGTACTAGATTAAATGTGTCTTTACCCTTGTGTATATATATGTTCACTTGAGATTCTTGATATCCAAATGTAATTTAATATATATGTAGAATAACTACTCTTTCTTATTGCATTGCCAAATGTATACCATATAATACTAAATCATTCATGCACTTTACTACTGTTACACAATGCTTTATTTATCACCCTCTTTTACAGTTTACAATTTCGATTGCCCCAGCAATCTTCTTCAGAACTTTATATCTCCTAACCTCAACTACTCAGTTGAAGTGCAGTTGAGGTTAGGAAATATAAAGTTCAGAAGAAAATTGCTGGGGCAATCGAAACTGTATAAGAGTCAGTTGAGATTAAGAGATATAAAGTTCTGAAGATTTCTGGGGCAATTGAAACTATAAACTGTAAAAGAGGGTGTTAAATAAAGCATTGTGTAACAGTAGTAAAGTGCATGGATGATTTAGTATTATATGGTAATATGTATGTACATGGATTCTATATAATTTTCTTTAGAATTATTGGGATAATGTTAAAGGATTGAGAATCACTTTTGAAGTTCACACATTTTATTTATTTTATGGCCAGTAAATGCATATTATAACTGGGCTCTGATATCATCTTAATGATTACAGCATTTTAATACTCTGCACAATTTGGCTCAGTAGTTAAAATGTTTGACTTGGGATTGGGAAGTTCCAGGATCAATTCTGGCTTTCGCAGATCTGATACTTGAACTTCTTATGAACTTTCAAACAATATGCCTTTTTAACAGCATTTTCATTTAATTTAAGCCTAGTTTTAATTATTACAGCACTATGTATGTGTATATAGCAAAAAGTATTGATGATATGCCTTTATGATTAACATGTTTGATAATGATGACTATTGATTATATGTGCATCTAAATCCTTGCATCATTTAATTAAAGTATTTTTTCTTTTTTAATGGTATAAAATTGATCAAATTTAATCACTTAGATACCTAACATATTGATTGAATGTGAGAAACCATTACAAGTACATATGGCAGATGAACCATTGAGCTCTAAGAAAAATTTAATTTTAATAATTTATCATGACAGTTATATTCTAATTGAACCAAGGTCTATTGGTCTTCCATATAAACTCCATGTTTTTATGCAAAGTTTACAAAAATTCTATATTAAGCATGATATTTCTTCTATTTTATGCATTTTTTCTGCACTAGATTGCTATTTTCAAAATCTTTCAATATATACTATGGTGAAATCTTTTTTACTTCTCTCAGTTTTTAATAGCATGCCTCTCCTAAACAAAATTCAAATGAACAATTATACAAGATCACAAAATACATTGGACACACATTGAAATTTGTGATACTTATTTGTAGACTCTACTACTGAAAAGTAATAAATATCACTGACTCTTGAAAGCATTAAAATTGTGTACTATCAAATGCTAATGAATTTTTGCTTTGCCCAGTAGCACAGAATTTAGACAGATTTAGTTTATGTTCCATGAGTTAAAAGAGTCTGATACCATGAATGAAATATATCTGTTATCATAATAATACATTTGAATACCATTACTAAAAAACACACAGATTTGACAACTTCTATTATTCAAACACCGTCAGATTTGCCAATATGGCATAGCAAAGTTATACAGTAAGAATCCCATAAAACATTTATTTATGAAAAAGTTCAATAGCTAAAAATTCATATGAAAACTTTTCTCATTTGTGAGTGATATATAGAAACCAAAACTTTACAATTCTATGCTAAATGTCTATCTTCAGTAGAAAAACAAAGATGGAAATCTCTTAATTTCTGATCACTTTTTTATCTGCAATCATAATGTAGCAAACATATACACAGAATACAATTTTAATAATCTTATTATGCCTGTAAGTAAATTACAGATAAATATTAAGAGTATAAACTTGTTCTCAGAGAAACTAAGTCTGAATATTTTTTTTCATAAACTTAAATTGTAGTTCTAAAGAATTATTTTTTAGAAATCTGACTTGTAAATTATTGGATTCTAGAAAAAAAGATTGGCATTCATATAAGAAAGTGAATATTGCTTGCGAATTAGTTTTAAAAAAATGATTGTTTAGAAATCTAACTTGTGAATTATTGTAATAATAATGTATTTGAACATAATGGTCTGTAAGTTTACAAATCACAATTTATATAGAACAAATAACATTTACATCAGCATAGAAGATCAAAGACCATAATTTATTGAAACTATACACATACGGTAGAACATGACTTCTATTGATTACATTTGCTCCCTAATATGCAACACAAAATTTTTTCATAAATCCTGAAACAAATAAAAGTAATTTGTTATATGTTTTTATTTAATTTTTTTTAAAAAAATATTTGCTAATAAATTATGTTAATAAATTACATTTAAATTATATTAATAAATTTTATTTTTTTTCAATTAGTACAGTTTAATTTTATTTTAACTAAAAATTTTTACAGAAATATTTTTAAGCTTTTATTCATTTTTTGATGATGATTTTTATTAAAAATCTATATTTTCTAAACTAAAAAGAGCAAGGAACCAAGGATTTTTGGAACAACAGTATTCAATCTATAAGTGCTTTACCACACCATAATATAATGTTCTTGTATTTTGATTTTAGAATATTTTAATAATAAATTAATGACATTTTGAAACATTTTTTAAAAAATAAAAAAATCCATTATATTTAATCTCAGAATGATCATTTTATAAGCAAAAATATTATTGATCAAATGCGCATTAATGTATTAACACATTTTAAAGTTTTTTAAGTGTATAATGGATTAGTAATGCAAAAATATTGCTTATATATCCATTTTACCAACAATGACAAATTAGCATTAATGAGGTAATATAATTTAGCAAATGAAGGCTTGATTATAGTATCTTATGCCAAAAAATCTTGAATTCTCAAATCTGCCTTTATTCACATTAATTATCATTTGTACAGTAATAATGATAATAATTATCATCCTGAACACAATTTGTTACCATGGTAATGATAGGTTTTACAAATATTTGTCAAAACAGATTATTAAATGAAATAAGTACATCCCAGCAAAATCTAACAAAAGCAAAAAAAATATTAAGAAGTTATAAAGCAAAAGTACACTAAATATCATCACTGATAATAGAACAAAATAAGCAAGAAAAATACTTGTATTAAATTCACATTCTGAATGATTTAAATAAGTGATAGAATGATAGATTTCTAAGTTAAAAATTCCCAAATCAAAACTCAGTCTATCATTTCTGCTATTGAAATGTCATACAATCTTTCAAGCAATTAAACATTCAGTTATTGTTATTACTATAATATTCTGTTGCCTTGACAACAGTTTGAGATTGTTGATTATTATCTATAGGGGGATTGTCTAAGTATTGATTGGTTTTTAATGGTTATACATACATAATAAATTAAATTTGATATCTGTATTCTTTCCAAATATATGTAATATTCAAATTAATATATTTTAAATACAGTAATATTCATATAAATTTAACTTATTTTATTAGAAGTTTTGACTATATTCCTGTCTTTGTCAACTACATAATGTTAAATAATTAAAATGAGACATCATTTCATAACTCCCATAATTCAATTCAGTAACATTAAAATAACAGAATTGTGGGGAGAACTGAATTGAATTATGGGAGTTATGAAATGTTTCGTTTTAATTATTCAATGATATTATATAGTTGACAAGGACTACAAGGAATATAATCGAAAGTACTTCTAATAAAATAAGTTAAATTTATATGAATATTACTGTATTTAATATATTGAAGCAATGGATCTGAAGTCCGATCCATGCTTCACAGCCTTCTATAAACTTAGTTAGTATTATAGACCTGAATTAAGTTTATAGTCCAATATCAGCAGGGTTTTGCATTGAAACTAAAATTAATTATGTTTATATAATTTGTATTGCATTTAAATATTTTGTTAAATAAATTCCATTCTAAGATTAGATTTCTGTTAATAAAAATTGCTTGTAAAATCTATTAGTCAAACATATATATACGTCAAGCGTATATATATGAGTTAATGCAAAATTCTGCTGAAATAAAATACTTATTTTATTAAAAGAAATAAGAATGTATTTTTCTTTTTAAATCTTGTTCAAATATTTAGTATGATTTGATTTTGAGATAAGCCCGCCAACATTTTCTAAAAGAATGTATGCTGTAATTAGTTAGCCCATTCAAGGCAAATTAAAGATGGCTTACTTTAAAGAAAGAAATTTAGAAGAAAAAAGTCAGTTATTTTTAGAAAATGTTACCTTGAAACAAAGAGTGGAAGTGGGCTTATCTAAGATCATACAAACAATAGAAGGTAGCTGACAAAGAGGGTATAAATAGAGGTGAGAACAAAAGATTTGGTTATTCAGAGTTTTCTTGCTGTTATTCAGAGTTTCCTTGCTGTTATTCAGATTTCTCTTTGGAGAACACTTTCAGATTTTGCTTGTGGAGATTTTATTCCAAAAAGTTACACAACTGTCGTCTTCAAAATCACGGAGAAGTTTGAATATGTTACAAGCTAAAAGCCATATGAATTTGATGCATTCTATTATGCTTGGCTAGGCAAATAAATAGCTTTGCCTATCACCAAGGTTCCTAAATACCATCAAAATGCCTTAGTATCCACTCAATAGTCATCTGAACTCTGTGCCATGTCTGTAGGATTTTTCATGAAACCATGCTACATATTTCCATTTTCATTGTATGAACTAATACCTATCGATGGACGGATCAAGCTACGCTCGTCGATGGAACATGACCAAGGAACCAGGATGGTAATAGTATCTCTCCTCCATTGAACTATTTACTTTCTACTTTTTTTGTTCATACCCTTTTTTAAGTGCTTCACTGAATTATATTATAAATTGTTGTATTTAATTATATTTGTAATGTAACCATTTTTTTTATTAGACTAGTCTTAGATATATATTGTGTGATCATCTATCTATATATATTTAACCCTTTTTCCTTCGCTATTCTTCATTCCTAACATTTATAAATATTTTGTATTCCATTGTGGTTAAGTTTAAAGGTTAGTTTTTCATTTAAATCTCTTTCCAATTTTCATTATATTTGTAAAATTCAATACGAGTAAGTTTCCTTTTGTTTGCCAACTTGATCTCCTCGATAATGCTTCTTTTGTCCGCCACTAGCTTATTACATATATCAGATTTAGCTATATTCATTTTAAATAATTTTTAAACTCTGTTTTAGCGCAAAGCAATAAAAAAATGCTTTGTGAAAGATTTTTATTATTGCACTTTATCGAGGAGATTCGGGTTGACAATTTTAATAAAATTGGGAAGAAAAGATTTAGACCGCAAACATATTAATCTGTTTTTATTGTCTAATTAGTTTTCATTAATTTAGGGGAATAGCGGAGGCCATTAAATCATTATTCATATTTTAAAGTTGTTAATTAAACATATTATTTAACTAAAATAGCTTGAGTTTTCTAATTTTATTGTAATGCTTTAGTTTGCTTTTCCAATGATCCAGGCATGCAAAACACATTTTTCGTAGCACTTTTATGCACATTTAACTATTTAGCTCCATAGGTGTTCCTGTCCATGTCTCTACCTCTGTTGCTAAGCTTTGTGGCCGGTGAGAAAATAATTTATGTGTGTCTCAGATAATGTTGTTTGTTCGTAATTAGCTTTGAGAATAGGCAAATAGGGCAGAGGTCATAGTATTCTTGATTTAATATCTCGCGTATGGATGGCCTCGAGGTACTTTCGCCTAGTATTCGAACTGGGTTAAACCAACATACATCATCTGACTGTCACAATATATATATATATAAATTTGAATATTACATATATATAGACACCATTATGATGTTATATATTACTGTGTGTAAATATATATAGAGTATATAACTTAGAGTTCATAAAACTGTCAAATGCAAATAAATGTTGAACCTAAATTACACATTTGTCATGCATGCACACATAAATACATTACAAAAAATTCAATAGTATTTATTATACTATTCCCAAATCTTTGCTGTATTTCTGTTGCATGCAAGCAGTTGACACATGAGATCCAAATAGATGCCAATCTGTAAACAATATCTCTATTTATAATCAATTTCTCATGCAGAAATCAGAAGACATCAAGTTGGAAGTATAAATATGTAATAAATAGTATTTTTATTTAATTATTTATAACATTATGATTAATCAGCAGATAATAAAATATTGAACATTATTTGAATAAATTATGTGTGTGTGTGTATACAGGTAAAAGATTCTACTTTCTAGCTAGAACAACTAAATATCCATTTACTGATTAATATTAAATGATTAGTTCAATTAGTAATCTGCTAGCTGATGGAATAAAATCCTAAGCATGATTATAACATAAAAAATATTTAATTATTGTTTAATTTCAATTAAATACTTGATCATAGATATGACAAATTATGAGGCTCTCTTTCTCTCTGTCTCTCTCTCTCTCTCTCTCTCTCTCTACATATATATATAATTTAAAATTTTAAAACATTCGAGCTGTTTTATTGATGTATTCATTCTATATCTTGTTAAGCTGTATGATTTATTTATTAAATTTTCAGTTTTCCATTATTGCATTCTTTTAATAAACATTGGCTTGATGAATCACTAAATATCACAGTAAATGTAATTAATATATTTATTAAAAGTAATACCACAGCTATAAATATTAAAATAAAACAATTGCTTAATATACTTTACATCTATTAAAATAAGAACAGAATATTATTATTTAAATATTTATGAGAATTTGATATGTTATAAAATATGGTATTTCTAAAAATTTGCTGCCCTGACCCTTAACTTCCTCAGTTTATTAATAAATTCAGCAATGATTGAATAACCTTATTTATAAATTAACATATGTGAACATTACAATAATATGAAAAAAACTTAAATTTTATAGCTTACAGGATCATATAATTAGCCTTGAAAATCGAATTGACCTTGTTAAGAAGAAATCAATGATGACATTTCAAACTAAAGATATTCTTATCAGCAAGTTGCAAGAAGAAATAAGAAGGTAAATCTAGTAGTATTGCTTAAATAAATATTTACTATAATTGTTATCTGTTATTATTATAAAATACAGTAAAGCTACATTTTAAACACCGAATTTTGGGTCATGTGTTTAAATTTTGTTTCTTTACTATAAAAATAATCTGATTTTTTTTTTTGCATATCTCATAGAATCAGTTATCTCTATTATTATTTAAGCATATCTTCATGCCAAAAGTGCTAAAAATATGATTACTTTTATCTTTATAAAAAATGTACATATCATTACGTTTCTGTGGTTTTAATATTATTATAAAAATATTTAATTCAAATGATAATTAAAAATACTGTAAACAGTTAAGATTAGAAATATAGAATGTGACAATTTAAAATTCCAATTATAAATATATATATTGTTAAAAGGAAGTTGCCTTGACAGCAATTTGAAGTTGTTGATTGTTATTGATATTTGGGATTGTCTAAGTGGTGACTAGTATTTAATGATATATATATATATATGCATTATACCTGTAATGCATAATTGTATAATATATAGAACAACTACACCCATCAAAATAAAATAAACTACAGAAAGTTCATCAGTATAAAAGAATTTTAATTAATTGACTGAAAAAGGAATTCGTATTAAACATGGCCCAATATATTAGCTAAATTCTTCATGAATAATATTTCAAACAAAGCATCATGCTTTAAAGTAATTGATTGAAAGAATTAATACGACTTCAGATTTTTTAAAATCTATTTTTAATAATGTTAAAATGTAGAGAAATATTTAAACTTATGTGAATGTGTTGATGTACAAAGATATAAACACAGTTTATTATTTAACAAGTTTCCATGTAACAATACAAATGATTTTCATGGACTAAATACTAATGGAAAAACTTACTTAGTTTATGTTCTAGTCTATATTCTGAGCAAGTATATTATAAAAACATTGAGAGATAAAAGAAACCTTAAATCCTTAAAATATTTTACATGTTTTTGGATATAAACTTTAATTATGATAATATAACTTTTATAAGTGTTTGCAGAATTAATTACAAAAAAATTTCAAGGAGGATCTACATCTTTGAATATGGTTGAGGCATGTAAAGTTCATCTTATTCTTTTATAGTGAATGCAGATATAAATTTTTATTGGCATGGTAATTTTTCAAAAATAGTATTTCCAGTGTGTCTGAATTTGTAAAGCTATGAACATATTCAGAAAGTTTATAAATTTGATTCCATGGATCTTATAAAGATTTGAAGGCCAAAATTCAATGAATGATAAGAAATCTTAAAAATGATTGGTGAATTAAAACTGCAAAGAAAATATAGACATTCATTAATCATGGTCATTCTAGGTCCTTTTTGATGCACTGAAAGCAATATATGGACCTCAGGAGTGATATAATCCTAGTAAATCCAGCAATGGCACTCACTTATATAATGGTAATGATATTTTGAACAGGTGGAAAGAGTATTTTGATTACTTTTTGAATAATGATTTGAGAATTAATATGATAACTTTTAGTGATATATCCATTTTATCTCATTTAAATTTGGACAAAAATATGCAACTTAATGAGGTCTTTTTGTAATCTTAAAAATAAAAAGCTACAGGTCCTGGTGAAATACTTTTGAAAAGTTTTATATCAGAATTTTTTTGGAATATTTGGATTCATAAAGTTGTGCCACATAGGCTTAAGGATGCTTTTATTGTTCCAATTTTTAAAAACAAAGAGAATAGGCAATCTTGCTGTAATTATTGACTATTACAGTAAAGATACTTCCAATAATTTTTTTAATAGGTTGCTTACAGTTGTACATGAATGATTTCTAGAGATTCAATACAGTTTTAGAGAATCAAGAAGCACTATAGACATGATTTTTATTGCTGGGTAAAAACAAGAAAAATATCAAGATCAGGAAGTGCAATTTATAGATTGCTTTTTTTTATTTAGTCAAGACATTTGATTCAGTTAATAGGACAGATCTTAAAATTAGTTCATTATCTACCAAAATTTATTTACATTATACAACTTTTACATGATAGAATGAGATTAAATGTTATTACTAAAGATGGACAATCTGAAGCATTTGGAATAAAAATTGGTGTTAAGTGATGATGAGCACTTATTCTAATATTATTTTCAATTTTTATGGCAATAGTATTTGGAACTATTTATAGGCTGCTTAATCAAACAATGATCAAGATACAATATGGATTTGATGGTGGAATTTTTAATTTGAATCAATTAAAAACAAGATCTTCTTGGATTTTGGATTTGCAGTTTGCTAGTGATTGTCCTATTTTTGTCTGTTAATGTTTTGAATACAATATATAAAGAGATTGGTCTATTAATTACTGTTCAACAAACCTCAAGTTCTTTATCAACCAATGAGCATTGAAGAAAAATCTTCAGAAACTTTTAATTTGTGTTGTTATTAACTTGAGAATGTAACTCAGTACCTTGGTAGCTTTATAAGTAAAGAATTGGATTTAGATATTGAAGAATAATGCAGATTTCAATGTACTGCTTGCTGCTTTTAATAATTTAAAAGTCTATTTCATTTCAGGGAAATAACTACTGCAACTAAGTTAACTGAATATAAATCTGCTATTTTATCTAATTTATTGTAAGGAAATGAAACATGGACTTCCTATTAGCACAATATAAAGACATTAGAAATAGTCTTTTAAGAGTGGTCTGTAAATTTTCAAAAATACAATGACAGAATTATAAAACCAATTAATATGTTCTTCAACTTGCTGGATGTGATACTTTTGAATCCAGTACTGTAAAATCACAACTCTGTTGGGTTGAACATGTAAAATGAATGAACAATGGAAGATTGCCTCAAAAAGTGTTTTATAGTAAACTTGAGTATAACTTTTGATGTAAGGATTATCTCTAAGACATTCTAAAGAAGTGCAATGTTGTTTCCATTGGAAACATTATGGCAGAGAATAGAATATATTAGAAACTACAATTAGACTTGATGTTGAAATATTTCAGAAAGAAAAGTTTTGTGCTGAAAAAATTAAAAAAACATCATAAAATATCAAATAAATAGAAAAGTGGACCAGCATAGTCATATTTGTGGATCATAGATTGGTTTATATAATTACTGCAAAACTGGACTTGGAATGATCATATTTGTTTAAAAATGGCTATTTATTCTTATTATATTAAGAATAAAATAGCTATAATTCTTTAGGATGAATACCTACTAATTATTTAAAGTTGTAGCTCATCTTTTGCTTTTTTCCTGAATGAGACTCATAACTAAGATTGTTATCTTGGCTTTGACTTGGAAGATATTAAATATTTTTAAGGGTTTGTGCTGTATTATTATAAGTTATTTTTCTTAAAAGATTTAATGAGAAGCTAACACATTCATTGAAAGAAAACTCTTTTTTTTTTTAAAAAAAAAAGGCAAACTTAAATGCTTATTGGGTTAAAAAACAGGTTAATATTTTATGACACATTAAATCTCAACTTGATTATCTTTAAAAATGTCATTTTGAGTGTAGAATGGATTTTTCATGCTTTGCTTTGTATAAAAAATTACTTCTAACCATAAGGATTTTTTCCAAACAGTGTATATGGAATATATTGTAAAAGCAATTGTAATGCTTACATTTTTTCCAAATGAAAGATACAGATGGGGTGGCGTAGTTTAAAATATCAAACCTGGCTACATTAGATGTGAAAAACACAAAAGAAGCAGTCCCAAACAGCATTATTAGCTTAAAACTAGATATACTGGTCACTGGGCAAATTTTATTGGATCACAGTGATATAGTTTCAAATTATCAAATTCAAGTTATTGAAATTTTTCTCAGTTGCTAATTGGCTTATTTATTTTTTGTATACTGAAAGAAATAAAAACTAAAAATGCTCTGAGTCCATGAGATCCTAAAATATTGGAGATTACTGTATAAGGTGAGCCATCACAGATCCAATCTACTATACAAAGGAAAAATGGATATATCTAATAGATTTTCACATTAGAAGTAGTTTAATCTAGCATTGGTACCATTCATTTCTTTTTGTGAATTTGATTATCCAGAAGTAAAAGTTTTGATGAAATTATTATTGTCAGAATTGTTACTGTTTTTATTATTCCCATTACTTATATATATTTCTCTCTCCTCAATGTTAAATATATATATTATCAATTACAAAAATAAACATCTTATTTAGTTTTTCAAAATTGTTGCTTTTTAAAATTTATTAGTGAGAGCATTTTAAAACTTAAAATCTTCATTTTGATTTTTTGAAAAGATTAAATAAATTCTTGGATTAAACAAATTGTGGACACTCTTTATGAGCTGCCTTTTTTGCCTAACACCAGAGGGTTAATTAATATTAATTAAAGTGATCAGATATTTAAGGTGGAAATAGATGATTCATGACAGACTAAAATAAAGTAAAATAATCTAATGTTTCAAGACAATCTTTTCAAACTCTAGAAAAGTAATTTCAAAATCAGTAAGGTTTTAATAGCTTTTTCATAATTTGATATCATCTAACAATGTTTTTCTTAATATTAAATATTATATTTAATTGGGATTTCCCCCTAAAAAATTCTCATTAAAGAAAATGAAAAATCCCATATCAAAATGAATTAGGACTTATTCTCTTAATACTTGAGAAACAACTCTAAATTTTCAAAGAAGGTAAGAGCACTAATATGATGATTTATTAGTAAAATACAAAGTGAAGAGAACTTCTACTTCTAAATATGGTAATATTAAACATATTAGCACAAGTGTTGAGCAAAGAAAAATGTGCTGTTCCATTCTTACTAATATAAAGATGTCTCCTTGAGAGAGGGGGGAGTAAACTTAATAAATAAATATCTTGCAGTAAACGCTGTTAAAGTTCAAGTTAATTTGAATTGAAATTTGGACAAAAAAATTTTCATGAAAATACATTCTCACTAATTAATGATTTTGATAAAATTCTGACAGTGCAGAACTTTAAACCAAATGAAATATATCAAAAACGTTTTCAAAGATGAATAATTGCAGAAGATAAAATGTAATTTTATAACAACACTATTACTATTTGATTTTTCTATAAATTCACATAGTTGAAACAATGCAGAATTGTTCATCCTTTATATTTACTTGTCTCTAAAAGAATGCAAAGTTTATTGGTTGTTTATTTTTAAATTTTTTCAACAGTATGTGACTATGAAAAATAAACAATGAAAAAAGAAAATATTTTGTTGATCAATAAACAATTAAGTCTATTTAAACACCAAAAATGTATTATTGCTGAGTGAATCATATGTACATCTATGAGACTTAACACTGAAATGTTATTCAGTTGCAGTCTTACTATCCATTAAAATGGATAACTCATGAGGTCTGATATTTACAACTTCATCATAAAATAATTTTTCCTATAGTTTTATACATTATTTTATTGATATTTATTTATATAGTGAAAACTTCTAACATGAATATAATATATATATATATTGTCAAAACATCTATACTTCATAATGTTGCATATTTACTGTAAATATGAACAAATCCTTTCAAAACTTCCAAATAATCTATTTTTATATTATGTCTGCTTTTTTGAATGAATATTTTTTATAAAGATTTTTCATTAGCAATTTAATTAAAATTTTCTAATATGGCATTGAGATTAAGCAGTTATCTCAGTGCTAAAATAGTTTCCTACGTAAAAAAAAGAGTTCATAACAGAGTGAGAAAATTCAATTGAAATTGAAATTCAATTTGAATGATACATTATCCAATGAGTCTGGTTAAATAGTAGTCCAGCTTCTAATAGTTGAATAGATCTCAGAAACAGCCAACTCTAATGATGACTATTAATAAAATAGCAAAACTCACTATCTGAATAGTCATTTTATTGTGATGGATATCAACATTTTACATTCCCATAATCCACTGTGGAAGCTTGTGGCAAAAAAATTTTCTTTGAAAAGAATATTTTACAATAACAATAGTTTGAATATATTTACTATTTTACTATATCTATTTTAAAATCTATGGTGGATAGGACGAAATAAATTGTCTAATGGCCTGATCTTTTAATTCAAATTAATAGAATTTAGGTTTTTTAACTATTCAAAAATTAGCTTGTATAATTATACTTTTCCAGAGCAAAGTTCTTATCATTTGATAGGTTTGCTCTGCACTGATAAAAACTCAAGTCTGCACTTCAATGATTACATCTTTTCACAAGGTGCTAAAGTGAATAGTAACCATTCCTTGCCTGCTTTAGTGAAATATAAACCCAAAGAAATTGAAGGTATCTCTACAATGTAATAATTATTCATCCTGCCATAAGTTAATTTGAAATGTATAGAAATAAGTCCCTACATTGTGTATGAGAAGTAGAATGGAGGAATATCAAGCTATAGGTATGGAGATTCAAGTGATTGGTACGTCTACTTCATACGAAGCATTAAGATTGTTTATGAAATGCACACAGAGGCTAAACTCTTCATACAGTAGAGCCATTCAGAAGTGCAAGCCAGAGTAATCAATGGATGCATGAAGGTTTGTGTATAAAATTCTTATCTAGTGTCTACTCATCCAATATTCCCAGTTTAGTTTCTAACTTGTGGCTTTCATCAGTGAGGATGTGATGTGATGCACTGTGACTTCTCCTTAAACGGAGTTAGGAATCTCTCGGCAGCTATGCTCAGAGAAACCTGTTAGCCACTTTACCTTCCTTTTCCATGTCCACCCTAAGTTTTCCCATAATCTGCTCCATCCCATTTCCACAACATAATCTTTGTCAACTCCATGACCTTCATATCTAAATCCCCCTTATCTTTTCCCAAACCTAGCATAAAAACCAATAACTCACTTTCTGTATAATCACTTTGTTCATATTTAATCTTCCATAACTTCATTATTTGTACCCTTTCTGCTTCCAAGCATTTACATTGAAGTAACAGATATGCCTAATATTTTCTATGCCTTCCTTACACAACTTGCAGACTAAATCACCCATATTTTTCCATTTACATGTATATTCCCTTGTTGCTAAAGATCCCGTTCGAGCCTTAAACAATAAACTACTTTCCTTACTATTATCATAAATTAACTCACACCCAATGTTCTGTTTACTTCTATATATATTTAAACTCGTTTTACTCTCCATACTAGTTCTCCATCTCTCCAACTCCCTATTCTTTATTAATGCATCTATTCTTCTATCCCACTCCTTACCACTATAACACTCAACAATCCTCCTAACACAATCATCCCACCTTTTGTACAAGTATACTGACATAAATTCTTTATCCAAATCTTCTGCATACTGCATTACCTTTCTCACCCATCTTGTTGCCTGCCCTTTACTTGTAACCCAATTAAATACTATTTTGGCTATTCTTTTATTATCCATAAACTGCAATCTACCAAACATTTTCAATTTGCTTTTTGCATCCCTCATATAAAAACTTGACCATCCCATTTCTCCTTGAATTGCCTCCTTTGCTGTCCACACTTCAGCATCTAATGCATGTCTTCCTACTTCCCTTTGTACTTTTTCTAAGCAATCTAATACCCCTTTACTAACACATAATGCATCATTGCTGTATGTTAACCCTGCTACTGCGACTCCCTTCCATACAATTCTAGCTACATCATATTTATTATATGAAAACACTGTTAATTTCTTTATCAATCCCTTTCTTTTCTTTGCTTCATTTATCAATTTTTTCTCCCATTCATCCAAGCAATTTTCCTTATTACTCAAGATAATTCCCAAATAACTATATCTATTCACCACACTTAATTTTATATCCCCCAATAAGAAATCTTTGTCTTCTCTTTCCCCAGTATTCACCATCATTATATTTGATTTTTCTTCACTAAATTTAATCCCCATATCTTTACCCACCCTTGTGCATGTCCTCAGCATAACTTCCATATCTTCTCTTCTTTCTGCACACAAAAAGATATCATCCGCAAAAAAAAAAGACCCGACAGTGTATATACTCTCTTTCCACCTATTAATGGTATCTCTATCCCTCTTCCAAGACTTTCTATTGCTCTCTCCATTTCACTCAAATACAACACAAACAAAATAGGTGACATAGGGCATCCTTGCCTCAGTCCCATCACATTTTTAACTTTAGCAGATTCTATATCCCCTAATTGATATGTATAGTAATTATTTTCATATAATTTCTTAATAACACCCACTAAAGCTTCATCCATTCCCAGATTTGCTAAACTTATCCATAATCTACTTCTACTCACTCTATCATATGCCTTCTCTATATCTATAAAACTCATATATAACTGTCTACCTGAATTTCTACTCATATCTATAAGTTGTGTAACTACAAATAAACTATCTCCTATATGCCTATCTGACCTAAAGCCTCCTTGCATTTCCCCCACTACATTATTTTCTTCCATCCACTTTGCAATACTTCTAGCCACCATAGATGAAAAACTATATAAAACTGATGTTACTGCTATTGGTCTATAATTATTTAACTTTTTATGATCCTTACCTTTTCCTTTAAATAATAATCTTACTCTTGTATTACTCCAGCTACCCAGAAAACTCTCTTCTGTGCCATTTTATTAAAACATGATAGTAACTTTACTTTTGCCCTATGCCCTAAATTCATTACCATCTCTGCTGCCCATCCATCTAACCCTCTTGCCTTACCACTTTTCAATTTCTTCCATGCCTCATTCAGTTCCTTTTCTGTAAAACTAATATTCCCATTACTATATGCTTTCATATTTTCTATCCCTCTGCCCTTCACATCTAACATCTTTTCTATATCCATTACATAACTATTCAATATTCTCTCTAATTCTTCTCGAGTCTTGGATCAGAGAGCACTTCACCTAGTGAGGAGAGTAATGTAAATTTCTGCACTGGTGAATGGTTGCAAATTGATGAGGATGCACTTATAAAATAAAAAAACATGAAAAAACCTTTTTTTAGTTTACTTTTTCCGTCTTTCTAATTTTTTCACTAAAAGCACTCAAAATATTAAATGATGTGATTTCTTAATGTTTCTTTCTTCTTTCAATTTTTTTTTTTTGTTAATTTTCAATATATTCTCATTTTTCATTTAATATATTTATAAGAGTATAATCATGTTATATGCCAAACTCTTTAGGATTCATAATCTCTTGTACATATTTTTACAATCTCTTTTAATGAATTGTTTCCTTGCTTTCAATTAAAAAACGTTTTGCATCTATTAGTCTTTTTTGAAAAAAAATTTTTTTTTTTTTTTTCATGTCATAGCATCGGCCAGGACGCGAACCCACAACCATCTGCAACCAACTACTTGCTTGCAAGGTGGTTGCAATGACCTCTCAGCTTACAACGCTTGACAACAATTTTTTTTTGCTTGTGATATTCTAAATATCACATTCTTACTAATTAAATAGACCAGATAGCAAATATAATAAGGATATACGATTTCATTCTTAAAGATACCCCAAAGATAGTTTGTATTAATGTGTAGATATGCAGATGCAAAGTGAGCAGTATTAATCAACTTTTTCACAAGTAGCATTATATGAAAAAATTGATTTGATAAATTTGTTGAGAACCACACATACAAGTTTTGGAATAGACAAATATTATCATCAACAATCTTCTGTCAAATGGACAGGCTTATACAGTAATTCATCCAATTTTCTATTTTTATCTACATTGCCCAGCTCTTCAATTTCATGTAACTCATTCTCTCTTATATCATCCAATAATGTGAATCTCTTCCATCCTTTCTTCTTACTTCCACACACTATTTCCTCCAAAACATCTTTCATTAAACTATAATTTCTTATTAATATATATATCCAATCCAGTTTCTATTTCTTTCTCTGATTTGCTCAACTAATCTTTTTTTTTTTTTCATTTATTCTTTTCAAAACTTCTTCATTTATTTTATTCATCCAACTGATTTTTTTCATTCTTCTCCATGTCCACATCTTAAAGGCTTCCATTCTGTTCATAATTTTATTACTCATTGTTCACATTTCACAAACATACATTAGTACACTCCACAAATAACATTTATTTAATCTCTTTCTTAATTCACTCTTCAAAGGTTCACAAAATATTTTATTACTCTTAATAAATGTCTCTTTTAATAATGCTATTCTTTTAATTTCATCTTCACTTCTTCAATTCTCATTCAACCAATTACCCAAATATCTAAATCCCTTTACCTGTTTAATTAGGTTATCATGGATTTGAATTTGCAGTCTTTTTGCATTTCTCTCTATCCATAAACACATTTTAGTCTTCATTCCATATTTCATACTTCTTTCCAATTCAACATTTTCATTCTCAGCTATATGAGCCCTATCATCTGCAAATCTTATGCATTTTATTCTATCAACAACATTTGGTCCTCCATAGTCTAAATAATTATTTAGCATATCTTCTAAATAAATATTTAAAAAATAGGTGGCATACTGCATCTTTGTCTAACTCCATTTGCTATATTCATTTCATCAGTTTCATTATTCCCCAATTTAATTCTTATCCTTTGTCCAATATACATATTCCAAGTCAGTCTTCTCTCTTTCCCAAATACTTCTTTATTTTTTAAGATTGTCATAAGTTTATTGCAGACTACTCTATCAAATGCTTTTTCCAAATCCACAAAACATATACCAATTCCTTTATCTTTTTCACTACATCTCTTTGCAATTGTTCTAACAACACCAATAGTATCCCTTGTACTTTTCCCTCTCTCTGTTTTTTTTTAATATAATACTCTAACTTCCCATAAATTCTTTGGACTACAATCTTCAATAAAACTTTAGAAGCATATGATAACAAATTTATTGTTCTGTATTCTTCACATTTAGCAGCTTTCTTCTTTTTAGCAATTAGAATTATTATAGTTCTTAAAATAATCTTTAAGCCAAACACTATTGTTATATATAAATTTGCAAAGTCCTTTTCTTTATAGTAAACTCTCCAATTTCTTTCAAAAATTCTATAGGTATTGCATCAAATCTAACAGCCTTACCATTCTTCACTTGTGCAATTGACTTTATAACTTCATCTGGAAATACTTCCACACCATTTTCATCTACTTCAATACCTTCTTCATTTTCAAGTTCATAATTAATTAAAATAGCTTCTCTTTTAAATAGACACTGAATATATATTTAATCATAAATATTTATTCATATACCTTTAGTTCTATTATTGGAATTTTATCAGCTTATTATAGATTTAGTAAATGATCAGACAACATTACTGCTAATAGCCTGTTTATTGATTAGACTTTCTGATGAAAAGATCCAGAGTTAGCCTCAGGATATTTAGGTTTGTATGTATAAATAAGAGGTAATAATTTAGTAAATTGAATAAGTTTTCTGTGATGTGTTATATTTAAATAATATCTTATTTAGGTTAACATCTAATTGAGGAATTAAGAGTTCCAATTTCATCCATAAAGCTGGTGAATGTTCAATATATATATATATATTGTAACCGAAAAAATATATAAAGCTGGTGAATGTTCAATATATATATATATATTGTAACCGAAAAAATATAGAATGAGAAAAGGGTGAGGAGGGGTGGTGGAAGGAAAAGAAAAGAAAAAGAAAAAACTGAAATTACGAAATAAGAGAAAAATGGAATTAAAGAGAGAAAGATGATATGTGGTGTAGAGAAATGGAATTATAGAGAGATGGAAGGAGAAGAAAAAATGCAATGAATAGAAATAATACATGGTGGTGAAAGAAATATAACAGAGAAGATGAAATGAAATGAAATAATTTGAAATGGATGAGATGATAAAAGAAATGTGAAAGAGAGATGAGAAATGATGTGAAAAGAAATGAAATTAGATGGGATGAAATGAGAGACTCTTAATGACTCGGCTCAGTGGGGTTACAATAAATTAAAAAAAAAAAGTTGATCCCGAGATGTATAATCAGATAAAGATCAAATCTAATACTGATGAACTATAACTACCACAGCATATTAATAATCTACTACTAACCTATACAAAAGATTATTTAAAATCATTAATCAATGATTACCATATTAGTCCTACCAATAGATCACACACTCTCTGAATAAGAATAATGATACCTTGATTAGAAAGATTATCTTACTAAATTATATTTAATAAGGCAACAAGAGTAAATAACCTCAGGGATTTCTAAACTAAAATTCTTGTGCAAAATTAAAATTTAAGTTAAGTTGCCTATTAAATAATTGCTGGGTGAATAAAACAAATGGGTGATATCTTAGCTGACCACAAAATAGCAATCTTATGGTACAATCTTAAAAAATAATAAACAAAAATATTAACTCACAAATTTAATGAATCAATTTAAGTTTAATCTAATAATGGCCTATTATCCAAGACATTACTCGAGCAAAGAAAAGAGCAAGGGTCCTTTTTATGCCTTTCCCATACTCACAGACAACCTACTCAAGACCTTAAATATAGATGGATCATAATTCTTTGGACATACCAGATTTAAGATAATGATAGATAATGTACAGTTAATATAAGATAATGTGCAGCTTTTAAAATAAGAGTAAATAAAAATATTCTTCTGAAGTACTAATACTGTTAATCTGATATTGCATAATCTTTAGTCTGAGAAGATATACTGATAATTAAAAATAAACTTTTAACTAAACATTTAATTAAATATCTGATATAATGCAATTATCTGTTATTGTGATTCAATAATCACTTTCTTTAGCATAGCTTGATAATTTTGAAACTAATATCAAATATATTTAATTAACTTTATAATATATTTGTGAACTTCTGAATTGAAGATTTAATACACTTTAGAAACTTAAGATTTTGTGAACTTGGAATCCAAGATAATAATATTTTCATATAAAAGTAAAACAAACAAAACAAAACTTTTTGAAATAATAATAATTTGGTTTATTAAGAATAAAAGAAATGCTTACAAATTAAATGGAATACAAACATTTGCCAATATCGCACTAGGACCTAATATAAGTATTTTGACTTTTAACAGTTTTATTTAGTTTACATTAGTATACATAATAGCAGGCAAAGACCATTCAATATTAATCTCCTTAAACAATTAGAGATTTAAAATCTTCAAACTTTAATTATCATGTCTGTATCTAATAAGCACACCACTACTTTTTAAAATTAGACTAATTCATAACCTTATGGTATCATCTAATAATCAGAATAATACACACAACTAGGTTTGTATTTGAAACCCTAACTTAATTTTATAATCCTAAACTTAACAAACGCTAAGTTGGAATAAGCATATTCAGCATATTTTTGAAAAATATCATCACTAGTTACACTGACATAACTAATATTATAGCTAGTGATATATTTAAAACAGACTAAGCTAATCTTAAAGTTAAACTAAATTAAGTGTATGGGACATTCATTCATCAGAGATCAGTTATACTCTTTTAAATAAATTTAGTCCACATAAAATTATTACCCTCAATGTTTTAAAATTTAACAATATAACAGCCTTACAAATCCAGCGGCAAAACTCTGGATGAAAATATTAAAATTAATATGTGTGAATTGCCACTTATACCATATGCATAATTTAATATACTTTAAAATAAATATAACTTATTGTTGGTTAGCTTGTGCATGATAAAACTATCATAGCAACACAATTCAAACATTGATGTACCTATGAGCCTTAAATTAGCTGCTACTACCTGAAGAAATAAATTTCCTCAAACAAGCATATCTTGTCATCACAAATCTAAAACAAATACAGCATCACCTATTGTGGTGGAATTAGCATTAAGTCATTATGAATGATAGGCAAATTTATAAGAACATATAAGCTCCTCAGAGCTAGAAAAGAATGTGGTGTCTTTCAAAAATACCTAACTTTGAGGCAGAGACTAAGATACCTGGAACTTGTCTACAGTATATCTGGGAACAGGAAAGATGCACCAGGAAAGCGCGATCCTCTCTCATGGGATTTCCAATGCTTATAAATGTGATCATCATCACTGAAAAATACAATACAACAACCCTCTTTTGGGAACAAGCACTATCAAATCATGGAAATACAATACAATAAGGATAGAGGACTTTATCTACTCCATAAAGCATGTTCAAAAATTATTAACTAAGTCTAACTCTATGAGGCTAACAAATACTAACTAATAGCAAGATATATACTTCACCTGAATTAACTAAGTTATTCCTAAGAAGTTTAAAAATACAAAACCTATATTCAATATTTGAACCAACAAAATACACTGTCAAGTGACTATTATGAGAAATACTTTAAAATTAAATGCATATAAAATTTTAGGCAAGGCACAATGCACACATAGTAAAATATTAAATACTAATATGTATATATTAACGAGTGGACTTTTTAAAAATTGCAAATTAAATGCAAGAATATTTTTGATGCATATAAAAATATTTGTAGTTATTACTAATATAACATTCATAAAACGAATGGATACTGTCTGATAAACTTTTTTGGTAAATTTAAAATACAATTGAGTAAAACATCCCATTTATATATAACTAAGACTGTGATATTTAAATCTCTATAAATGAAATTATTAAATAGACACTAGCCGGTGTAATACTTAATAAATAAACTAAATCGACTTGAGAATGGCAAAACATTTGCTCATTCTAATAAACCCATTAAGTTTAAAAATTATAAGCCTAGTTTACCTGTATATTTATGCAAAAAGTGTTACGCAAAATATATGACATAAATATTTTTATAGTTTCATTTTTTTAAACCAATAAAACAGACAACAAAATAATAATAATAATAATTCATTAACTTAAGTTCATGTTTCAGCTCCATAATGATTTTTCCATTTAAAATATGTAGATAATTTATTCAGGCTAATGTATCTATCCGAGTTCGAAGCTTCAGTCAAAATATTTATAACATGGCAATGATTTCCAAAACAAAAATATCCAATAGTTCTTTAAATAAACACTTTCACTTTCTTTTATCTTTAAAGATAATTTTAAATATTAAAATAATAAAATAGCATAAGCATAAGCTGGCATTGGAAAATAAATTCTTCAGCTGAGTATATTTTTATATTTTATAATCCCAGGTTCAAATGCAGAATAATGTATAGTTTTAGTTAACTTTCACTGTTCTCCGTTAGATAAACGCATTTTTTTTAAATAGAGCTCTTTTTTTTAAACATCATTTTTTTTAATATTTCAAAATATATTTCTCTTTTAAACAAATTTCCTTTTATTTTTTTAAACATAAGAGTAGATTTCTTTTATAATTAAAAACATTCCTCGGTTTATGAGCTAAGATCAACGGTCATAAAGTTACTTATAAGTACTGGCAACTATAACAAAACATTATGTATTTGTCAGCGACAAGTTCATTAATAATATTTTTAAATTCTTTTAAAGTTTTACTTCCAAACAAATTCTTTTCATACTACTGGCATAAACGAGAATTAGTATTTTAAAATACATATTTTCCTCATAAACATTCTGTTAAGAGCATATTTACATGTATATATCATGTATTAATAATGCAGTATTAAATTTAACATCAATTTTAATTCACGAAGATGCTGATGCATTTTCATCATAATATTTTAGAATTTTGAATGTCTTTTAATTTCATCTTCATGTGTATTTTTAATTTAATAGGATATATACTATAGTTTAGTGCCATAAATTGTTTAGCCATAACAATGATTAATAATTTGTGTTTTAATTTTACTTTTACTTCTAAATAAAGAAAAACAAATAGATAAAATGCTGAGATAAGAGACGCTAACTTTTCTTCAAACATTCTTACTGTAATTTTATGTTTCAACTGGAATTTAAATTGTCAGAAAATGGATTACCTTTTAAATTCAGCACTTCATTTCTACAAGACGATTTTATATAGTTATTTTAAAAATCATACTTTTACTTTTAAATAATAAAGTATTTAAATAAAATTACAACTTTTTATTATAGAAATTCTAGGATTCAACCACTTGTAGAATTTAAAAATCAGTTCAGCCCCTGAATGACACCTGGATCCCTGTTTTATATTATAATCTTTAATACCCACCCCCTTTTTGATCAATTGGCTTGTAAACCAATCAAATTATTTTTTATTACATTTTACTATTCTTGACAATTCAGCTGTGAAATTTACTGACATAATTAATTTTATTTTTCTAAACCATGTGACTCACAGCTGCAAAGTCAAAAATTCATTGTTAACAAATATTATCTAATATTTTTAATGATATTTTATACAACACAATAGTAATAAATATAAAATTCAAAGTTATTCATCTCTATTAACTTTTAAATATTTCATTTAAAATAACTTTATTCATTCATTTGCTTTATTTTTTTATTTTTAAACAATATTGAAATTAAATTATTTCTTTATTTTTATATTTACATACACAGACATATTCACACACACGTGCAATCTATAAATGAACACACATTAATTGTTTAAGTTATTTTTTTAAACTACAATAATACAAATATTAATAAATATTTAATTCAAAATAACTTTTTAAGTGAAACGCTATCTAATAAATATTATTACACTGTTTTAATGTAAATTTATAGATTATTTTTAATTTTATTACTTAATTATTCCAACTTATTTATAATATCTAATTATTATCATTTAGACATTAAAATGAATTATACAGTAGTTATTTTAAAACACATTTAATTTTATTTATCAATTCACAACTATTTCTGATATCTCTTTTAATTCAAAATTATTATCTAGTATCCCTTATCAAACTAACGCACACTATTAAAACATTTAGACATAATTCCATAATATACAATAATTATTACAATCAATGCAAGATTATTCCATTTTAATCATTAACTAAGTTAATTTCCATTTTTATCATCATTATTTTTTTAAAAATCCGAAATTTCAAACAAAAGGTTAAGCTAAGATAACCTTAGACACTTATTGGAACTAAATGAAACTTCACTTAGGTACAATATATATATATATAGTGCAGGTAGTACAATAAACCATCACATGCAGTACCATAAATTAATATATGGATATAATAAAATAATCAAGTTAAAAGCAAAATAATCAAATCAATTCAATTTGTTTTTCTTAACTTAAGAAACCTACTATAATACCCACATATGTAGGTTGATGTTCACAATTCAATAATGATAGTAAAGTGTAAAAGAATATGAAGATTTAAGTGCAAACAAAAGAAAAAAAAGCAGGATGAGAAAAATGAAGTAATGTTTTATTTATAAAGAGAGATAATTTAAAAAAACAAATGAGAATATGGTTTAATAAATCATTAAACTAATAAATGGGCCAATAACAAAGGAAATTGCCCTGAAATTGTTAAAAATATGAAAATGAATATAAACAATGGGTAATATCGAAGGATGGATTTTACCTGTGATGAGTGGTATAAAATAAATTATGGACTCAGATAATTATCATTAATACAGATATGATTTAAATTTTTATATAATTTACATTTTCTGGCACATTTCTAATAGATAACTACAAAAGTTACAATATTTATTCTATAAAAAAGACACAATTACTTTTCTATAAAACTGCTTTAATATTTCAACCAGCAGATTGGATTTCATCAGAAAGCACAGAAAAATGGTTCTGTGCTTTCTGATGAAAACCAGTCTGCTTGTTGAAATATTAAAGCAGCTTTTTAGATAAGTAATTTTGTATTTTTATTATGTTTTTATTTTTCCTTTAGTTAGTTCGTATATTTAATATTTATTCTATGTGAATCTTCTATCTTATTTATACCAATGATGAATTATAATTTTTCACTACCAATTTTTCCCCACAGAAAGTAAATCAGTTTTACAAAAAACTGTTTGTAATTCTATTTAAAAGGTAATAATCCTACCTCACTTGCACCGTATCCTCGCAATCGCTAATTTAATATTATAGTATGGCACAACCTTCTGAATAGATATTACAATCTGACACTGCACTAATAAAATACATTGATCATTACATAGGAAACATTTGTGAAAGTATAGAACCATTCATTGTGCTGCCATCTGATGTCTGTTGATAAGATTAACGTAAACTATGAGTGAAAGTAAATGGCATTAGTTATATAATTTATTTTTTATTTGTAATGTGCTTTAAATTTATTTATTTATTATTTTTTATTTTAGTTTATTGGAACAATTATCCAGTAGATCACTTGGAAGAAATGATGTAAAGGAATCCAAGTCTTTCAGTAATGTTTATGACAAATCACCCAATCAGCAATCTATATGGGCTATTAGAACATTATTCCAAGATCATATATTTTTTGAAAAACATATTAACAATACTAATAAAATGCTAGATAGTAAAAAAGTACTAATGCCCTCAAAATGTTCTTCAAATATTGGAAATAAACTAAACATATCAAATATTGGTTTCGATTATAGGAAATTTTTTATGAAAGCGTCTACTGTAAAAAATATTTTAGATGAGAAAAATATAAATGCTAATTTCAAATCGGATGCAATAAACCCGCATAAATTTCATCATCATTTAATATATAAATTACTAGAAAGGCTGTTATTTTGCCAATTTGATAGTGAGAACTTATTAGATGTAAAATCTCTAAATAATCCTAAAATAATATCTAGACATAATGTATCAGGTAAATATATTTTATACTCATTATAATATAATGAAAAGTTTTGAAATCCATATGATTAACTTAATAGAATTTCAATTTCCTTGTTTTTTTTCTATTTTGAAGTCAAAAATCAACTGATTCATTTAGATCATATGTCACCTTTTTTGTATTTAATGAGAATTATATTCTTTATTTTCAAGGGCTAATTATTATTTAAAAATAAATGTGTTAAATAGGTATTGTACCATTTATTTATATATATGGTACAAATTACTATTTAATATTGTGTATCATTTAACTAAAAAAGGAGAGAACCCGATCTTTAATTTTTTGGTACTCATCTTATAGCTAAAGATGGCATTCCATGGCACGGTTTTCGCAGCAAAACGCATAAAAATGCTGTTTCCACGGCCGACACGTTCGAACCCGCATTTTCTATAATACAGCTTTTTTGTTGTGCTACAGAATGCAGGCCGCTATGTCATTTTGCAGTACAGCATGTATGTCGCATCGCAGCAATTACATTTTCCAAATAACGCACAGTTTATAAAATAGTTACTGCTTGATAAGAGAGTTTGTATTTGAATTGGATGGAAATGTTGTTTTCATTGGATTTTTTTTTATTTTAAAGTATTGAAATGTTCAGATTTTTTAAAGTAATAATTCTAAGATTTTTTACAATGTACTGTATTGAAGTTTTAATTGGGAAAATGTTAAATATCTATGTTTTTAGTGAGTTGGAATTAGATAACGCGTAAAGTAACGTACTGTTCATAACATTCCACGAGACACCGTGTGTATATTTTTGAAGTAAAAAAGAGCGGTACCAAAAAAAATATCCAGTAAGAAAAGTACAAATATACACGTTTTTTTTTTAAATTTCATAAAAAGCAAATATTATAAACATGTTTAGTAAGTAAAGAAGACATTTATATGTGTTTGTTGTTGTTTAAAAAAGTTTGACTTTCTTTATTTTGTCCAAGTACGGTTACGATTTTGAATTTTTTTATTTTAGCATTACAAACAACAGAACACTAACCCTAAAACTAACCCTAACTATAAAACTAAACTTAAACCTATCCCTAACCCTAAAACTAACGCTAAACCTAACAGTAACAACTTTTACTTTTTATTGTCATTCTATTTCAAGTAAAAAATAGCTGTAATATCTCTTCGTCTGTAAAAAAAGAAAAAAAGAAATGTAAAACGAAGATTAAAAAAATAAAAACTAGACTAAGAAATTTTACTTTTTATTACGATTATTATTTTTTAGTTAAACAACAACAACAAAAAAAGTCGTAACACAAGTAAAAAAATATCCAATAGAAAATTGATAATAAAAAAAGCCGTAACACAAGTAAAAAAATATCTGATAGAAAATTGATAAAAAAAAGCCGTAACACAATTAAAAAAATATACGATAGAAAAAACACAAATCAAATTGTAATTTGTTAATTTTATTTTACATTTATTATTATCATTTAAATTGTATACGTTAATAAAAAATAATATTTGTAAAAGACGATTTTGTTTTGTTTTTATTTTCGCATTACAAAAAAGCACAGCAAAATTATTATAATCAACGGCCCGGGAATAGTCATATTTTATAGTTTTAGCTTGAAAACGGTGCCATCCAACAGAATCTTTATCTATAAGACAAGCAACAATTTTTTTTTTGTAATATGTTGTTTTAAGAAAAACGTACAGTGAAAGTTTAATTTTTCTTTATATATATATATAAGTTAACTAAAATAAATTCAATGTTGGAGAGTGCATACTGAATAATTGAGCAAATAGGGAAAGGAAATTTCAAAGGTAAAAGATTGCTGTCAGAAACGACTTTCTGATAGTAATTAAAAATGGCAAAAAGTCATAACGAGAAAAGAGACTTTGTAATAAAAAAATGAGAAATAATGTAGAAGTTTATAAAATAGAACAAAAGGTAAAAAGGAATATGCGCAGAACTTCGAAAAAGAATCTGGGGATATAAAAGGAGCCGACAGGTTTGAAAAGTGTCTTTTGTCTCATTGTTCCAGAGAGTGTTAAGCAATTTGAAGTGCCTCGTATTTTTTTTATATAAAAAAAAATATTAATAAAATGTGTCCACTTAGATACGAACTGAAATCGCTCACCATGAGCGAGTAGAACTCTATCATTTTCCGATACTTTCTCTCGAGAAAAGTCATCTAGATCGTCATCTGACTCTACCTAAATTTGATCAGAGATTTGGAAGGAGAAAAAACTAAAAAAACAACTACTGCGGAATACCCACTGACTGAATTGGATGTCGGAGGATCAATGACCTACTTAAATATCAACTTACCGGTAAGTTAATGGCCATAACTTTTACATAAAGCTTTATGAATAGAGATTTGAATGAAATGTTATCCCATATTTTTTTTGATCTAAAGATTTACGAACTGAGAAGTGAATGAAACTGTTACCATGAAAAACTAAGACACAAACTAGTTATTACTTCAATATTTGAGTCAAATTATTAAATTCATATGCACAATACTTTCCAATATTATAATTTTTTCTTAATTATAAATATTAAATGTTTGACGGGCTGGAATAAATCTTTATTATTAACATAACTTTCATTATATGTGTATAAAATTAATAATATTATATTTAAGTTTTATATTTGGTTATGTAGATTCAAATTAATATACAAATTACCTTTGCTAAGTAGATTTATTTTTCTTAATTAAGTCAAAGGGAAATATCTTCTCCTACTTAACGGGAATTTTAATCCCGATCATATAATTATTACTTTATGAGTTGCAATATGTTTGACACAGACTCAGTAGGTCTAATGACTCTGGTGCCCTCATGTAGGAATTAAAAACTGGTTCAGCTCACAATTGTACTCGGTAATAATTCTCGGCCGAGCTGATCAGGAAAGATAGTTATGTTTTCAGAATAATAATGAAACTTTCTTTTGTTTTTGAAATAAAGTAAATGAACATTTATTTTTGTTTTACATAATTTGATCAACTCGTGCATTTATAATGCATATATAGGCCTAGAAATACGGAAAATGTTATACGGCGCCCAACTGGGGCTTATGAAAAAAAACCACGACCTGAGAAAATTTTAAAGAGGCATAAAATTGAGAATTTAATGTCCGTAGCCGGAAAATAAATATGACCACAAATAGTACGCAAGTCTAAAAAGTTATTGCGTATGATTACGAAAGTTTTTTTTTAAGAATTAAAATTTTAAATAAGTTTATATTGAAAGAAAATAATAGCGGATAAATTAAATAAATAAAATCAATCAAAGGCTAGTAATGATGGTAAAGGTAGAGAGAGATGGGAGATTATAGGGTGATAAAAGAGAGGGCTGTCAGTGAACGAATTTATTAGCAAAGCAAAATAAAATATTGAATTTATATTGTAACAATTGATGATTTTGTTTACTATAGCAAAAATAAACAACACGACCATATATGAAATTGAGAAGTTGTAAAAATATACACAATATGGCAGAAGGCGAGAGAGAATTGAAAGAGGGTGTGGAGCCCTTCATAAGAAAACTATTACACAAATTCAAAATGGAATTCAAAGAAGCTATAAAGAAAGAAATGGCAGAGATGATCAGAGAAATACATGAACCAGTAAAAAAAAGGAAAAAGAGAAGAAATAAAGTGATCAGTAGAACAACAGAAGAAAAGAGGATAGATAATCTTATTTGTGAGTCGGACAGCGAATTGATTAAGTACACATCTCAAGAATGCCCAAAGTTGTTTTGCAAATAAACGATGTCAAGGTAGAGACATTGTGTGATTCTGGCAGCCAGATATCAGTAATGTTGGAAACAACATATTAACGCATGCGGAGCCAACCCATAGAGATACCAACTCTACCAATGAAAAGCACGCACATAACATTGGCAAATAACAAAGGCACAATTGGGTTTGAAACAAGTTTGGGTGCAAATTAAAATAGGGGATAAAATTATGCCCCACATGCTATTCTAAAAGGGTTGGTACATGAAGCATATTGGGTTCAGATTTTATGCACCAAAACTGGGTGTGTGATCAATTATAAAGATGAAAAGATTATCTGCGAAACAGAAGAAGTGGAGTTTGGTTCACGGATGAGAATGAATCAACAAAATGTATGTAATATGGAGGTTGAGATAGAACAGCCTTCAATAGAGGCATGGATTGATGAGATAATAAATGAAGTGAAGGAAGGATGGAAAGAAGACCTAAAAGAAGTTCTAATTGAATATAAATTGACCCAGGGTTATTAAAGGGTATAAGCACAGGATCGAGGTCGCTGACAGTACACCATATCAGGCAAGATCATACCTAGTGCCACACCAATATAGAGCTGATGTAGAGAGAGAATTAGCTAAAATGGAGGAGTGGGATACTATCACTAAGGGTTCATCAGCATATAACCCATTGGTGGTTGTAAAAAAAAGATGGAGCCATAAGATTGTGTTTAGATGCCAGGCAATTGAACAAGATTACATGGCCAGATTAAAATGTTCCACCTCTAATTAATAAGTTGGCAAATAAATTTCAGGGAAAAATATATTTTCTACATTAGATCTGACTGCCAGCTATTGGCAGATCAAGTTACACTCTGCTGACCGGAAGTACATGGCATTTCAATATAATGGTATATCGTACCAATTTAACAGAATGCCTTTTGGTCTCAGGAATAGTGGAGCAGACCTAAAATGTCTTGACTGTGTACTGTCCCCTGAGATCAAAATGTTAATCACTATCTACATGGATGATGTGATTATTGCATCCAATAACTCTCAGGCGCACTTACAACACCAAGTTGTTTCTACAAGAGTGCAATATGAAGGATATTGGCATTAATTTACAAAAAAGCTGTTTAGCAGTGGAAGAAGTGAATTTCTTAGGCACTTAATTAATGCTAATGGAATCAGACCCCACCCTGACAAAATCCAGGCAATATGAGATTTCCCAGCCCCTCGAACACCAAAACATGTGAGATCATTTTTGGGGCTGTGTAATTTCTACAATAAATTTTACAAAAACTTTGCTTCAGACATGGAGCCTCTGCTGCAATTATTACATAAGGGAATGTCATGGAAATGGATGGAAGAGCATGGTTATTAAAGAGAAATTTCTTAGCCAAGTGATGTTGGTTTACCCTGACCTAAGGAAACCGTTTATTGTTCAGGTAGACAGTAGTGGGTATGGGTTAGGTGCAGCTCTTATGCAAGCTCAAGAGGATGGTACCTTAGGCATAATTTATTTGTCAGCAGACCATTGAGAGGTGCAGAGATTAATTACTGAGTAACAGAGAAAGAGGCCTTGGCTGTGGTGTGGACATTTCAGAGTTCCGCCAATTCTTGATAGGATCAGAAACAATTGTTATGACAGATCATAAGAGCCTGGAATTCTTAAACTACAGTTATTTAACAAATAGTAGGCTAATCTGATGGAGCCTTTTTCTCCAGGAGTTCAATTATTTCATCCAATATTGTAAGGGCACTGAAAATGTGGTAGCCAACTCATTGAGCTGGAATATTGTTCCTGATACCCAGGACCATCTGCAGATAGAAAGATATCTGTTTGGCAAGTGTAGAATTAGACACTAGTAGAAGGAGTGAGACACTTAGGAAAGGTACAATGGCAAAGCTTACCTACAAGAAAATTATTGACCAACTAGAAGACAAAGATGAAGTGGGAGAAACAACAGACACTAATGCTGGTGAGAGATACTGCCTGAAAGAAGGGATCCTGTGGTATATCACTGACCTACAAAGAGGATTACACCAGAGAGTTTACAGGAAGGACTTATTGAGTACATACATCATTTTTATGGGCACTATGGTGTAAATAAAGTGGAAGGCTTATTGAGGACATGGTTCCATTGGCTGAATATGAGAGCACAGGTCACCAGGATAGTAAGCTCATGCGAAATGTGTCAGGAGACAAAACCAGCAAACAAGTCATATCAAGGTCCATTGAATCCTATCATCCCTAAAGAGCCCAATGACCTGGTGGCTATTGATTTTTATGAACCATTGCCAGCTTTTGGGGAAATGAAATATCTCCTAGTAGTATATGACCTTTTTTCAAAATATGTGTCAGCATATCCGGTGACCCAGACCAATACTAGGAATGCCATACGAGCCCTTGAGGTACGATATTTTAAAAGGGTAGGCAAACCAAAAGCTATTTTGTCAGACCACGGTATGCCTTTCACATCTTATGATTGGCAGCAACAGTGGATAGAGAGGATGGAGGTAAAACACATATTGTCATCCATACAAAATTCCACAATCCAACACTTGCGAGCGGGTGATGAGAGAGTTGGGACACCTCTTCAGGGCATATACTTTGTCCAACCATAGAGGATGGGTGAAACAACTCCCAAGGGTGTTAAATTTCATAAATTGGACTCATAATGAATCTACTGGATTTGCACCTGTAAGACTTCAATTCGGACAACCGGTATCTCGATTGTATAAATCCACATTATTTGCTAGTCCAAAAAATAATGATAAAGGGAGAGATCATGAAGAAGCAAGAAAAAAATTGGAACACTGCACGAAGCTCCAGACCCAGTGGAAAGGAGGCCTGACTGATAAGTTTAAAATGGGGGATACAGTATGGGTCAAAATGAACCCTGTGAGCCAAACTGGGAAGCATATTTTTAAAATGTTCCAAAATTTGTATGAGGGACCTTACCAAATCAGCTGACGGGATGGTCCAAATGCTTTCACTTTAGAGAGTGGTGAAGAAGAAAGGGGTACCTATAACGCTAGGCACTGAAACTGTATAAGACTAGGATGTGGGTTAGAAGTACTCCATAAAGACTTATTAAGAATAAAATTACTTCAAACCTCTATTTTTATTCTCGTTCCCCAGCCCTAGTGGTATTGTATCATTTATTTATATATATGGTACAAATTACTATTTAATATTGTGTATCATTTAAATAAAAAAGGAGAGAACCCAATCTTTAATTTTTTTTTGTAATATAATGTTGTTTTAAGAAAAACGTACAGTGAAAGTTTAATTTTTCTTTTTTTTTTAAATATAAGTTATCTAAAATAAATTCAATGTTGGAAAGTGCATACTGAATAATTGATTCAAATAGTGAAAGGAAATTTCAAAGGTAAAAGATTGCTGTCAGAAAGTCAATAGTAATTAGAAATGGCAGAAATTCATAATGAGAAAAGAGGCTTTGTAATAAAAAAATGAGAAATAATGTAGAAGTTTATAAAATAGAACAAAAGGTAAAAAGGAATATGCGCAGAACTTTGAAAAAGAATCTGGGGATATAAAAGGAGCTGACAGGTTTGAAAAGTGTCTTTTGTCTTGTTGTTCCAGAGAGTGTTAAGCAATTTGAAGTGCCTCGTATTTTTTTTTATATATAAAAAAATATTAATAAAATGTGTCCACTTAGATATGAACTGAAATCGCTCACCATGAGCGAGTAGAACTCTATCGTCTGCCGACACTTTCTCTCGAGAAGTCACCTAGATCTTTGTCTGACTCTACCTAAATTTGATCAGAGATTTGGAAGGAGAAAAAAACTAAAAAAACAACTATTGTGGACTACCCACTGACTGAATTGGATGTCAGAAGATCAATGACCTACTTAAATATCAACTTACCGGTAAGTTAATGGCCATAACTTTTACATAAAGCTTTATGAATAGAGATAATGAAATGTTATCCCATAATTTTTTTTTGATCTAAAGATTTGCGAACTGAGAAGTGAATGAAACTGTTACCATGAAAAACTAAGACACAAACTAGTTATTGCTTCAATATTTGAATCAAATTATTAAATTCATATGTACAATATTTTCCAATATTATAATTTTTTCTTAATTATAAATATTAAATGTTTGACGGGCTAGAATAAATCTTTTTTATTAACATAACTTTCATTGTACGTTGAAACAGTAAGATTCGTATTCGAATCTTAAGTTTCACCTTTTTCTGTCGTCTCTCACTGACCGATCTATCCCACCCAAATTTAAACTTTTTGGTATCGAATTGTGTGTGTAGCAATATTAGAAATGTATAAATATATGTAGAATTCAGCATAAACACACACACATTTTGATCTCAAATTAAAGGCAATAAATAGGGATAAAATAATATAATTTAGATTTCTTTTAGTTATATAATTGGTATAATTTTAATCATTTATTTTGGATTATAAAGTTCGTATTTATTGCTTTGTTTAAATTTCGTTTAATAATAATTCTAAAAAAATCTGATGTAATATTTAATTAAAAGTTAAAATAATCTTATGTTTCCTTTTTGTCTTTGAAATTTAAAAGCATCGGTCAGTGATAGATAATAGATTAATTAAAGAAAAATTCCCCAAAATGTAATTAGTAAATGTAAAATGAAAACAATAGAACGGCAGCTTTCTTTAAGTAAAAACCAACAAAATGCATTGATTATCCTCAGGGCAGATTACGTAGAACCTAAAAATATCTTAACAAAAATGTGAGAGATCAAGATAAAAAAAGAGGCCATCTTAGACTTGCTGGAGACATTCACTTAAACTTGAGCTTTGCTCTCGATCACTGAGAGTTTCCAAAAATATAAAAATAATTTGTTCCTGCCAAGGTATGACCAAGTAAAGCACGGAGATTATTCTCTATTGGGAGATGGCCTATTGGATGCCGAACTTTCCATTGCCCATCATAAATTCACCATGAAGATCTGCTGCCTGAAATAAATGAAAAAGCTGCTGCTGCTGTGAAATTAAATGAAATATCTAAATACAAGAAAGACTTGCCACTCGTGAACTTTTTGCTGCTAAACTAATGGAATCAGAAAACTTCTTATAAAACAGGTACCTGTATGTGTTCAAACTCTAGAGTACTCTAATAACATGCTATAGCTCTTCTTCATATTACTTATCTAAATTGTAAAATGTAAAAACTATCATTTGTATAACTAAATTGAATAATTAATGTAATGTGTAAATGTATCTAATAATCTAGCTTACCTCACTCTATCTTTCTTGGGTGCGTATTTTTATAATCTACATTTCTATCTATAGTTATTATTTAATTATTGCATGCTCATAATTATCTCAATTTTCAAAGTTTAAATCTATGATCGCTTAAAACAATGAATGCATGTCAAAATTTTCATTAATATTTACTTTCCTAAATAACTTAACTTTCATATAAATCGACACGCATTCAATGCTTCATTTATTGTAATGCAGGGGTCTACAACTTCGCAAATGGCTGGCATATTAGTTGTAATCATTCCCAGTTTATATATGTTTTGTATTTATTAAATCTAATGAATAATTCTAGAAAATCGCATTTCTTTGAGAGTCGCCAGAGTTCTTTAGTAAATGTTGATAATGTAGGGCCAAGTCAGAAATCTATTTAAATCTCATCATCATCATTTATACAGTATACATGTGTTATGTTTTAAAGACGCGATGGCCCATTCCGCCGTGAAATTTCCGGATTCTTCAGGGTTGAAATTAACCCCAGTCCTACACAAGCGAGCATAATGGGTGCTCCCGTAGGACTTGACAACGTCATGCAGCCAGCCGGCAAAACTGCGACACAGACCGCTTGTCCCTGGTTATGCTTATGTGACACCTTACTTCGTCGGGCCGAGGCAGAGACCAGCCCGACATTTTTATAAACCCATTTGCGGCATTGCAGTTTCGATATACTGCCATTCCATATCGCCTTTCTAAAGCGTACCACGTGTTCCTTTACTCAATTCTATTATTCTATATATCACTCCGCCTCTGCATTATCTTCATAATTCACTCTCAAATAAATGTTTGCCCTTAGTCATAAAATAAATATTTTAATTAAATAAATATATGTCCGCCGCTACTCTTAAATCTTACTTTAGACTCTTGAATTGCAAAGGTATAAATTCCCCAAGGCATGCATTAGAAATACTTACTCGAGAATTTTAGGTAGCTAGATTAAGCCTTCAAATAAGTGATTTCCCCTTGTAAACATTACAGTATCAGAAATACCGCTACTGAGTCCTCAAGATAAAATAATGTCTAAACAAATAAATGTATTCTTTAAAATATAATCATGTCGCAAATCCCGCTACTGAAGCTTTGAATCCATAAAATATTATTAGTAAATGATTGTTTTATTAAAATGTATTAATAAATAATTTTAAACTATACATCTGCAGTTACATTTCATTTATTCGATACCCATTCTATATATTTCCTCGATTATGTAAATATGAATGTTTAATTAATATTAGTTTGATTATTGGCTAACTCGAGAATAAAATCATGAATCTCTTGCATATCCCTGACCACCGTGCCTAAGGAAACATTTACTAATGTCGCATCAGATGCATTGTTTCATGGATTGTATTGTGGAACCGATAAACTATGTTCGAACTCAGTACCATGGGTGGCTTCGCTACTCATTGGTGCTGCTGTTCTGAATGGTGGTCGAATTCTGCACTATGTTTACGAATCACACATTTTCTGACTGTTACAACATGTATAAAATTAATAATATTATATTTAAGTTTTATATTTGGTTATGTAGATTCAAATTAGAATACAAATTACCTTTGCTAAGTAGATTTATTTTTCTTAATTAAGTCAAAGGGAAATATCTTCTCCTACTTAACGGGAATTTTAATCCTGATCGTATAATTATTACTTTACGAGTTGCAATATGTTTGACGCAGACTCAGTGGGTCTAACAACTCTGGCGCCCTCATGTAGAAATTAAAAACTGGTTCAGCTCACAATTGTACTCGGTAATAATTCTAGGCCTAGCTGATCAGGAAAGATAGTTATGTTTTCAGAATAATAATGAAACGTTCTTTTGTTTTTGAAATAAAATAAATGAACATTTATTTTTCTTTTACATAACTTGATCAACTCGTGCATTTATAATGCGCATAGAGGCCTAGAAATACGGAAAACATTATAGTATATTAGCTTTTTTTAATGATCTTTCAACTTTTATGCATATCATGCAATGTTTTTATTTATGGTATCTGATAATACATTATTAATGAACAAATCTGTAATGTAGATCCAAGATTGTTCTTTAAATATTGCCATATTGAAGTGATGACCTTTTTAATATCAGAAAATAAAAACTACCAACCTTTGGACTGATTTTGCAAAGTGTGAGATGGATGGATGCAATAAGAAAGTGTGCAAGGATGATGGGAAGAGAAGCTAAAGATCGGAAAAGGTGGTTTGAACTTGGAGAGACCTTCATCCTGCAATGGATTGATAATGGTTGATGATGATGATTATTATGCACTACACCATTTTTTTTCTTATATTGATTTTGTGTAGTTAGATTGCATGGTCACCTAAATTTTTTCCAAAACCGTCACTTGTGAGAAAAAAAGTATCTAAAAAAAGTATTACAGTAGCAATAAAGTAAATGTATATTCAGTCTTATATTTATAATTATATAAACATTTCAATTCAATTTTTGTGGTCATATCATAATTACAATACTTTTGTTATGAAACATTCTAGCTACATCTAAATTAATAATTGATTTTTATATAATTTTAAAAATTATGGCTCCTTTAATATATATATAAGGGACTTGAATTCAGACTTTCAAGTTTTCTATAGCTATCCAATATATTTTATACAACTGATACACATGACCACATACATATGGCAAAGATAAATAATCTCCAATATATGTATTTCATGCTGAACCAGCACTCATCAGTTGATCCAGATCATCATCTTCCACACATATATACAATCAATGCTCAGTTTATATTAAGATAACAAATCTTCAAACTTTAATGAACAAGCTTCATTGTTGATACCAATATTAAAGTCATACCCATGTTGACCTTAATTTAATCTGACCCTTCACACATAGGAACCTAATATGTCCATTTAATTATACAGAAGAGAGATGGGCAGAATATGAAATATTTAAATACATGTATATTATCTACACTGAACAATGTAATTATAAGGGACTTAAACTCAGACTTGCAAGCTCCCTATAGCTATCCAATCTATTTTATACAAGTTCAAGTCCCTTTACATTAAGTTTTAATATAGACAATATACATGTATTTAAATATTGCATAAACAGCCTGTATTCTGACCATCCTTCTCCTGTATAATTAAATGGACATATTAAAGTCCTATGTGTGAGTGGTCAGATTAACTTAAGGTCAACATGGGTATGACAATAATATTGGCATCAACAAGGATTTTGAACATTCTATTCTCAGATTTTCAATGACATGGATGGCCAAAGAGTTTGAGAGTGGAAAAGATTGAAGCTCTATTAAAGTTTGAAGATTTGCTATCTTAATATAAACTGAGCACTGATGATATATATGTGTGTGGGAGATGGTGATCTGAACCAACTGACGAGTGCTGGTTTCAGCATGAAATACATGTGTTGGAGATCATTTATCTTTTTCACATGTATGAGGTCATGTATATCAGTTGTATAAGATAAATTGAATAGCTATAGGGAGTTTGAAAGTCTGAGTTCAAGTCCTTGATAATTACTTTAAGTTTAGTATAGACAATATACATGTATTTAAATATTATATATATATATATATTAAGATCCTTTGGTCTCTTGGCTTATAATATCATTTATCAGTATTAAAAATTTAAGACTTTTACCTTATAAAATATTGGATCAATATATATATATGATAATACTGTATACAAAATAAATTATTGCACACTTTTTAAAATAATTTAGTGAAATGTACAAATTTTAATATTTTTTTTGTGTGTGTGAAAATAAAACAAATTATTTTCCTTTAATATGCTAATAAGTTTTTTTATGGTAATTTAATCTTTCTTTTTATTTCAAAGCAATAAAATTTTTAGTCTTATTTTTGGAAAAAGAAATTTGTTTGCTGTTGTTACATTTAATGGTTTATCTGATTAAAAAATATATCAGTTTATTTTTATTTTTTGATAGCAAGTTTTGTATTAATTTTTTTGTCTTTAAAAATTGCTTTTCTAATAAAATATTGGGATATAGAAAACATCCCTGAAATCTTAAAAACTTGATATTATTTTATACAGTGATAATTAGAGTGAAAATGATTTTGCCCAAGATGGGACAAATGAGCAAGTTGATTATTATCACTGTTATCTGAAATTCTGCAATGGCGATTGACTAAGAAACTTTTTTGGATTATATGCAATCTCTCATAAGTAATGGGAAAATACTCTCATAGAAATCTCATCTCAACTTAATTATAATTGGATAGATTGGTTTGCTGAGAATTTATCTCAACATAAAGTACTAGCTACAAAAAAATCCTACCAAGAATTTCATATCAAGCATGAAGAAAGCTGTTTAAGAATCATGCATACAAAACTCAATAAAGTTATCATTTCTGCATTGCCTGAATTCATTAATATGAATTCACATGTAAATTTAACATCAATCAAAACTACAGAGAACTATCTACATTTATGTGATAAAACAATCTATAAAATTAAATTAGTAATAACTTCATCAAGTAAGTAGTAACATGTTGCTAAAAATTTCCATGCATAAAAAGTTTTTATTAAATTTCAAATGCTGAACATATATATAGGACTCTCTTTTTGCTTAATTTATTTATATATTTTAACTCATATTTTTAATAATTTTTGTTTTGTACATTAGGAAGTGATACTCGTGATATGTCCAGTTACATTTAAATGTTAGAATGTTTTCCTGTTATACCATCATTATCATTATTTTCAAACATTATTAATTCAGTGCAGGATAAAGAGCTCTCTAAGTTCAATCCATCTTCTCTGATCTCTAGCCTGTCTTCTCCACATCACCTCAGCACACTTCATTATTCCATTCATCCGTCTCACATGTGGTCTCTTTCTAGATCTTTTATAATCTCTTGGAATCCAATTTAAGATTTCAACTGACCATCTATTATATATACCTGTTATATACTGAATTAGAAATCATTTATTAATTTAGATATTTTATATGTCAAAATTGTTTGAACTAGCATTTAAAAAATAATATATACCTGGAAACACATATTCAAATGACTATATCTGTAAAATTTATGTATTATTATTATCATCATCATCTTAACTATTATTGCCATTAATTTAAAATAATTGAATATTTTCTTATTAAAAAATGTTTTAGTTTTTTGTTATTGATTCAGTATTTCTTGTACATATATGATTAATGGCATTGTGATTAAATAATATATAGAGCTCATAATGAATATTTCTAAAATGTAATTTTCATTACAGAAATATTGTTCCTTATTGGATAATCTCTAGTCGTATGGAGTGATTAATAAAAATTATTAAATATTGAGCTCATGTTTTTCACAAGCAAAAGAGTTTATATTTCCACCAATCAAGTTCCATAGCTTGTCTGTAGTGAGAATATATGTTATTTTCAGTCTTTATCTATCTTTGATGTCTTAGTATAAGTGTTACTTTTCTCTAGGAATGAGTACATAATTACAAATAATATTTTAACTATTGCTGAATGTGTGGACACATTTATATAAAGTCATCTAATTTTTCTGTAACAAATTTAGTGCATTTGAGAGTTGGACTAATCTATATGGTCATTGTTATTATCATCAACAAAATTACTCGTCAATTCTTTAATTCATTGGTATATGGTTACATATTCGGTAACCTAATACAGAGTCTGGATGGATAGATGAACTTCATCAGTATGCACACAAAACACACTATTTGCTTATTATTATATATGTGGTGGACTAATTTCAGGCCTACTGGAAGAAAAGAAAATTCAGGGAGCATTAAACAAAATAATCAGCTAAAATTTTTGAAACCTAAAAGAATAATTTGATAATAATTAGGCATTGTATATGTGAAGTAGAAAAATAAAATGAAACCAGCATTAAATTAAAAAATAAAGAGTATAAATAAGTCCTGAATTATAATATTAATTACTGTGATAATTAAGTTAGAGATTTGTATGAAAAATCTTGGTGAGAATACAGTCTATAAGAAACAGATAATCAAAGTCACGTACAAAAGGCCAAAATAAAAAACCAGAAACAATAAACAATGAAAGTTATAGAATTGATAAAAAAAAAATAGATAATGAACAAAATGAAATGACAAAAAAAAGAGAACAAGATAAAGCTGAAATCTTGCAAAAGATGGAGATTAGACAAGCTTGTAAAAAAGAAAGAGAAGAAATATAAAAAAAATCATAATGAATTTTTAAGAAGTTTGAAGAAACCTTTTGAAAGTTTAGAATCTGTTGAATATATAACGTATGAAAAAATGAAAACTCTAAAAGTGATGGAACAATATAGATATAGAAATATTTAAAATTGATAAAGATAGTATAGAAAAATGTAAAATTGATGCAATAAATACAAAAGATAGTATATCATGTGATATCTGGAAATCATCCATAGATAGCTCTGAAATATGTCATCATCAGCAACAGCCTATCACAGATGAATATGGCTACTTCCTACTCCACTAAAAAAAAGTAAACAGACAAAACTAAAACAAAATAATAATAATAATAATACAACACTAAATATATGAGTTTTGCAATGATTATATAAACCATTCTGTCAAACATAAATACATCCATGTATAAAACATCCTAATCTATTGTTCTATTTGTTTGATATTTTGTGAAGCTGTCTTTTATCTTCTTGTGCAAAAAAACGTTTCTTTCTGAACAGTCATATTTTTTTCAGTGAAAACAATGAACACTGCACTTTTTTAAATATCTTTGAAATAATCATTATAATGTAAATATTATTTTCCACAAATGTGAATTTGCTGTAGATCACCTTTTTAGGAAGTTTTATAATAAAGATGTGATTTTACAATAGTGGACTTGATAATATCACATTCAATAAGTTGAAGAAAATATTAATTTTATGATACAAACATTAATTTTTTCTAATGCCTTTATGTTATATTAATAAGACTTTCAATTCTTTTTTCCACAAAAAAAAATAAGGTGAAATAATTATGTCACTGTGATGAAATACCCTATCTTAATTATATCAAAAGCAGTAGCAACATACTGGAGTTTGTGTTATATCTCAACATCTAAATTCATCTTCCTACTTAAAAAGCTACTAAGATATTTAAATTTGTTTACATTATTAAGAATGTTCCAGCCAAAATATTAAATATATTTTATAGATTGTCTTTTAAAATGACAGGAATAGCATGACACGAGCATATTGTAAATCTAGAATTCAACAAGATGAAATTTTTGATTTTGCTTTTAATTGACTTAAATGAAAATCTCACCATCAAACCTGATCACTTCTTTACACATGATTTTTTTTCCCAGGTGTCAAAGCGTTGACCTGCGAACCCAGGCCAGCTGCTTGGAAGGCAGCTATGCTAACCACAAGGCCACCAATGCTTGACATATGTGATTTGTTAACTCACTGTAAACAGTTACAAAGATACAACTTATAAATCAAAAATAATGTTGTACCAAGTTAACATCCTTGTTTAATACCAATTTTTATTTCTAATGCGCCAGATTTTCCACTTGCAGTAAAAATTACATCAATTTTGGCAAACAATCAATAATTTCCAAACAGCACCATAAAACCATTTGATTGAGTCAATATACATATATATATAATAAAACAATAAGATATTAATAGCAATAATAAATATTATTAGTAAGCATTGTAAAATGCGCAAAATATTTTTAGTTATTTGCATAACAATTTTCAACTGGAAACCTTTTTAATCTAATAAAAGTGAATGCCATCATAATAACATTCATTTCTATAAAATTATTATAAGTGTTAAAACTTTATTATTTTATTATTACAAGAATTAAATCTATAATGGATATTTCATTTGATTTATATATATCATTCTTTTATTTCTGACACTTTTCTTGCATATGCTTGGCAATGAAAATCACATCTATAGTGCTTTTTGACTTTTTAAAATCATGCAAAAAAAATAAGAAATCAAATATGTTCAATGTAGTGAATGAATTCTTCATAAGGATTATATGGTACTTTTTTCCATGCAAAAATACAAAATGGTAAAGACAGATTCAATAGGCATGCATGAATGTTGACTATTCATGATAAAGTAAATAGATCAAGAATAGCAATTATGTGACATTTATTAAGAGAAAACATATACAGAACATTCTTTACATTTTTTCCTTCTCTGTCCCCTCTTTTTTGAAGATTGTTATTTAACAATTTTATGTTCGGAATGTCCATTTCCTTTTGATTATCAAAATAATCAATTTGTTAAGACCTTTCTCTAGCTTATATATTTCAATTTATAGGTTTTTAGTTTATAATAACTACAAAATATGCATACATGTTTCAACTTTTAAATTTAATAATAAGTAATTATTAAAATGAAGTAGAAAATATAGCAAACTTATAATTTGTAAAAAAAAAAAAGATGCATAAATATAATGAACTTATAATTTATAATTAAAATGTCACAAATAAATGCATAAGTTTTAATTTTAAATTCAGCAATAGATAATTATTAAAATGAAATTAAGATAATCTTGAAAACATGGCAAATTTTGACATTAATTTGCTATTAATAATTAAATGCTGAAGAAATAACAAATATATACAATTCCGTTTATAAGTGAAGGTTTACTAGTGAGCTTTCTTTCATTTCTTTACAACCAATATTACAAATAGACCAATCAAATAATTAGCAATAAATCTTACTTAACTACATCAGTGAATCTGATTGTTTGCATTAAGGTAAGTAGGCTATAAAATATGTCCATTTGAGAAAAAAATAGGTATTATTTAATCATATTAAGAGCAGTATTTCATAAGTCTGAAATTACTCTGACAGTAATACATTTTCCATTATTTGCAAGCAAAGACACATTGAAGCTGAAGTGAGAAGCTTTTGATGTAAATAGTATCAAAACATTAAAGAAACAAATTAACATGACAGGAAGTATTAGCATAATTAATTACAACATAGAATAAATTGCAACATTCCTCCACTCACAAGCTATTATTGACAATAACTACATATTTATAACTAACACCCATAAAAAAGACATATGGCTTTATTGCTCAGGAGTATATAAAATGTTCGAGCACCTGAGCTATGAGTGCCAAAATCAATCATGGAACCTTCCAATCCCAAGTTGGACACTCTACAAACTGAGCAGGATACACCATCCACAATGGATTGTGAAGCTGTTGTTGATATATTATTATTGTAAATAAATACAATAAATGTTATATTACTTTAGTTTTAGCCATTTCACTTAAAAACGACCATATTCTGGGAACATATGCAAAATATATATATACACACACACAACAAAGAGTTTATTTCTCTTTAAAACTATTATTATTAGCATTAACTTAATAAAATTCTGTGTGATATTGAGACTGAAGATTTCTTGTAATTTTTAATATTTAGCAAAATTAGCTGTGATATTTGCTTTTGAAAATCCTTTTTGTCAATAATTATAGTAAGTGCAAAATATGCCTATTATTTAGTATTTATTTTTATTTATGCAGTGTGTTTTTTTACTTTAAATAGATTGTATATTTACTGCTATTTTTCTCTTTAAGATTATTAGCAAATTCTTTTATTTTTACTGCTTTTATGTTATTTAGTGTAGATTTTAATAATTAATATATATGCTTAATAAATTCTTATTCAGTAATGTCTTAGAGATTTCATATTGTATTATATGACAATAAATGTTTTTGCTAATGAAAAATATATTTAATAATGCCTATAACTATATAACTAATTTAACCTTTCAAAAAAATATGACTAGATCTGACTTTGATAAACTGTTCATCTTGTTCATTTAGTATTTTCAAATTGAAAGAAGATTAATATGTTGTAGCGTAGTTGTTACGCCATATTTAGAGCTTGAACCAACTATGATAAAACAAAATTTTTCTGGTGTTAAGGACTATATCTATTGTTCAAATTTATAAGTGGTCATATTTTGCAGTACTGGAATCATTTTAAATTTGAAAACCTATTTTGGAAGGCTATAAATGCTCAAAATTGAAAAAAACCACCACCTAATGAGGATAAATTCCTGAGAAAAAGAGCTATGCAAATATTATAATGTGACTTTTATTCAAAAATCATTTGCATCAAATAATATAGGATATAAATTTTTCTGATGATTGATTTATGCTCTATGAATATTGACCCTAACTATAATAAAAGTAGCAATTTAGAACAAAGAAGTAATATTCTGAGGGTTGATTTATAAAAATTACATAAGCATGTAATAAAAACTGCCATCAGGTAAAAGAAAAAACTATTAAAGTATAATTTTTAGAGGTATTTTCTGAGGGATTTTTAATTTCATCACAACATATTGAATTTAAGAACATATTTTATTAAACATTTGAAATTTAAAAAATTATTTAAGCAGCACTAGCAAATTTATTTACCTGTGCTCACAAAGTATATAAGATTTTAGAACAACCTTTTAATTGCATTAACAAAAACTATTATATATTCCCAAAACAGATTCTTTCTTCCCTTATCTTGTTTTCTATTTATAATGAATGAATTTACTATAATTCAATTTATAAGTGCAACATTATTTAAATTCTCATTTTTCATATTATCATAAATAAGTGTAATAATGCTCAAGGTTAAATGGGTTTGTAAGTAATCATTAAAAACCAGTTAACACTTAAACAATCCCAATATCAATAACAATCATCAAATTGAAACTCCACCTTCATTGTTAAAAGGAGGTTGCCTTGACAACAGTTTGATTTTGTTGATTGTTATTGTCTAAATGTTGACTGTTTTTCAATGATATCATAAATAAATATGCTAAGTTTATCCTAATAAAAAGATTAATAATAATCTTAACATATTTATCCATAATGATGTTATCAAAATAAGTACATAAAAGTAATATTGCTCTTGTAAATTGTAGTAAATGCCTATAGATAAACATTAAATTATAAAGATATGTGTGAACGTACGTTCAGGACATCTGATGAAGTTTGGTTCTATCAGTAATATATTGTGATCTTTTTTATTTATTTATATGTATTTATTCATATGTTCTAAAAGTCTGTAAATTTCTATATATCATTTCTGTTTTCTAGAATTTTTCCTACATTATTTCTACATAATAATAATTCTTAATATTATTATTATTACTTCTATATAGTAATAATTCTGGAACTAATATTTATTTATAATTTAGATCTTGATGATTATTCTACAAGCATAAAGGAAAAATCTGAGAGCTCAAACTCAGGCAAACATTGGAAAGCCCTGTATAATGATATTCACAAAAAATACAATAATTTAAAAGCTGCATTTGCTAATATGGCTGAAATGCAAATTTGTTTAAAAGAAAAAACAATTTTTTTAAAGAAAAGCAATAGTAGTATTACTTTAAAATATAGCAAAATCATTGAAAATAATCAAAGCTTAAAATTAAAGGTGGCTGAATTTGAAAAAAATCAAATACAATTGAAAAGTGAAAATAATATTATTTTGAAAGAAAATGATGATTTACACCAGAAAATTAATCATCTTCAATTAAAACTTTCACAGATAAGGAATCTCAAAGATTTAAATGAACAACAACAGAACGAATTGTTGAAAATGTCACTCATTCAACAAAATTTAGAAACTATTAACAAAGATTTAATGGGTAAAGTTCTCACATTGGAACAAAAAAACAAAGTTTTAGAACAAACAAGACAAGATTTTGTTCATTCCTACCAAGTTATTAAAACAACCAATGAAAAATTAGAACAAATTAATGACAGTTTTAAAGATGAAATATTGCGATTGAATAAGGCCAATATTCACTCTTGTCGGCAAAATCATATTATGAATGAAATATCTAAAAATTTAGAATCTAAATTAATTCTATTACAAAACGATAATCAAAAACTTAAAGAAAAAATATTTTTCTTACAAAAGAACAATAAAGAACTTGCAGACAATATCCAACTTTTGCAAGACTGCTTAAAAAATCTTTTGCCATATTTGAATCAGTCAGGAGATAATATGAATTATCTAAAAATAAAAGATGAAACTGCAACTATTTTACAAAAGACATTTCAACAACTAAAGAAGAAAGAAGAAGAAATTAATAAAATAAAAGCAGAAAATGAAAGGTAAGCCTAATTTGTTATATGTAAGTAAACTATGATTAATCCAAAATCACTGGTTCCAGGATTTTTTTTGGATTTCTAATTTTTTGTATTACAATTAATTATCTTCTTCCTCATTATAATCTAAAGTCTGTTGAAATTTTAATTAAACATTAATTTTCATATCTACAATTTGTATATATTGAAATATTTTTTAATCAATTAGCGAAACGTTTTTAAAGTTCAACAACTGAAAAAAGCTTTTTTATATTTACTTTTTAAATATAGTTGAATATGCTTTTGCTGTATCTAAAAAGTGAATAAAAAAACCTTTTCAGTCATCGCATGTTAAAAATGTTTTGCTAATTTATTATAAATATAAACAAAAAGAAAAATGAATATAAAATACTTTTTGTATATTCTATAAATTTATTATATTAATAAAAACACTTTAAAATATAGAATATCTTTATATTCATAGAATTCAATTTATACAAGGTTGACTCAGCATAGATATGATAGATCACCTGTTTATTTACTTTCATTGGAGATAGGGCATAAGTTTGAGAAGGGAAGTATTAGAATGATAAATCATACTAGAGATGGGAGGGATAGAAAGATAAAGGATGGTATATTAATTAGAAGCATTAGGCCATCTCTTAATAAGGATCATGGTTTGAAAACATTGATTTTGTAGGAATTTTTATTAATGAATAGGTATATGTGGATTTTAAAGAATATGAATAAAATTTAGTTTCAGAATGTGTTCATAGAGGGTGTAGTGGTGAAGAGAATAAGGAAATATTTTTTAAGAAATTATTTCAAGTTATTTCAGTTATAGGAGAGAGAGAGAGAGTAGTGAGTTTTAAAAGGTAAGATTAGTTAAAATTAAGAGGAAATAAAATTATAAGGATATTATGTTAATATTATTGTTATTGATTAATATGTAATATATAAGTAATTAAAATAGAATAAATAAATTAAAGGGTAAATTTAAATTTTAAATAATTAGAATATGGAAAAATAAACGTTAAAATATAAAATAAAATTTTAAATAAAAGAAGTTAATTGAATATAAGTGTGGGATAAAGACGTTTTAGATTGTAGGGATATTAAAGATCCATATTTAAGTTAATAGTTGGAGTGTTTGAAATGTTTTTTTATATTTATATGTATATTTGTATATGAATGTGTGTATATATATATTGGTATATGTATAGGTAGGTATTAATTGTATATTGAATGTATATGTTTAAATGTTGTAACTCTGATGATGACTGCTGGACAGTTAAAACTGTAAGGAAATAAAATAAATCATATGTTAAACTGCATTGTAGAGTGTCATTTAAGGTGTATATGGTGTATTATATTAGCAATAAGTAAAGCAAATCAAAACAAGGTTTCGTATTTTGTTCTTGATAATAAAAGTTTTTAAATTAGTGGTGCTTGTAGCAAATATATTAGGTTTTAGTGACTCAAGAGCTAAGTTATAAAGCTATGTTTTTACTTCAGAGAAAAAATAGTAATAAAATGTAAATACATATCTAGTTTAAAAAGCAAATAAAAAGATCGCTAATAATTAATGTAAATGTAAGTAAACATGTGAGTTTTTAAAAAAGTAATGAAAAATAAGTTTTGTAAAATAAAAGAAATTTATTTTGATAATTTGAGTTTAAGTCTAATTTAATGAAGAAAGATTGGTTTGCAGATAAACAGATAAAGATTGGAAGTTAAAAGCATTCTATAAAAGATTGCCGAAAGATAATGCAAATAATTATTTCCAAGGCCGGATATAACTCATGGATTTAAAATACCAAGAAAACTGTGTATTGTTAAAATCAAACCATTAAACTATTTTAGGAGAAAACAAATGGAATAAATATTTGAAGCTAATTACTGTGGAATGTGAGTGGTCATAATTAGAAGCTGAAGCCTTATCGTCATTGTAAAAATGCAATAGTCAAATGGATTTACTTTTACATTGGGATGAGACGAATTTATCAATGAATTCAAGCAAGGAGAAAACAGTATAAATAGTGCTCGCCACTCATTGCATGCTTTGTGTGTTGCTGTCATAAGGACTTTTGATAAAAGCTTGGGGGGAAAGTGCCCCCTAGACTTTTCTGCAATGATGGAAGTGTCCCAGAGCCCCCTGCCACTGAAGGTGAAAGAAAGCCAGCTAGAGAAAATGTTTATAGATCTTACCAGTCTTTTTATGATTTGTGTATGCCTTAGAAGGCCCAATTAGGATTGTGTTTTAAGTACTGTGAGTATAAACTTTTAGTATTCACTTCGATTCACCACTATTGTAGTTTTTGGTGGCGATTATAGCATTGAAGATTTAGAACTTTAAATGTGTATATAAAGTAACTGGATCATTATTTAGTAAAATCTTAATTGATGTGTGTATATATAATATGTAAATAAATGCATTTATTCTTATTTAATAACGTTTTGGGTAATTAATAATTTTGTGCTAATTGTTGGTAGTCAGCTTCATAGCTGAATACACAACCGTAATCTACTTGTATTTAATTTACAAAATGCAGATACTGGTGAGTATCATGCCATTAGTGCTGTCATTCAGATACATATAAATCCATATTTGTGTAATGTAATAATATCTGCTATATATATAATTAAAATATTAAATCTTCAATACATCATTAACCATATTTTCTAATTTCTTTTATACATTACCCATGACGAAAACTTTTTCTATTTCCTTAGGACATGCGTTTCAATATTTTCATGATGTGGTAACTTATAGAATAAAAGAAAAAATATAGTTGATGGCACATTCAAAATTTAATATTGGTTCAATTAATTTTATGTTTACAGTTCTGATGAATTAATTTTATATTTATAAACTCTGCATAACATTCTAAATATATCCTACTATTCAGAATTTGCTAGTAATTACTTAAGCAGTTGGAACATTTATTCATTAGCAACAACTATCTTTGTTTCTTTATCACGTTATTGAAATATACAAAAGGAAGTAAAAAGTATATTTCTTGTATTCGTTAGCTGTAGAATAAATATAAATAATAAAATCACACGGTATCGTCTTTCAATATTTAAAATATGAAGTTTCAAATAATTTACTTTTTAAAAATGTTTTTAATATGAAAATACAAGCATTAATGATTATTTTAAAAGAAGACAAGATTTAATGCAATGCATCAATGAAAGTTTATAATTTTATCAAATTATAGGTAAAAACCATCAAATGAATTGTTGTTAAAAAATAGTGATCATGTGATAAGAAATATTGATCATGTGAATGAATTGTTGCATATGTAAAGGAAGCAATAATACATAACAGTTTTTTACATTCTGGTCCTTAGCATATACAGTTATGCATCTAATATTGGTCAGAAACAATGTCAAGCTATATTTAGAAAATGTAACAAAAATGGAAATTTGCTCAAACTTTGCTATTAAATAATTGGCAAGATTATCAAGTAATGCCTTTGCTAGTCTTTCTAATGTGATGTGATGTACTGTGGCTTCTCCTTAAACGAAGTCAAGAATATCTGCACTGCCATCTATTGTTCTTCCATGTAGTTGATTACATCACAATTGTATTAATTAAAAGCATCCTTAGAGAATAAAGTTGATTCCTAATTCTCTCGCTATAATACCAAATATAGTTTTTAATAGAAAAATAGTGAATTATAAATATCATGAAACTGATGCGAGATAAATCAATTACAAACTTTTAAAAAGTAATGGTTTTTAAATTGATATCAAACACTAAAATTTATTTAAAAAATAAAAGCAGGTTGGGCAAATAGAAACAAATTTTTATTTTTTGGAAAAAGTTCTTTAATTACTGTATTGACAATTTTAAATATTTATAAAGACTTTACAAATTATTCAATAATTAAAAAAAAACACTAGCTTCAATTAATTAAATATATATTTTTGAAAAGCATAATATATTTCTCTATCTGATAATGTTTATAAACATAATTGGTTTGAGATATGGTAATTTGAAAGGCAAATAGAGTAATTAAAATATGAATTTAAATTTTGGAAACGTGCAGTGGTTTCCAAAGGTAATTTTGAATTCAAATATATACTTATATAAACAAATAAATAACTCAATAACTATCTATAATGTAAACTATATTCACACTATCTATGTGTCATCGAAGAAATATTTAGCTGAGCATGCTTACACAGTTTCAGAATCAAGATTCTAGTACACAGAATTGAAAGCATTCTCGGTTAAATAGTACTACTATTATCAAATTTTTCTTCTCTGTACGATACATAGATATATGTGTGTGTATAATTTATATATATAAAATATATGAATAAACTCATTGTATAATTATTACCATTTATCATGTCTACGATGTAGAATTTGAATCTGGATTAGTGCTTAGTCAACTCAGCTACATACAAGTATTTCGTTTCTGAATTTTCATCATTCAGCAATTGGTCAACCTGTGCTTTCCCTTCATTGATTTTTAAAAAGTATTGTTGAAGAGACCTTTGCCCCGTAGAAAGCCATTTAAATGCTTTTTAACATTTTACATAGAGTTTATATATCTATAAATAAATGTAAAAATATTTGCAATAGTTTATATTTAGAATTAATTGTTTAGAAAATAACTATAAAATGCATCATTGTTTTTGTTTTTTCCAACATAGATTATAAAGTTTTTGATGCTTCGTCAGAGATATTGATGGACTCAAAATAGTTTTGAGAGGGTTTTTTTTTTGTGGTACTAGAGTATCAGATATTTGACATTGACTAAATCCTGATTTATATCTATCAATGTTTTAAAATGGGCTGCTGCAATTGGTTTTAATAAATTAAAATACAGGATAGTTCTACATGAATTTATTATTTTACCTACTTTATTGTATAGAAATGAAATTAGAAATCCTATTGAAGTAATGTAATGTCATTAGAAAATTTCATTTGAATATGCTTCATAAAAATTTAAAAATACAATGAGAATATTGTAAGACGAATGAATATTTCTTTAACTTGGTGTATGTGATACTATAAAGTTCACTATTATAAAATCACATCTTTGTTAAATTGAACATATGAAAGAATGAACAATGCATTACTTCCTAAATGGGTGTTATGGTAAATTTGAGTGTAGTTTTCATGAGACGGGTAAACTCTATTTACATTATAAAAGTGATTTCAAATTGACTCTTAAGAAGTTCAGTGTTGATAGTTTCCAATGGGAATATATGTCTGAGAATAGAATATATTGCAGAGCTACAATTAGACATGGTGTTGAAATATTTCAGAAATAAAAGTTTTCTGCAGAAGTTAAAATATAGTATCACAAAACATCAAACAGAATATATTTTTTATGTGAATGTATTTGGATTTCACAAATGGCTTATATAGTTATTGCACCACTCATATCTAGTGGAATACTATTTATAGCTTTTTTTTTCTATTGGAGTTGAAATAGCCATATTCTTTTGTAAGAGATATATATAAGATATAAAATTTCAAATGTATTCATATATAAATTATGAGCATATGAATTAAATATTAATGGTAAAAGATTTGGTCAAAAATAAATTAAATAAACAGCAATATAATGATAAAAAAACTAATATAAAACTATAAAGGTTACTAAAATGTTCCAAAAAAGGAAAAAAACACTTTTAGATATATAAAAATTGCTTAGTTTTATAATTTTTTCAGAATCCTGTTTTGAATTACATTAAGATCTCTATCTAAAAGAAACATGATTTTATATACCAATAAATATTATAGCAGTTTTTAATTTAAGAAAATGGCTTTTCAACTTCTTTTGCTTTAGCTTTTTAAAATCCTCTGTTAAAATGTGATGGAGTGCGGTTTTGGTAATACTAATGAATTTATCATAGAATCTGAGACACATAGAAATCAATTTAAAGAATTTTGACAACTTTTTTGCACTTCCATTTTCCTTGTTTTTAAAGTACCTGGATGTGGATTATTTTCAATGCACTCTCTGCTATCACAAAATCTTGCATCTCAGAAGCATTTTTGTGATTCTTGCTTCACTGCCACAGTTTAAAACATATCAAGAATTTCAGTCAGTTTTTCCCAATTTAAAACAATTTAATTTTAGTGTGTAGCTGCATCACTACAAGGATATAAAACATACTGTAATATTTCATGTTTTAAGGCGGTCATACTAGTCTCTTAAAATTGTTGTGGTGAATATTTAAATTACATTATGTAACACATATATTGATTCATAGATGGCGCTGCAGACAGCTTAGAGAGGAAATGGTCACTTTTTCATTGAACATATTATATATAAGGATTTTAATTCATAGTAACGTTTCTTTGTTTATCCTATAATTATTCATTATAAAATCTTGCCTGCATGATGGATTCTCTATTTCATTTCAAAAAATAACTATTTTTACTAGCATAAAAATTCAGAGGTGTGCTTTTAAGTCTTTGTATGTTCAACTTCAAATTAGAAACTTGTAAAACAATTAAGTATAATGCTTCCAAATACAAATTCTGTCAGGTAAATATTAAGTCAGAATTAAAAGACTGCTCTTTGACATTTTCCTGAAGGTTTGCGATGATGATGTTCTAGTTGTATTTTTATATTGAACTGTTTTTGTATTCCTACTTTTATTCTGATGAGAAAATTAATCATTGAGTGAATAGAAAGATAAATACTAACATCATATTAGATTTCATGTACTTATTTCTATGCTTCCAACCTACTCTAGCACCATCTATTATAATCTTGACTAATCTAGGAATACTAGATATTATAGTGTTATAAAATTCCCATCTACAAACTGATCAGCTTTTTGTTAAACCTGATTTCAAAATCTTAAGAGTTTTTTTTTTAAATTTCAAATTATTAATTTGAATAGTATAAAGAAATAAAAGATATTTCATGCAAAAGTGTATGAGGGGTTTGAATCCTGGTCTTCATTAACTAATACAAAAGCTAGAAATCAGTTGGTCCGGAAATGGGAGTTTATAGCAGTCTAACATATAGTGCCCACAGATTAACTCAAACTTATAGTAGATGAATCTAGAGTAGTGTGAATATATTTATTCTTAAATAGAAAATTCTATTACATCTTTGTAAATCTCTGAGATGAAAATATGGTGTTTGTTATCTGGTCATAAGAGATTTCACTATAAAACTTTACATTCAAATAATAAATTCTCACAATATATCTTTGCTGAACTCATTATCCTTTCATTTCTAAAAAATTAATTACTTTATTAAATCTTTATATCCTGCATATGAAAATATTATCTTACTTCATAAAATATATTTTTAAAAAAATTTAGTAGGATGAATGATAAAACCCTTTCTATGTATTTTTTCCATATCATATGCACACACCCACCTCTTTATTTAACTATGATGTATGTATAATAAATATTGAAAGTCTTTTTTTTAATTCTATTAGGGTAATCCATTCAAAAGACACAAACTGAGAGAGTTTATTTACTTAGATCAATATACTTGTAAATTCTTTACATTATTAACATTTTAATTTACGATCCAATAAAATTAAGTCCATGTGCGGATTTATTAACAACAACCATTATCAATACACTGCAGGATGAAGGTCTCTCTAAGTTCAATCCATCTCTGATCTATAGCCTCTCTTCTCCACATTATACCTGCACACTTTCTTATTTCATCCATCCATCTCGTGTGGATCTTTCACAGTCTCTTGGAATCCAAGTGAGGATTCACTATCACATAATTAGCAATAAAGATCTAGTTCTTATGAAATAATACAATTATGAACATGATGAGAGATATGCAAAGAAAATAATAATTAAGCAATAGAACACTTGAATGAATTTAATCTATTAAATATAATATATAAAGTTTCGATGGAATTTTGAAGTATATTGTTTTTACTTGCCACACATAAATTTATTGTATATAGTAAATGAAGTTCATTTTTAAAATAAATGTTATTTACAACAGAATTTTTGGTCAGGTTATTATAAAAAATTGAAAGAATAAGCGTCATGTTTTTTTGTTACACAAATAATAAACCAACTACTGTATAGGAAGTAATTTAACCTTTTATCGATATTGCTATGTCTAGCTTATCTAAAAAGTGCACTTCCCATGAGTATAAATCACTACCAACAGTTACTATTAGATAATTTAACATACAATCCTTAATTGCGTTTTAACTATTTACATGTATACGATAAATTAATATAATAAAACCCAAAGGCATACATAAATAATAATTTAGATCAGTATGACCTTTAAGAGTCCTAGCTGGTTGTTCCCACATTTGGAGGCTAGTTCTCCGCACTTGCAGTCACTGCGCCATGGGAGACAATCTGCTCCAATATATGTGTAATTGTGCACAGATATCCTCTTGTTCATTAAATTAGTACTGAGGCATTCGTTGTCCAATCCCTGAAATTGATTGGCTAGTACTCCTGTCCATCCAATCATGGGATTCTTCATTTTAATCTCCATACAAGAATTTACATCGTTATCTTTCTGACTTTAATTTATGAATTATTTTTATAGATTGTTGTTTATCTTATAAAAGAAATCTAACTTGAATTCCTTTATTGTTTTATTTCATTAATGACGTATATATTCTTATTAATTAGACTGGTATTCATTTTAGAAAATAATCTTTTTCTAATCTTAAAGTTATAAGTCTTTTATTTTACTAATTTAAAAGAATAAGACTTTTAAAATTCTTTAATTTATTAAACTTAAAACTTTTTCTCTCTATAAGTTTATACCTACATATTATTTGTCTGAAGGTTTGTAATGATGGTATATTATAAGATGTGATATGTTGGACTATTTTCATCATTTATGAGTGAATGTTGAATGTATAGAAAATTTTAAACTTTATTTAAACTTTCCAAATACAAACAACTTATTAGTAATAACACACAAATAGACAATGCGGGTTAGTAATTACACAATGTTTCGAGTAGTATTATTCTCCACTCTTCTTCAGGTGTTGCTGACCTATATGCACAGTGACAATATTTGCTTAGAAGTTGAACTCGCACCTTTAGATTCTTGAATATCGAATTTGGCCAGCAACACCAGAAGAAGAGTGGAGAATAATAAATATTACTCGAAACGTTGTGTAATTACTAACCCGTATTGTCTATTTGTGTGTTATTACTAACAAGTTGTTTGTATTTGGAAAGTTTAAATAAAGTTTAAAATTTTCAATACATTTAACATTCACTCATAAATGATGGAAATAGTCCAACATATCACATCTTATACTTACATATGTATGTGCATTTAAACATACACATACATATCAGATACTTGTATACATAACAAATCACATGTACAGCAATGTGTTAAACATAATAATTTAATTATCCTACAAAAAATTTATAGCTGAGCACACTTTAATTACAATACACCACCTTTACGGCGATCACTTATCAAAATGAATATATATATATATATATGCTTTAAAATTTTGGTCATTAATTAATAGGTTTTTATTTTATAATTGACTGGTGGAATCCGGTATACTGCACTAAAAGTGTGCTCAGCTATTAATATTTTATAGTATAATTATTTTATTTAATATGTGCATTAATATAAATATGTTGGGCGATTTGCAAAATATTCAGGGGTTAATTTATAAATATATATATATACTTGTATGTGTAAGGTGTGTTTAAGAATAAAATATGTGTTTAAATGAAGATTGAAAGTAGCAGAAGTAATATTTTGATAATTCATTTGCATAGATATGAATAGAAATAGTATTAATAAATATACATTACCATACCTAAATGTGGTAAACCAAGATTAATAGTTACTACAAAGAATTAAACTCAATAAGGATTATGCTATTCAACAGAAACAAATAAAACAGCGATTTCTGTAATGTTGAATTATTGTCAAGCAATCTTTATTAAGAGCAGTTTTATTCTACTACAAAGTTATTGTAATTGGAAGGTAAGAAGCTAATGGGCACTAAATAATAAACCTATTTGATTATTGTATTTCTTTTGCAAGGAGTATTGGATTTGCATCCACACTTCAGGCAGTCACCATCACATCGTTTACTCAAGTTAGTGATCCCGAAAAGTAAAAGCACTTTAAAATTTTGAATTTAAGCTAAAATACTTGTATAATTTGAAAATCAGACACCAAGCTAGAAACTACATATTTTAGTTTTATGCTAAGTACAGACACATTTGACCCTATGACAATTGTCACATGACTTTTTCTACTTTTGTTCAACATCTTATTCTAAAGCCATCTATTCTAAATTTAGCAATTATTGAACATTAGATGGCAGTGCAATATTCCTTTTTGAGAGTTGTTCCTGGTTATTGGTTTTCTTCAGTGAGAAATCTGTTTGTTTTTTTTTAAATAAGTCAAATCATGAAAATCATAGCCATATTTCAATGCTATTTTTTTCGTCTATCAATTATAATTTTTTGAAGAACAAATTTTATACTTATTACAAAATTTAAATATGATGTAAATCTAATTAAACTTACTTCCTGAATTATTATCATGTAATTGACAAGTATTGTCTGATGTAAAGAAAATAATTACCTTTTGAAATTTTTCAACCACAGTTTTGTTTTTGCATATATTTGCATTTGATGTCAATTACATTAACTGCAGTTGAAATGCTAGTGTGAATAGGTTTTTATTTTAATCATTTTATCAGAATTTTTTATAGTAATATTGTTGAATATTGAATAAATTTATTCCTAAGTTTTATCTATTCATAGGTATATAATGCAAAAGATAATCTGAAAAGATGGCAGTTTCAGTCATATGTGATATAATTTTTACTACAATTGTTATATAACATGGAAAAATTGCTCTACAATGTACGTCCATTTCAGGAATAACTTTTTCTATCTTTTTATACAGTATGTAATATGGTAGAATAGCTAAAAATGTATTGTGCATTATGATTGGCTTTTAATATCTTTTCAAAATAATTTGCATCTAATTCAAGGTGCATTAAATTATTTATTTTATATTAACTTAAAATAGATTAATTAGAATAATTTTATCTGATAATCAGATAATCTAGTCTCCATATTGAATGAAAATAGTTGAATTGTAATAGAATTGCCATAGAATTCAATAGCTTTCTTTTTTGTATAAGACTACTATGCTAATGTGTGTGTGTGCATGTGTTTAGAAAATTTGTTTTGAAAAATGACTTTTTAATTTGTTACATATTGTTTATTTATCTAAAATAATTTGGATGCCATTTAAGTATTTTATTTTAACATTTAAAAATATTTGGAATTAATAAACTTTGTACTTTTTTCATATAGATACAGCAAAAATTTTCACTCTGTAAAAAGAGAAATAAAGAAAGTAGAAAATAAACTTTCTTATAGCAGTGATTCTCTAAAAGAAGAACATCTGGGTAAGTAAAAGGTTTTTTGATTTGCTATCATCAAATAAAGCATAACATGACTTCCATATCTGCATCCTTAGCTATATGTTTGTAATAAACATCATATGATCACCATTTCCTATGCTTGCTCTTAACTGTTATTAAAATAGTTATTAACTTTTATTAAAATAATGTTTGTAATGATAACATTTTACTTGTAATTACATTACTTCCATCATCAAGTTTTAATTGTTGAATGGTTTTGAAAAAATCAAACTTTATTTAAATTTTTCATATACTTTGAACAGTTATTAATAATACACAGTTTTTTGGAGTGGTACTATTTTCTCTTCTTTGGATAAAGGTACCCTGACAATTGGTAATACTAATTTATTAGGGTGTCACTTTAAATTCAGGATTCATAATCTAAAGATCACTGATTTGATTTCCATGCTAGTACTGTCACTGTTATAAATGTAAAAAGGAAGAAGACGGTTATAAAAAGCTCTGATGAAGACTGCAGGGCAGTCGAAGCTGTTAGAAAAATAAAGGAATTATATAAAAATTGCATTAAGGTCTATATGAGGAGATTTATCAAAAATTAATATAAATGAATACTGTCACTGTTCAAATCAGAAAGACCTGAACAAGAGAATATATATATATTTTAACATTTAAACACATTTATTTATCATCACTTAAATATCCGAATTGATAAATTTCAATCTAGGATTTCAGAATTCATTAGACATCTCTCCTAATAATATTTATATTTACAATGTTTTCTTTTAGAATGTTTTGTTATATAATAACCTGTATGTTATTATTAATGTTTGAAAAATTAAATAAAATTTGAACTTACTAAAAACATTTAAAAATTAATACTAGATGATGAAATAATCTAATAAATAGTAGCTGTTATATCCGCAAGAATGTCTGTGCAGTCATCAAATAAATATACACAATATTTTACTTAGTCTGAATAGTGTGACATTCAGATAATGTATGTTGGTTTAACCCAGTTCGAATACTAGGCGAAAGTACCTCGAGGCCACCCATACGCGAGATATTAAATCAAGAATACTATGACCTCTGCCCATTCGCCTATTTTCGAGGCCTGATCACGAACAAACAACACCATCTGAGCCATGCATAAATTATTTTTCAACCGGCGACAGCTTAGCATCAGCGGAAAGAAACATGGACGGAAACACCTAAAGAGCTAAATAGTTAAATGTGCAAAAGTACTAAGAAATATGTGTTTTGCGTTTTGCGTGCCTGGATCATTGAAAAGTAAAATAAAGCATTTATAACAAATTTAGTAAAAGTCAAGCTTGTTAGTTAAATAATAGATCTTTAATTAATGACTTTAAAATAGGAATAATGATTTAATGGCCTCCGCTATTCCCCTAAATTAATGAAACAAACTAATTAGACAATAAAAACAGATTAATAGGTTTGCGGTCTAAATCTTTTCTTCCCAATTTTATTAAAAATTGTCAACTCGATCTTCTCGATAAAGTACGATAAAAAAAGAATCTTTCGCAAAGCATTTCTAATTGCTTTGCGCTAAGAACAGTGTTTAAAAATTATTTAAAACGTATATAGTTAAATCAGATATACGTAAAGCTAATGGCGGACAAAAGAGGCGTTATCAAAGAGATCAAGTTGGCACACAAAAGAAACTGACTCGTATTTAATTAACAAACATGAATAAAACTGGAAAGAGATTTTAAATGAACAAAAATTAACTATTAACTCAACCGCAATAGAATTAAAATATTTACACATGGGAGTAATGAAGAATAGCGAAGGAAAAAGGGTTAAATATCTAGATAGATGATCACATATACATATATCTAACTAGTCTAATAAAAATAGTTACATTATAAATATCATTAAACACACATTTCATAAATATTCAAGGAAGCAATTATAAAAAGTATGGACAAAAAGGGTAGTATAATAAATAGTTCATGAGGAGAGATATGATTACCGTCCTTGTTCCTTGGTCATGTTCCATCGACGGGTGTAGCTTGATCCGTCTGACGAGATGTGTTTGTCCGGACAAGGAAAGTGGAAATCGGTAGCATGGTTTCACAAAAAGTCCTCCAGACACGGCACGGAGTTCAGATGATGATTGAGTGGATACTACGGCATTTTTCTGGTATTGAGGAACCCTCGGCGGTAGACAAAGTTATTTATTTGCCTAGCCAAGCATGGTAGACTCCATCGAATTCATATAATAAAATCACAACAGGCAACAGCAAAATTTCTAAAGTTCTCCACGGAGCAATCTGACAGCCCGCAAGAATACTCTGAATGAATAATCTTTTCCAAAAGGAAAATCTGAATGACTGATCTTTTCCAAAAGGAAAATCTGAAATGAACTTTTTCCAAAAAGAAACTCTGATTGACTTGTTCCAAAAGGAAACTCTGATTGCCTAATCTTTTGTTCTCCCTTTTTTTTTATACCCTCTCTGTCAGCTACCTTCTATTGTTTGTATGATCTGAGATCTTGATAAGCCTCCCCATGCTCCTTTGTTTCAAAGTAACATTTTCTAAAAATAACTTTTACTTTTTTACTCTAAATTTCTTTCTTTAAACTTTGGGATTTTATTAATTAACAAAAGAAAGAGAAGGCCATCTTTAATTTGACTTGAATGGGCTTAACTAATTAAAAATATACATTCTTTTAGAAAATGTTGGTGGGCTTATCTCAAAATCAAATCATACTAAATATTTGAACAAGATTTAAAAGTAAAATACATTCTTATTTCTTTTAATAAAATAAGCATTTTATTTCAGCAGAATTTTGCATTAACTCATATATATATGCTTGACGTATATATATGTTTGAGTAAACGGTTTTCACAAGTAATATTTTTAACAGCAATTTAATGTTACAATGGAATTTATTTAAAAGAAAATATTTAAAAGCAAATACAAATTTAATAAACGTAATTAATTTTAGCTGTAATGCAAAACCCTGCTGATATTGGACTATAAACTTAATTTAGGTTTACAATATTAATCAAGTTTATAGGAAGATGTGAAGCATGGATTGGACTTCAGATCCATTGCTTCAATAGCGAATAGTTTGCAACACTCTATCTCCATAGTTCTCTGGCAACGGATGCTCTGCTCTGCAATAAATGCTCTACTATGCAAATAATGCTCTACTCTGCTGCAGTCTCCCCATTTCTGTGGGCTCTTCCAGCTACACCCATGGACTACATTTCCACTGGGCGCTGGTCATTTACCGCAGGCACTGATGCGAGATATCTCTACTCCAAACTACTAGACGTCTACTGCCGTTGTACTCCAAATATGGCTGCTAATAACTGCCTCACCCTGCGTAGTTGTTACACCATCTTTTATTGCTTGCTGATAACTGTAGCAATTAATCCTTGTCCAATCAGGTAATGTCTTTTATTTAGAAATATTTGCAATCAGCAAATATCTCTTGGAATTATCATCCGCCATTACATTACTTAACTTCCTCCATTATCAGCGCGCGATCTACAACAACCACTCGAACAAATTCTAGTTTTTCTGGAGTGCACAAACTTGCATTCAATTTTTACAAAATATAACAGTAGCAATAGTAATTTATTTTATGTCTGAAATTCAAGTAATCTGTGAATAGTAGATAGTATTGTCTCATTCAAATCTCTCAATGGTTTTAATGCTAATTCATTTTTCTGTATATAATTAATCTGTGTTGTCTGGATTTTTGTCAGGCAGTGATTATTACCAAGTATTAAAGAAAATCCCAGCTGTCTTGTGATTCAATATTGATTCCCCATAAGTGAATTTGTGTTTGCAGTCCCATGTAATTATTACTAGGTCAAGCTCAGATTGCAAAATTTTTGTTGCCCATATTATATATAAAAGTATATATTTTCAAGTTTTTGATTTTTATCAGGACATCCTTTATCTCAACTCCAATTTATTATAATCATCCACTAATACAGAAAATCAGGCCAACCTGCATGCATTTTACTAACAATCGTCACTCATTAAGTACACTAAAAGTATCAAACATCAAATCTTTATGGCCATGGTATCAGCTTGATATTTTATCATTACACTATTCTCATAAAAAAACATAAAAAAAGGTGTATATTAGTTTACATAATCTATTCAAATAATTACTTTAGTGAAGAAATAATAAGATAAATTTAACATATCCTTAAAATTAACAGTTCATTGATTAATGCATTAAATATATAATAATTTATTTGAAATGATTTAAGAAGACATAAGTATATAAATAGTCAAAATAAGAGTCATAGATCACATGACCCTATCTCTTAAGCTTGTAAGTTATAAACAGTATATAAAGTTTGAAAAACAATTTTATTCAGTAAATGGCCTTTATAGAAAATTGATTAATATTAAGAAACAACCAAACTTTTGTATTGATGTTACTAGTTGATCATCAGAGTAATTGTCTTTAAAAAATAAATGTAATGAGCCAAATTTTATTAGGAGGATAGTTAGTTAACACCCTGAAATCAAAAAACTCAATAACTATTGTGTATACAGTTGAAAAACATATCAGTCAACTTTTTAACATTTAGTAGTAGTATTATGACTTTATAATGTAAAGTTATTAATTACATCCTAGCAACACATCTTGAAATCTTTAAAATAGCCTTTCAAATCAATATTTTGATATACCATATTTAAATTATATTTACTGCTATGTCCAGCAGTGACCAAGTTACAGCACAGCTGGATTACAAATTAAAAGAAGTGACATTAATACCATCACAGGCGGCACGGCAATTAAAATTATTAAAGCTGCGACATGAAGAATTATAATCGTTTAATCATTAAATTAATTAGGTTATTAAATCAAAAACATATTTTAAAATCTACATTTAAAAAAAAAACAATTTAACAAAAAAAAAATACGAAAAGCATTAATGTGAAGAATAGTTAAAATGCGTGTTTAAATCGAATTGAGTGTGTGTTTGCACGTGCATATTCAGCAAAATCTATTTTAATACATTGCACAGGCTTACACCTGCATTTATATATGTAATATGTGCGGGATTCAAACTCAGACTTTCGCACGACCTACAACTCTCAGTGTCATTTTATATTGCTGACTCACCTGATCACACACTTGTTGAAAAGATAAATAATCACCAATATACGTATTTCGTACTAAACCAGCATTCATCAGTTGGTTCAGATTATCATCTCCACACACATATATACAAATAGTACTCAGCTTTATATTAAGATAACCAATCTTCATACTTTAATGAGTGCTGGTTTAGCACGAAATACGAATATTGGTGATTATTTATCTTTTCAACATGTGTGTGATCAGGTGAGTCAGCAATATAAAATGACACTGAGAGTTGTAGGTCGTGTGAAAGTCTGAATTCGAATCTTGCATATATTACATATATAAATGTAGGTGTAAGCCTGTACAATGTATTAAAATAGATTATGCAGAATATGCACGTGCAAACACACACTCAATTTGATTTAAACCCGCATTTTAACTATTCTTCACATTAATGCTTTTCGTTTTTTTTTTTTTGTTAAATTGGTTTTTTTTTAATGTAGATTTTAAAATATGTTTTTGATTTAATAACATAATTAATTTAATGATTAAACGATTATAATTCTTCATGTCGCAGCTCTAATACCACAGTACCTATTTAAATAGTTACTTAGAAATTTTCGTCTCTCTTCAACATACAAAGTTATACATATATATTTTACAATGGATTGATGGAAGTTGAATTATAAGGGTCCTGCGACCTGGTACTGTGGTCCCGGAGTATTAATTAAAGTCAGGAGAATAGTTCTCAAAGAGGCCAGATTGGCAAGGCTGACAGTAATTGCCAGAGGAAGAAACCCCGTCTATTCAATGACTTCATCTAGCTAATAATTTTCTCTTTCCTTACTGGTGAAGATCACAGCTCTCAGTATTTATTTTAATCTAATTGGCTGGACCTTATTGGATTGCATTATTATCACTGAAAACCCATTTGTTTCTTCTTGGAGACTTTAATGCATGGTTTGGTAGAAAATATTATTGAAAATAATAATATTTATTCTGCAATCTTAAAAATTATGTTGTTATAGAATTTTTTTCAATAAATTTATTATTTATGAACATTTCATTTAGGCTGAAATATCACTGCACATCTGAGTGTGTTCACATCCAAAACAAAGTCACTATCTTTTCAAGGTTTTTTTTTTTACTTTTATTTATGCATCCCAATATCAACTTTACTATAACACAACTACCCATCAGCATACAAACTTATATTACCTTTTTTGCTTTTCATACATTTTATAATCTTCACTTTTCAGGTTTATTTACATCTAATTCAAGGTGCATTAATCTATTCTAATAGTAAATATACGTAAAGATAATATCAATATGATATTAAATATTTTCTATTTAATATTTATAAATCTCTATGATTGTAGGAATAGTTATATAATGGGAAGATTATAAAGCAAAGATAAATTGTAATGTAACTTCTGACACTAAATATAATCTTATCAGAAATAGTTTAAAAGCATTAAAATAATTGGTAAAATGCAAGATAAATATATTTAATAAATAATGAACTGTGGAGTCACTATCATAACATAAGCTCATGCAAAAATGAATTAAATAGAATGAGTAAAAACTATATTGTCAAATTGAACCTCAGTTGACATAACATTAGTAATCAAATGTAGTATAACAAGAATATTTTATAGAATAGACTAAAGATTTGAGTTACAGAACAATAATGAATATATTTTCTATAATGAATTAAATTCTATGCAAGAAAGCTATATTTGAAATATCCAATAGACTATACTATTAAAACAAAGCGACTAAGTAGATATTTTTAGCTTGTAAATCTAAACATTTTTTATATTGCTTTTAATTATTATTTGTTTATCATAATATATTTTTTAAGTATGTGATTGTATATTTTATTATAATAAACTTTTTTATTGTTTTTAAATAACCAAATAAGTAAATATAATAAAATGATTATTATGTTTTTAGGCAGTAAATAAACATTGGAGATTTGATAGAAATATTGCAGACTTTCATAATTGATTGTTTTCAAACTCTGTTGCCTCAAAAATTTTCAGCACTAAGATTTTAAGCTGAGCCATTTATGGTAATAATATAATTTAAAACTGTGTTGGAATGTTATATGTTTTTCTAATTTCATTTCTTATTTAATTGTAAATACCTAAACCTTTGTCACAAGAATAGTGTAGGGCTTTAAATATTGCATGAGTATATACTTCATATTAGATAAACATATTGAAACAGTTTCACATCTATATAACTGGACATCAGGTGTTTTAATTTAAAAATTGAATTTTTTGATGCTAAAACATTAATATTATTTAAAAATACAGCAGATTTTTTTTAATATCTACTGAAAGTTTGTCCTCACAGTTTCTTCTACATGAATAAAAGCTAGCCAGACAAAAATTATTATGAAAGTCTACAGACTTTTCCATGTAGATTCTCTTGATTGTTTATTATTTTAATGAAACTTATTGAAGTTAAATGTTAGTGTGTTTTAGAAATATAATATTCATATGATATGTAAAATAGACAAAACTCTATACGTATTGCCACTCAGTGCAAGCCAGAATAATCAATGGATGCCAGAAGGCTTGTGCTCACTGAAAAAGGCCACAAACCAGAAACTAGCCTGGGGATATTGGATGAGTAGGCACTAGATTGGGATTTTATGCACAAACCTTCCTGAATCCATTGATTACTCTGGCTTGCACTGAATGGCAATACATATAGAGAGTTTTGCCTGTTTTAATAACAGTTAAGAGCAAGCATAACAAATAGTGATCACATGATGTTTATTGGCAAGTGATATGTAGTTTATTTAATACATTTCTTTATATTTTTTGTTTTATTTTATAAGATACAACTATGCTCTGCCAAGTGTTTCAGAACAGTAAAGATGAAAATGCAGATGTTCTTTGCAATGCAAATACTGCTCTGGGGGAAATGAATCTAATGCTACAGGCTAGTAATAATCTTTTATTATCAACGGTCAAACAGTTTGAACAAAGTCAGCAGCAGCGGAGGCTTAAATCCCAATGAAATTGTGCAAAATTGTAAAAATACCAATATTATTAAAGAATAAAAATGAAAATATTTGTATTTTGTGTCTCATGTATATATAGTTCATCTAAACAAAGATATACAGTTTAAAAATTGATGTTATTGAAATACATTTAAAAATTGTTAAAAATAAAATATATTTTTATCTAATGTTACTTTTGGGACAAATATTATTTAGTAAAACAGTTTACATATATACAATAAGTATGTAAATTATTTTACAGCTTATCAAATATATGAGATTAAGAATGAGATGGATTCCAAAACAATCATTTAAATGAACTTGTAAATAATAACTACCTTTTGCTATATCAATAGCAATCTATTTTATTAGATGGAAGCTGATAACGTTTGTCTGACAATAGATTGGCATTGATATAATAAAAAATAAATGTTGTTTACAAGTTCATTTTAATGATTCTTTAGGGATTTGTGTGTCAAAACTCTGTAGATACACAAGCAAGTGGATTGTGTATAAAACTTAAACATAATTGAAACTATTCAAATCATTAGTTTATATAATATTAAAGAAAAGTAAACTTGGCTGTTCTAAAGAGGAGGGTTATAAAAATACATTACATTTAACTGATGAAAGCAGTTAGCCAAAAACCAATCTGAAGGTTTGTTTTGCACACTGTTTAATGCTACTAATTATTCAAGCTTAAAATAGATGGCTCTGAAATAAAATAGAGTGGATTACTGATCTTAATACAGAAAGTGATTTTATTTCTTCAAAACATTAACAACAGTTTATGAGAAGTAGTTTACAGATAAGTTCAATTTTGTAAATGATATTTTAGACTTGAAAATGTTACAATAGATAACACATGAAAGCAAAAACTATATAACAAATATTATCAAGTTGCTTTTCAAAAAAGAAAAATTAAAAGTAATGAATTCAATTTAAAAAATGTAAACACTTTTGATAAATTATAATGCTGTAGTGGCTTTTGAAAAATAATGTTAAAAGAATATAATTTTATGCCTAAATAAATAAAAAAAGCACTTTAACAAGGCTTTTTTAGAAATCAGAACTTGAGCATTTAACAGAATAGCAGTATAGAGACAGCAAAATATAGATGTCGGAATCAATAAGAGAGATAATAAGTGAAATAATGTGTGAAAGATTACACTGTATATTGAATTAAAAATTAAACTGAACATGTTTTTAAAAAAGATATATATTAGTATATGAAGTTCTAAATTGTATCCTTTTTTACAGGTTGAGATAAGAAAGTTTTTCTAAAGAGATATGCAGAAAAGAAGGTATTCTTCAGAATTATTAAAGTGAATTCGGAGAGATTTTTAGATAGTAGATTAATAATATTTCTGTAATGTCCTTTTTATTATACCACTCTCATACACAATAGGGACTGGATTACATCCACTTTTAATACATTGTAGAGGGATGTAATCATAAACTTATAGCCAAAGACATGTAAAAAGATATATGATCCACGTAATGCAAATTTTATGCTGATCAGTTGGCCCAGATCATAATCTCTTACACAGCTCTTTGTCATTGTTCAACATATAGATAGTAAATTAGTGTCAAACTTTCTGCCCTCACAACTTTGACACAAACCACTTAAAGTATATTAATAATTTTTGTTAGTAATTCGTTAGATTAGAGATCCAATAATAAATAATATTTCTGTACTGTAATTTTCATTACAGCACTCGCATCACAAGATGGAGCCTAGTTTCTATCTGCTTTTAACATCTTATGGGTGGATGTAATCATAAACATATGACCAAAGCCATGTAAAAAATATTTATGATCCCCAAGATGCATATTCCATGTTGAACCAACATTCATCAATGGGCTAGATCACAATCTCTTATACATATCTTTATCACTGTTCAGTATATATATTATACCGATGTAGGTCGTTACATAATATTTCTAGTATTTATCAAGAGTGAATTTTAGTGAAAGAAATTTTAAGAAAATATTTAAAGTTTTAAAAAAAAAGAAAAAAGATTTTCATGAAAGTTTAAGAAAAAGAAAAAAACAAAAGAAAGGGGAGGGAAAAACATTTCAGTAATGAATAATAATTAAAAAAAAAATAACATTGTTATTTTAAATTAATGTATAACATAAATAGCTCCTTTTGTCTTATAATATGAAAGTAGAGGAATGTGTGTGTGCGTCTATAAATAAAATTTAAAAGAAAGGAATTTTCTAAAAATAATAAAATTGAAAGCAAATAAAAGAATTGAAAACTTAAAATCAAAATAAAGGAAATATAATTAATAAACAAAGTGACTGAGTACTACTGTATGATTAAAATAAAAAAGCCAATGGAAAGACTATAATGAATCTTAAACTCTTAAATAAAAGGAATAGAAAACCAATAGGATTACAGCAGCTTGCTCGATCGATCCTCAGATAAAGAACACTGCCTATATAAGGGAAATTTCATATTGTTATAGTCATTCAAAAAATCATTAATCAATAATCAGAACTAGTCAAAATTTGATCTAAAAAATATTGAAATAACTAAGAATGAACGTGCTGTCATATAGAATGCATTGCTGAGCTCATCAGATCATGCAACCAGCCTGAACCTTCTCTGCAGTAACATCAGTAGTTAGTTCGAGGAAGAAATCATGTTCATGTGAAAACAGAATCATCGAAGTATCCATGCCAAAGCCCACAAGTAATTCATATAAACATCATAAAATAAATAAAAAAGGCCTATGAGGAATCTACACCAACCAGTTGGAATCAGGAGAATTAGAAGAAAACTGCATTGCCCTATTTGTGTATGAAAATGTTAAAATTGTAGGTAAACCATTCAATTTTTTGTCTGCAAAATCTTAATTCATAGCCATAAATAAGTGAGAGAAAACTTTCAACACCTCATGAACTATAAGTTAGATTTAATCCAATATAGAATTATTAATTTCCATGATATAACTTCATGCATTAGCTTTCATAATAAGACTTTGAAATCAAATATCTCATTAATTATGTGTGTGTGTCATATGATTAAATATGTGTTTATTTTATTTATTTAAATGTCTGTGTGTGATTTGAAATGTATTCTTTACTAGAATGTGTGTATGCATTTGTATTTTAGGCAAGAGTGAGCATTTATAGAAAGAAAGCTGGATATAAAATATCATTAGGTAGATAATTTGAGATAAATGTTAAAAGTAAGGTAGGGATTTATGTGGACAAATTAAATAATGCATAAGTATTCTATTGATCAAATATTTGTGATATAAATGTTAAAAAATAGAGATTCATAATGTAGGCGGAGAATTGGGAGTAGAGTCCGATGAGCTAGCTGGGGGAGGTCAGGTACTAAATTCATAGTTGGTTGAAAAGCACGTTAGTTACATGTAATTAACTGGTGCCTAAAAGTTTTTCCTTAAAATAAATAAAGTGCTTGGATGGCCAGTGTTATAGTTGAGTAGCAGAGAGTTGGTATTATTGATAGCTTGCTACCAGTGATATTATCTTTACCTGAATAACCAGAAGCCTTCAAAGAGTGAAAGAAAGTAAACAAAAGTGATAAAAAATAAATCTAAAAATTAAATTTTCCTCATTTTGTTTACAAAGAAAGGAGGTGGGCAGTACAATGGTGTAGCCAATGTGTGCCGTAACTGACAGGTGGCAGTTAGGGGGAAAGAATGTCAGAAAGCAACTAGTTTAGGTTTGAAAAGCCCTCTAGTATTCAGTTTAACAGAATGTGCCAAATTGGTGCAGTCAATAGATACTTGAGATAGCATATGACAGTGTAAATATGAAGGTGTAATTATAAAAATATGGAGGTGTAATTATAAAAAAAGGACATTACAGATTAATTACAATAGAAGGACAAACAGAACAAACAATAGAACTAAGAGGGTTTGGGTTGGTCATGCGGTCATTTAAGATAGAGAAAAGACATTTTTTGTGTTGTTTAAATAAGAGTAGGTAGAGCATTCAATTCAGAAAAGGAAGCAGTGAACCAGGTTATAAAAAATAAAAATTTTTGTGGGGAACTGGAAGTACCGAATAAACATTTAGAGAGCTTGGAACAATTTTTCTCATGCAATGAATTCAGTGAATCAATCAAGGTTAGCATAGCAAGTAGCTACATACAGAATAATGCTCAAATTTGGTGGGAGTCAATGAGAGTAAAACCAACAAACTTCAAGGAATACAAACAAGCCCTGTTAGTGAACTATTGGAGGGAGGGACTTCAAGAGAATGTTAAGCATCAGATAGCACAGGTGGTTGCTTATTCCATGTTTCATAGACAAGTGGCGAAATTAAGAATGGTTACAATGTACAAGCTATCTGAACAATAGATTCTGCATATAGTAAGGAGGGGTTTCCTAGAAAACATTCAACAGATAGTAATGGGAAAGGATATGGTAGAACAAACCACAGAGATACTTATGACACTAGATATCAATAGACAGTATGAGGAAAGCCAGAATAAGAAAGAGAATGCTGAGGATACTCACATGCAAGTAGAAAACTTAGTACATAATGAGGAAATGGAGTTAAGAATGACACCTCAATTTTGTCCTAAAGTAGAGATAAGGATCAAAGAAATAAGGGTTAACACACTGCTCGATTGAGGGAGTCAAGTATCAGTGAGGTCGCAGAAACCTTTAATGAGATAGGTTGGAGAAATTTGAAAATAAAAACCTTACTGCTAAAGAATGTATACATAAGGTTGGTGAATTGAAAAAGAGCCAAGAAAACCTTTAATGAGATAGATCAGAGCAATTTGAAAATAAAAACCTTATCGCTAAAGAATGCATCAGAACAAACTTGGGTGAGTATGTATATAGCAGGAAAGAAATACAACCACATCATGTCAATCCTAGAGGGGCTAATACATGATGCTATTCTGGGGTCAGATTTTATGTGTAAGGCAGGCTATGTGTTGGATTACGAACATCAACAGGTGAGAGTAAACAAGACGAAGATCCCATTTGAAGTCTGTTAGGCAAATGATGGTAATGTGGAGCATGATGCAGAAAGTACAGGGATAGAAAAAGAAAAGTGAGGGAAGATGCATGTGGGAGTAATGAACAAAGGGAAGGAGTTGTTGGTCATTTATGAGAGGGTGTTTTCAGAAGTCCCTGGAGTTATCAAAGGATACGAGCATAGGATTAGGCTTATAAAAGATCAACCATATCTAGCCCAAGCATATCCTATATTGCATCAATATAGAAGCACAGTGGATGAACAACTAGAGAATATGTTGAAATGTGGGATTATTTCTAAATGCTTGTCTCCATACAATAATCGAATAGTGACAGTAAAGAAAACAGATGGGTCTATTCAGTTACACCTAGATGTGTGGCACTTAGCAAAATAAGAGTGTTAGACACCAATACCCTGCCACCTATGAGTAAGTTACTAATGAAATTTTCAGAAAAATATTTCTGACTTTTGATTTAGAAGCCAGCTACTGGCAGATCAGGCTGCATCCTGAGGACCAGAAATACACTGCTTTCTGTTATAACAGATGGGCATATAGTTTCAACCAAATTCTCTTCGGTCTAAAAAAGAGTGGGGCAGGACTTATATAGTGCCTTCACCATGTATTGTCAGAGGAGATTACGGGCCTGATTACTATGTATGTATATGATATAATTCTAGCTTCAGAAAACGTGGAAAAACACTTTGAGCATTTGAAGTAATTTCTTTGTGAATGTAAAAAAAAGGGAATTAAAATAAATTTGAGCAAAAGTCATTTAATGACCCCAGAGGTTAAATTTTTAGGACACATTATTAGTGAGCAAGGAATATCTCCAAATCCAGAGAAAATCCAAGTTATACAATTTTCCAAAGCCAACAAAGAAAAAGACATTAAATCTTTCCTCAGATTGTACAATTTCTTCAATCCGTTTATAAAAAAATTTTCCTCAGATGGAACCTCTGTTACAACTACTGAGAAAAGATAAAAAAATGGGTCTGAGAAAAGATAAAAAATGGATATGGGAAGATCAACCTGAGCGCAGCTTTATAAATGTCAAAAGGGATTCCCTTAGTTATGCTGTATATCCAGATTTTAGTAATCTGTTTGTATGTGTAGAAAGACAGCAGCAGAATCAGATTGGGTGCCACACTGTCCCAGATACAGGATAATGGGAAGAATTTGGTGATTTGGCCAGAAAAGAATTATACTGTATCCGAGAGTGAGGCTTTAGTAATTGTATGGGCATTTAAGAAATTTAGACAGTATTTAGTAGGATCATAGGTGATAGTGATCACGAACCACAGGATCCTTGAGTTTCTTAATCATAGCTTTCTCACAAATAGTTTTCTTGCAGGAGTTCAATTATAGTGTACAATACTACCGAGGCAAAGATAATATGGCAGCCAACACTCTGAGCCGCTACCCAATAGCACATAAGCAGCAACATCTGAATTGCAACAACACATACTTAACAACAGCAGAGTGCATAGAGGTGGATAGAACATAGTTTACAAAGACTGAACAAGCCGCAAGAAGAGGATGCAGATTGTAAACAAATGATATGTTATTTACACCACCAACCTATAAGTAGACCTATTGCTTAAAAGAAGAACTTTTGCAGCACAAGATGAGAGAGGATGAGCATACATGTGTCATTATTCTGACAGCCATACAGGAACAGGTGATTAAGTGCATACACAAAAGATATGGACATTATGAGGCAAGCAAAACTGAAGGGTGTATAGGCCATTGGTTTTATTGACCATGAATCTATAAGAGTAACTTAAATGTCATTGAGGGATGTACCATATGTGCAAATACCAAACTCCATAACACATCAAATTCAGGGTCATTGAGACCCACATATGCATATCAGCCCAACAGTTTGTTGGCAATAGATTTCTATGGACCCCTACCCCAGTTTAATAGAAAAAATATCTCATTGTGGCCTAGCATGTCTTTTCCAAATTCATGGCTGTTTATCTGGTGATGCAGGCTAATGCCATACAGACTATATGAGTACTGGAACAGCAAAATTTTTGAGATGAGGAAATCCTAAATCAAATAATATCAGATCATGGAATGCCCTTCTGTCTGAAGACTGGAAAAGATGGTCGGAATGTCACAGAATAAAGCATATCCTCAATTCGATTTCTCAATCTGCAATCCAATCCCTGTGAACATATTATTAAAGAGTTGGGATGCTTATTTTATGTATTCCTACAGAATGATCATCAAAGATGGGTGATGAAGGCAACAAGAGTCACCAGCATGATAAATTTGTCAAATAATGAATCAACACGGTTTGAGCCCATCAGATTCCCATCATGGAGAAAATATTCCATACCCATTTAAAACCATTTTGCTGGTCGGAGGGCAATGTATTGACAAAAAAAGATGCTGATGAAGCATGCTGTAGGCTCAGAAGAATCAATAATATAAGACAAAAGAGACAAGGGAGATTCAGGTATGTGTTTAAATTGGGGAATGAAGTCATGGTGAAGGTAAGCCATCCTAGAAAGGGAATATAAAAAAAGGTTCAGCCAATATACAATGGGCCATATAAAATCATATGAGAATATGGAAACAATGCATTTGATATTGCTCAGGGGACAGAAAAAAGGGAATGTTCAATGCTCGATCATTGCAATTAATAAAAGGGAATAGATAAAGTTAGCAAAATAGACCCCCATCATAATTATTCAAGAATGTAGGAGAAAGAATCACAATTTTAATGAAGGGTAATATGAGTACTTTTTTATTATTTTTTTTAAATTTTAGGTATTAGAGATAAAATGCTCAGAATGACATTTTACCAGGGGCGGACTAAGACCTAGGCAACCTATACACGTGCCTAGGGCCCATAATTTTTGGGGCCCGAAAATTAGGTTTTTAATTTTTAAATTTTTATAATTAATTTTTATTTTTATTTAACAGAAAAATGTGATATTCATAATTATTGCTGAAACATATCCAAATTATGCCGAATCGTTGATTGATAAATTCGAAAAGTGTGGACAAGCATTCCCGTGCTTTTGCATCCACGCCTGCGAGGGTCGATGTGTGTAAATATGATCGAGCCTCGCACCTATTGAGCCTTTACTATGCACATGTTTAAAAAGTCAAATGTAACTATTTAAAATCAGTGTCTCCTGAACGTATTGCATCTTATGTGAGTTGTGATTGAAAATTGTGCAATTAAGACTTAAGTACCTAGACTTGATTGCAAATAGATTGTTTTGGATTCATATTTCATAGTTAATATTTTCTGGAATACCTAAAATAAAAATGTAAGTTTTTATAAAAGTATTACATTATTTAATTAAAATAATATATTATATAAAATACCACAAATTGTGATTTTCTTTGTGATTGTGATATTGAGTAAAAATAAATTTAATTAAAGATTATTTTCTTTTTTTTTTAGTACTTGGTCTTTAAAATGAGTTCCTATAAACATTTAAGTGGAAGTGAAAAAAGAAAACGAAAAGCAGATTGAGATAAAGTGGCAAAACAAATGAAAAGATCGTTGGACAAATTTTTAATTGTAGATGGAGAACAATTACAACAATCGTCATTATTTTCACAAATTTCACCTGCTCAAACTCCAGAAACATCATTTGTGTCTGAAACTATTCTGCAAAAAGACCAGCAGAAAAAACCAAGCAATTCTTTTTATGAAAATGAAACAAAAGGAGAAAATAAAAATTTAAAATCATCTCAAAGTAATGAAGAAACTACGAGTTTTGTAAACGATATTGCATTATGGCCAGAATACTTAACAGACGCCATGCGAGAGAATTATATAAAAAATCCACCAAAATCAATAAATGGATCTTTGGAATCATCTTCTATTCGATGCAATGAAGGGTCAAAACAAATCACAAGAAAATTAACTATTGCCTCCTTCTTCAGAACAATTAATAGTGGGGGGAAAGTTAAAAGTGATTGGTTGGCTTATACGGAAACCAACAACTTATTGTACTGTTACATTTGTAAATTATTTTCCAAGCAAACAACACTAATGACAAAAGGGACGAATGATTGGGAAAATGTGCATAAAAAATTGTCAGAGCATGAAAACTCCAGTGACCACATTAACGCCATTTTAATTTTTATAACAAGATCTAAAATTATCGGACGCATTGACACTGAACTGGAAAAAGAAATTATAAATGAAAAAAAATATTGGAGAGAAGTACTTAAATGTGTGGTAGCAACAATCAAATTTATTTCTTCATACTCTTTAGCATTTCATGGTAAAAATGAAGTGTTTTTTGTTGAAAATAATGGTAATTATATAGGGGCTTTGGAATATTTATCCGAGTTCGATCCATTTTTGCAGGAACACATGAAAAAATATGCAAACTGCGGCACCGGTACTATGAACTATTTGTCATCTACAATATGTGATGAATTTATTTCTATTATAACGAAAGATTTACAACTCACAATAGTGAACGAAATAAAGAAAGCCAAATTTTACTCTCTAATTATTGATTCAACACCTGATATATCTCGTGTAGATCAGCTAACCATCATTATTCGCTAAGTTCTTCCAAGTGGTATAAAAGAAAGATTTTTGAGATTTATACCTATATTTTCTCTTACTGGTGAAAACTTGGAGAAAGTTATTTTAGAATTTTTAAATAATATAGATTTAGACATCACTAACTGTCGAGGACAGAGTTATGATAATGCGTTTAATATGTTGGGTAAATATAAGGGACTCCAATCCAGAATAAAACAACATATTTTTTCTGCCCATTTTATACCATGTGCAAATCATTCATTAAATTTAATTGGAAATGCTGCTGCTGAAAGTTGCATGGAAATGACCACTTTTTTCAATATCGTTCAGGAATTGTACGTATTTTTTCAAGTTCTACACATAGGTGGAATGCATTACAAAAATTTTGTAAGAGCAAACAATTGAGTATTAAACCTATTTGTGACACCAGGTGGTCTGCTCGTTCCGATGCTGTGAAATCCTTAAAGGAAAATTTTGAAGAAATTAAACATTGTTTACGTCATTTTTCCTCAAACAAAGATGAAAAACCATTAACAAGGTCCAAAGCTGCCGATTTACATAAAAAACTTGATACATTTGAGTATGTACTGTTACTTATTATATGGGAAAAGATTTTAGAGAGAATAGATGCTTCAAACAAGACTCTTCAACAAAAAGACGAATCCCTAAATACAGCAGTTTTAATATATGATTCATTGATAGATTTCATACAAACTGTTAGAGATGATTTTGATAATTTAGAAAAAGAAGCAGAAAAAGTTAAAGATATTGCATATACTAATGATAAAAAACGGAAGAAAATATGAAAACTATTTCATGATGAAATTCCAAAACATGAAATAAGATTCAGTGGCAAAGAACATTTTAAAGTTAATATTTTTTTTTGTTATATGCGATTTTTTAATTAGCAACATTAAAAAAAGATCTGAGGGATATAAAACTATTAACAATAAATTCCAAACAATTTTTCATGATAGTGATGTTGGTGATTCTTCAATAGAGGAATTAAAATGTTATGAACAAGATTTAAACCTAGCAGAACTGAAAAATGAAGTATTACAATTTAAAACCTTTATAAGTAAAGAAAATATTTTTTCACCTGTATCCATGTGGTCATTTATTCAGGAAAATAATATTATTGCAACATTTCCTAATTTAAACATGATTCTGAGAATTTATTTAACCCTTCCAATAAGCAATGCAAGCGGTGAAAGATCATTCTCAGCAATGGCCAGAATAAAAAAAATTTTAAGATCCACATTAGGCCAACAAAAATTAAATAGTTTATCATTACTTTATATAGAAAAAGAGTTATTAAATAATTCTATTAATTATGACAAACTAATTGACGAGTTTGCAGAATTAAAAGTGAGAAAAAGGGCAATATAACTAATCAATCTGGGTATATTTGTTTAAGTATTATTGTTTGTTTTAATAAATTATGTTTATGTTTGTTTGTTTTGATAAATTATGTTTATTTAATTTTTGTACATGTATATTATTTTTTCCTTTTTTTTCTTGGAATCCGATAATTAAATAGAATTACATACTAATGCTTTAAAACCAAAATACCAAACGCAAAGTATGTATCATGACTGAAAAATAGGCCCGGAATTACAATGTTGCCTAGGGCCTGCTTTAGCCTTAGTCCGCCACTGCATTTTATTCTCAAGGCGGGAACGGAGAAGATGTAGGTCATTACATAATATTTCTAGTATTTATCAAGAGTGAATTTTAGTGAAAGACATTTTAAGAAAATATTTAAAGTTTTAAAGAAAAGAAAAAAGTTTTTCATGAAAGTTTAAGAAAAAGAAAAGAACAAAAGAAAGGGGAGGGGAAAAGATTTTGATAATGAATAATAATTTTAAAAAAAGATTAACATTGTTATTTTAAATTAATGTATAACATAAATAGCTCATTTTGTCTTATAATATGGAAGTAGTGGAATGTGTGTGTCCATAAATAAAATTTAAAAAAAAGGAATTTTCTTAAAATGATAAAATTGAAAGCTAATGCAATGCTAATAAAAGAATTGAAAACTTAAAATCAAAATAAAAAATATATAATTAACAAACAAAGGGACTAAGTACTATTGTTTGATTAAAATAAAAAAGTCAATGGAAAGACTATAACGAATCTTAAACTCTTAAATAAAAAGAATAGAAAACCAATAGGATTGCAGTAGATTGCTCAATCCATCCTCAGATAAAGAACACTGTCTATATAAGGGAAATTTTGTATTGTTCTAATCATTCAATCAATCAAAAAATCATTAATCAATAATTAATCAGAATTCATTAAAATTTGATCCAAAAATATTAAAATAACCAAGAATAAACATGCTGTCATATAGATTGTGTTGCTGAACCCATCGGATTGTGTGGCTGGCCTGAACCTTCTCTGCAATAACATCAGCAGTTAGTTTGAGGAAGAAATCATGTTCATGTGAAAATTGCGAATCATCCGAGTGGCCATGCCAAGACCCACAAGAAATTCTTATGCACATCATAAAATAAATAAAAAAGGCCTATGAGGAATCTACACCAGCCAGCTGGAATCAGGAGAATCAGAAGAAAGCTACACTGTCCTATTAACATATGAAAGTGTTCAAATCCTAGGTAAATCATTCATTTTTTTGTCTTCAAAATTTAATTCATAGCCATAAATAAGTGAGAGAAAACTTTTAAACATCTCATGAACTATAAGTTAGATTTAATCCAATATAGAACTATTAATTTCCATGATATAACTCCATAAATTAGCTTTCATAATAAGACTTTGAAATCAAATATCTCATTAATTATATGTATGTGTGTCATATGTTATTTTATTTATTATTTAAATGTATATGTGTGTGATTTGAAACGTATTAAAGTGTATTTTTTTAATAGAATGTGTGTACACATTTATAAGGCAAGAGTGAGCATTTAAAGAGAGAAAGCTGGGTATAAATAATTTTATTATTGCTATAATTTGAGGTAAATGTTAAAAGTAAGGGAGGGATTTATGCGGAAAAATTACACATAAGTATTCTATTAATCAACTATTTGTGATATAAATGTTGAAAAATAGATTCATAGTATAGGTGGAGAATTGGAAATAGTTAGAGTCTGATGAGCTAGCTGGGTGAGGTCAGGTACTAAATTCATAGCTGGTTGAGCAAGCACATTAGTTACATTGTAATTAACTGGCGCTTAAAGGTTTTTTCTTAAAATAAATAGTGCTTGGATGGCCATTGTTATAGTTTAGTAGCAGAGAGTTGGTATTATTGGTAGCTTGCTACCAATGATATTATCTCTATCTGAATGACCAGAAGCCTTCAAAGATAAAGAAATTAAACAAAAGGGATAGAAATAAAGATTTAAAAATTTAGATTTTCCTCATTTTATTTACAAAGAAAGAAGGTGAGTGGTACAATATAGATAACAAAATACTACAATTTAATTGATGTATCAAACATGCTGCCTTTTGACACAAAGCACTTAATGGAAGTATATTAATAATTTTTATTAATCGTTCATTAGATTAGAGCTTATCCGATAACAAATAATATCTCACGTGTGGTAGTGTAGTGAAAATTACACTGCAGAAATATTATTCATAATTGGATAATCTCTAGTCTAATGAATGACTAATAAGGAAAATGATGCTAATATAAATTATTGCTGAAATGGCAAAATATATTGGGTATATGCATTGAAAATTTTTTATTTCTGTCATGCTTATAGAATGTTGATTTATATAATAGGTAAAAGTTTATTATAGAATATGTATAAAGTTTGGTAAAATTTGCATAGATAATGTGTCAAGAAAATTTTGAAACAAAACATTAAATTTGGTTTGGTTAAATAAATCTATAAGTTAATAATCATTAAAAAAAAACATCTGATAGTCATATTGTAAAAATAAAGATTTTATTTGTTCATTTATTTTTTTAACAAAAATATATTTAGAATAAAAAGATACAATTCAATTTCTTTGTTTTATAACAAAAAGGTTTTTTTTTTCTTTCTTATCAAGGATTAAACTGTTGTTAAATAATAAAAAGCAGGTGATCTTGAGGCATTTGTGCTGCTAAAAACAAGTTCATTAAATATTTTATTAGTTGGATTTTATTGTTTTTGCTAAGAAGTGGTTATTAATACAAACTAAAACTTTTAGTGTTGCTGATGTACAATTTAAACATAATATCTGAAATGATTAAATTATTAATAAAAAATTATTCAAAAGACTACAAGATCTACAAAATATTTAACATCAAATTATTCTACAAACTATAAATGTATTTTATAAATAATAAAAGTATAATATTTTACAGAGCATGTTAAGTCATCTGGAGCCAGGAATCACTAAACTGAAATGTAGCCAACATTATCAAAGTTATATAAAGAAAAAAAATCTATCCCCAAGAATAAGTGAAAACTCAATCTTAATGTGTGTATAAGAGCTACCCAAAAAAACTGGAATCATTCTCCTATGGGCAAGTACTTGCTTTAGCTGCTAGATACTTCATATGGTGATGTCCCTACATTATCTTCCAATCAGCATTATCAAGTGAAGTCAAGGTACCATATAGCAAATTTTTTTTTGTGTGTGTCTGCTTATTTGTCAATTTTTGTGATGGCTGAAAAGTTGGAATAGGAAATTCTATTGCTGTTAGAGAAAATGGCAGAGAAAACAACTAAGATGCTTGAAACAGGTTACAAGCAAGCTGCTCTGGAGAAAATACAAGTTTACAAGTGATTTAATTGAGAATTCAAATCCACCACATTCCAAAAAAGCATTGTGGTGTCAAGACAATACTGATTCCATTTTTAATGTAAACACCATTGTTCAAAGAGAATTTGTTTATAACGGTCAGGCATTTTACCTAAAAGTTCTGATCTGTGTCACATGGTAATGAAGAGTGCAAACTTCACTACAAGAGTGCACTCACCCATGAAGTCTCTAATGTGAAACAGTTTTAAATTCAAAATAGCATGACCCAACTTAACCATCAGCAATATTCATTCAATCTCACTTTGTGTCACTTGTTTTTATTCCTCCAAATAAAAAAATGCCTCAAAAGAAAGGAAAAATTATGGAGATATTGAAAGACATCACTTTGCAAGTGAAAAACACATTTAGACTGATGCATTGCAGCACATGGACAGTATTCAAAGATGATTTAATTTGCAACACCTAAAAATTAATACAGTCTTTATTACAAAATTTCCAAAGTTTTTGGGTACTTTGTTGTATGATTTAGAATCATGATTGACTTAATAGAAAGGAAATACTAAATACACCTTTAATATGAAAATATCTTAGTGTGTGTATACACATTTACTATTTTTAAAATTACTTTTATAGTTATAATATACAGTATTAAATTATTAACTTAACAAAATCATTTTTTCATTGATTTTTCAGATATTAATTTTGAAAATATATTTTTGGCTGTGTGTGAAATATCTATATAGTTCAGTTCAATTTTTAACATTTTAAAATAAAAAAATCTAATTGTAGATGAATTATTTCTTTGTGTATCATAATGTTTATTATATGGGAAATTAATTGAAAATTTTTTTTGCTTTTTTATTATCAGTTAATTAAAAATTATGAGTATGTATAGTAAATAAACAGTTAGTAAACGGTATACAAGTAACTATTTTTTTTCTTATATTGTCACATTATAAATATTTACTTTTGTTAATTTCTTATACTAATTGATTAAATTAATTTTTAGAGCAGTTTAATTTCCCTCACCTGTCTTTATTTTTATATATATTTGTTCTGTACATTATATGTATGGATGACTGAAAAAAGGAGGAATTATTTTTATGGCATAGCTTCAGATAGCGAAGTAAATGAATTGGGAAATTAGTAAAAAAAAGGCTTGTATGACATTGACAATCTTGTATATATCCACAAGTGATATTCTGTATGGTATAACTTAATATCAACCCATACAAAATAAGCTGTTGTTCTGTCTTTAGTCTAACATTGGTGATGATAGAATGATCATTAATCTAGTTTAGACAATATATTAATGTATCTTCAATCTAATCTCTCATAAAGTATGATATATTTGGAAGTCCAAGTAAAAACTTATAGTAGTGTTCATTAAAATTACATTATCTTTTGTCTAAATCAATTTGTGAATCATATATGAGAAGAATCATATATAATCATATACATATAGGTGATAGATTATTAAAAAAAAATTTCATTACATTTTGATAGACCAATGTGGGATAGCAGAAATGCCATCTATTATTATCTAATAACACCAACATGAAAATGCCAATATTCCACTACAATAAATGATCACTTATTGAAATAAAATATTAAGAAGCTTCATAACTTTGTAAAGGAAATAATTTTTTATGAACTAAAAACAGATGTCAATGAACAGCTTATCTTTTTAGTAATTGTTTAACTATTTATTCATTCATTGGAAAACCTATAATTAAATTTCATAAACAAATGCAGCCAAAAACAACACAAAGTTAAAGATATATTTTATAATGACCAGACAAGACTTATTCATTAATCACTTCACAGAATCATGATATGATCTTTGAGTCTATTCTACAGCTAATTTTTCTTGCTGAAAAACGTCAAAACCTTGTCTAATTATAGCTCTTCATTATATTCTACTTTTAGTTATATTCGCCCAAAACATCTCGAGCTATTTTAAAGGAGTGTTTCAAAATATTATTTTATAATGTAAACGTTTGCTTCACATACAAAAACTATGTCCAAGTTCAGAATAAAATATTTTTTAAAAAATCTAGTCCTCTTCATGCTTTTCACAATTTTAATCAAGTAAAAAATGTGCTCATGAAATAGTCTATAACTGAAAAACATATCAATTGTTTTTTATGATGTGCTAAATATTTTCAGAATATTAAGTAGTATCTATAAATAACATCATATGACATATCATATGCTTACTCATTCAAGAGCAGTTCCCATCCTAGTTTGAAGTCATCTATTGTAAGCTTGAGTAATGAATATTAGATGGTTTAGCACTAAAAAATTTCTATTTCCAGACTAAGTGGTTTCTGATTTTGTCTTTGTTAGTGAAAACTAAGATTGATAATTAGAGTTTAATGCACTATATATAAAATGTAGCAACTAAGTACATAACTGCATTAGTTCAAACTTTGAATCTTATTTTTCATTAATAAAAGTTAGAGCCTGAAACTAGTTATTCTAGAGATTGGAATTTTACAATGCTATACTATTTAATGTCCAATAAATACTCAACTTACGCTAGATGACTCAAACATGATGAAGATAACCTGTTCTTGATTAAAGACCATAGTAAAAAATCTTTTTCCATGCTTACACAATGAATTAGGCAAAATGACAGCCAAAAGTACAATTAATTTAATTGAAATAGTAAATTCGGATGAACGATGTTGAATTTAGTTCTGCATTGTGATATTCATGTCTGTCATTTTGTATATAAAGCTACCAAGATATTTATAGAAATATACATTCCTAACATGATAACTATCATAGACAAATGTTTCTGAAGATTATTCATTCATTAGCAGTTGTCAAAGCACTTGAGCTGTTTGAACACTAATTATTAGGTCAAATTTTTTATAAGCTGCATTTAAAACATGAATATTCTGTAAGTCTTTTTTAACAAAAATAATATTCTTATCCTCATACCATGAATTAATCTGGCAAACTTCAGAATTATCTTTTATGTTTTTAAACTATTTATTTAAAAACTTCATCAAACATCTATCATATGACCTGATAACATAAAACTACCTATTTTCCACTTTCATTAATAACACTTTTTTATACCATCATGTACTTGAATCAAGAATCAGCTCGTTTCAAATACTGCCAAATATTTTTTTAATTGATTTAAGTTTCTTGACCACATTGATAAGAAAACTATAAATTATGTCTTTTTTGGCATTGGCCTGCCAATGAAAAGCATGTGTTGATCCTTAAACTTATGATGAGTTATTAATCATTTGTATGTAGGTATAACCTACTTAATGCAATACTTGAAAGCATTTTTGCTGTTGTAGATACTATGATATTCCAAAATAATTACTACTGTCTTTTTTATTTCTTTATTTTTATAAATTAATATTGCTAAAAATAATTTCAATAATAGTGAAACTTTTTCAAAAATCATATTTTTTAATTTACAGAAAGAATAAATCACTTTCCCCGGGCTATGACTTAAAAACACTCTAAAGGTTAAACAAAGGATCTATAATAGATTGTATCCATCTATTCTTGATAGCTTTGATGTTTATAAGCATATCTTTATCAACATTGTTGGTAATTCAGAGTGAAATTAATTTATTAACCAGACCAGAAAAAAAAGTTTACATATTAAATCTTGTTTAATCATATTCCATCTGGTTGATAAATTAATTTCATTCTGAATTACCAATAATATATTTACAACTTTCTTAAACACTACTTTATCAATACTATTTATTTATATCAAGACTAACAGTTTTGACTGTCCTGCAGTCATCAGCAGAGCTACAATATTCAAATATATAATTATATCATTAATACACTTATACACATATTCATATACAAAATAAAACAAAAATAAAATATACATTTTAACCTGATTATTATAAATAATCAACAATATTGACAAAGATATGCTTATAAACATCAGAGCTACCAAGAATAGGTGGATGCATTCCATTCTTGATCCTTTGTTCAACATTTAGAGTGATTTCAAGTCATAGTCTGGGGAAAGATGATTTACTTCTTTTGTTTACATATACACTTAGCTATATTTAATTAAAAAAAGTTAACTTATAAAACAATATATGCAGGGTTTGAACTCAGACTTTCACATGACCCACCACTCTCAGTGCCATCTCATATTGCTGACCCACCTGATCACACACATGTTGAAAAGATAAATAATCACCAATATACGTATTTCATGCTAAACCAGCAATCATCAGTTGGTCCAGATTACTATCCTCACACATATATATAATCAGTACTCAGCTTTATATTAAGATAGCCAATCTTTATACTTTAATGGACAGGCTTCAAACTATTCCAACACACAACTCTTTAGCCTTCCATTTCATTGAAAATCTGATGATGGAACGTTCAAAGCCCTTGTTAGTGCCAAGGTTGTCATCCTACCCATGTTGACATATTGGTCATTCTGACCCCTCATGTACAGGAGAATAATCCATTTATACATACATATGCGAGGGATGGGCAGACCTTTTACACACTATTTATATAAATTAATACATTGTACAGGCTTAAACCTGCATTTATATATGTAATATATGTGGGGTTCGAACTCAGACTTTCACACGACCCACCACTCTCAGTGCCATCTCATACTGCTCCCACCTGATCACACACATGTTGAAAAGATAAATAATCACCAATATATGTATTTCATGCTAAACCAGCAATCATCAGTTGGTCCAGATTACTATCCTCACACATATATATAATCAGTAGTCAGCTTGTGTGTTGGAGTAGTTTGAAGCCTGTCCATTCAAGTATAAAGATTGGCTATCTTAATATAAAGCTGAGTACTGATTATATGTGTGTGTGAGGATAGCAATCTGGACCAACTGATGATTGCCGGTTTAGCATGAAATACATATATTGGTGATTATTTATCTTTTCAACATGTGTGTGATCAGGTGGGTCAGCAATATGAGATGGCACTGAGAGTGGTGGATCGTGTGAAAGTCTGAGTTTGAACCCTGCATATATTACATATATAAATGCAGGTTTAAGCCTGTACAATGTATTAATTTATATAAATAGTGTGTAAAAGGTCTGCCCATCCCTCGCATATGTATGTATGTATAAATGGATTATTCTCCTGTACATAAGGGGTCAGAATGACCAATATGTCAACATGGGTAGGATGACAACCTTGGCACTAACAAGGGCTTTGAACGTTCCATCATCAGATTTTCAATGAAATGGAAGGCTAAAGAGTTGTGTGTTGGAATATTTTGAAGCCTGTCCATTAAAGTATAAAGATTGGCTATCTTAATATAAAACTGAGTACTGATTATATATATGTGAGGATAGTAATCTGGACCAACTGATGATTGCTGGTTTAGCATGAAATACGTATATTGGTGATTATTTATCTTTTCAACATGTGTGTGATCAGGTGGGTCAGCAATATGAGATGGCACTGAGAGTGGTGGGTCGTGTGAAAGTCTGAGTTCGAACCCTGCATATATTACATATATAAATGCAGGTTTAAGGCTGTACAATGTATTAACTTATAAAATAATCTAAATTAGTCAATAGGATAGAAATATAAACAATCATTTTATAGCATTTTTCACATGGTTAGATTCAACTCGTTTTAAATATCATATGCATGGGTGTTAACCACTAATTGCATAGGACTATGGTATTATTTTTTAGCTTTATTATTTTATATCAAAAAAAGTAAACTTGCCATCTTTAAATGAATAATTTTCTTGAGACTTTAATCTTTCAATCATTCTTAGATCTTGGCAATTATCATTCCATTCTCATGTTAATGTCTAGAGAAAAAGGTCAATATTGATTTTGTTTTTGACAAGCAGGGATTTAAAATTTTTTAATCAGTAACTAATAGTAAATCATTGTCCAAACATGGACTTTTTAATTAATGCAAAATTATATCTGATAAAAATATTCTATGCTTCAATAATGTGACCCATCTGAGAATTCCAATTGGCAGTGTTAGTATTTAACAACTGTTGAAACTCAGCATAAATACTACTTAAATAACAAACACTAAATTACTTACCACATGTTAGGAGTAACATCTATTTTTAATGCCACTATAATCATAAGTTTAGAGTCTTCTAATCAGTGATTTATATAATAATTTTCATCTATTATAACTCTGCAAAATTGACTTATTTTTATCATCTAACTTTTAACTGTAACATAATCCAAAAGTCACTTGTTTTGAATGCATTTAAGTATCTTTATAGTGATTTTTGGAGCATAACGACTAATTAAATATCTACAGATATCTTTGCTCAAATCGATTTTTAATATTATCAGTCTTTTTACAATATATTTAATAATTTCAAAAAAAATGCTAAGACTCTGACACAAATCCTGCATCTTGCAAGGATTTTTATCAATAATGAATTGGTTTTCACTCTTTCAAAAAAATAACTTCAAATCTTCTACATATCAAGCTACAATGTTGGCAACTTTTCATCTACAACCTCTGCTCAACATTCCGATCTATAACAAAAAATATTTGTACATTCATTTTACCTAAATTTGAAAAAAAAAATGAAATACTCATTACAACAAAGAGAGAAAAATTCTAGAAATTATTTTGTGGCCACCATTGTCAGAAGTGTTAATATATAAATAAAAAGGTAAAAGCAAAAATAACGTAAATAATTATAATTTTTTTATGTTTTTGTATCTTTTGTTAAAAAAAATAAAAAATTCACTTTGTTTTAATTTATAAATTTTATTTCATAACATTGGAACACTGAGATTTAACTTGCACAAAGGGGTCTCTTGCTCACACAGTGGTCCTGGCCGCAGATCCTGAAATATATTTTAAATGAATTGATTTCAAAAGATAACTGAACTTACTCTCACTCACTTCCCACTTCTATTGAACATCAAATACAATTTTTAAAAAGTCAGATTAAATATTAATTTCTTATACATTTTCTATATAAATTAATTTTCAGTACTGTATTAAATGCTCACAAAAACACTGCTTCTCTTTATTTATATATAAAACAAATTAAACTGTATTCATAAAGAAGAGAAAGTCAAAAGTGGGCTGCATATAAGTAAAGATTAAATATTATTATATGTCCTCTTTATGTAAGTCAGTTATTAATATTACATTCAATATGTACAATAAGAGTGAGTTATTTTTATTTATATATAAAACATTTGGATTAAACTACATAATGAAAGAAAGAAAGTCAGGAATAGATTATTAAATGTAAAGTTTCATAGTTAAATACATTTACTTTATGCTTCAGTACTATTGTTTTTTGAAATGTGATTTGCCATTACCAACCTGGATAAGTGATGTTTTTCATTCCAAGGCAAAGGTATTTTATCGGATGTTCTCAAACCACAAAATAATTTAGTCATCTTGCCTTGTCATTAGTTAGCTTGCATTCATTGGGATAAACATTCTTCTCTGGTATTGATTGGATCAGTTGTATGCTGGGTCTATATCAGAAAAGCTGCTCAGAGTTTCTTCAAACTTGTTGTTGGTGAAAGAATCTATTCCTTGGAAAAAATTATATGTATGTATATATCACAATATTAGCATAGCAATCCATCACAATGTGGTTGGTTCAATAGAATAACCTCCATTGTTTTTTTGTATCTACAGTGAGCAGGGGATCTGGAAGGGAATTTAATTCTTTCTTTTTATCTTAAATTGGCTTTTGATTTTGCACATTTTTATATCTGATTTTACGGCATAATGTATTTTTCTTACTGAATTCAACAATTTATCAATTCATCATTGTTGATGAATTTACTCATGATTGGCTTTTTAAATATAAAACTTTTCTCTACAGTTTTTATACCAAGACAGTTTGAATTCAAAACTTATTATATCTATAACTAATTTAGAACTGCTCCCTTATTCAAGAATGTACCATAGCAATCATCATTAGTTTTATCCAGTACTTTGATTTACAGTCGATTTCTTGCTATAATGATCATTTAAAAATTGGATTTTTTAAAATGTACAATACAGAGTTTATTCATTATACACAGTACAGTATATAATATTATAGTATACAATATTTTGAGTATAAAATTAAAATATGATTAATGGATGGTACTTTATTTAATTTTCATCATGTTTTTGCAAGACAATCAATTCATTCTTTAATGGCATATCTAAAATAAAGTTTAATGACTACAAAAGTAAAAAAAAGTGCCTCAACAATGAATAATCAAAAGTCTATTTGATGATGTATAACAAACAAATGTATTAATAATCCGATTAAGTTAAATAATTTTACTTTTGGGAAATGTGTGTAGCCATACACACCCCCAATCTCACACACCCACAGCACATAAATTATCGGGTCTAGCATCTTTTTTGCATAGAAACAGATTGTTGTGTAAAATCGAGGCAGATGCAAAAACAAATGAAGCAGAATATAGAAATGATCTACTGAATTTAGGCTTCAGACAATCCATCATCGATAAAAAAATCTCACACATTCAGAATAAACCTCTTAACTCTCACGCCACACAGGATAAAACTAGATTATTACTTCCATACATACCCAATTTACACAAGAAACTACATTCCATCTTTAACAACAAATATCAGCTCTGTTTTTGAACCCCTCCAAATTCTAACAATCTAATTAACAATATCAAAGATCAAACTCCACTGTTACAGACCCCCCATACAGTATATAACATCGCTTGTCCAAATAACTATTGCAAAGGCACATATTATGGGAAAAGCAGAGCATCTTTGGCCACACGATTGGCACAACACAAGTATTCGTACAATAGAGCTCGCAACGATCCTTCTACTTATTCAGTTTTTTATCAGCACCAGTGCACAAGTCACCATGAGTGCATTCTGGACAATCCTACCATTGTATGTAGAGAGAGACATGACCTCAAAAGAAAGATCAAAGAGGCTTTATTTATCTCTCGTGACAGTGATGCCATAAACAGGAAGGACACATGTTTTTCTCTATCAAAAAGATGGAATTAGCATATTTGCATAAATTTAAACGTAAGCAAGCTATGATTATGAAGGCAAGATCCTTTGAAAGTGCTCAGCTGTTTTAATATTTTTTAGTTAGCTATTTGTATTTGTATTAACAGCTTTTGGGAGCAGTTGCGCCACACATGCACTTGTGCTTGAAATGTATTAATAATATATTTTAAAATGTGCATATTAGCTTAAAAACTGTATATTCACTTACTTTTATAGATTAAAATTCTAATTAATGATATTTAGGTGGCAAAAATTATGATCATCATAGTTGTAAAATTTAGTTACTGTAATTGCAAATTATTTTTTTTTAAAAAATGATTTCAAGCATTTATGCTATTAATAATGATCAAAATTACCAAAACTGTATAGTATTTGTTTAATTTTAAATCATAATATTGTTATTTGTTTCAGAATATCCAAGCCAAATAAGGCATTATCACAAACATAAAAAGATATAGTGCCAAAAAAAGAAATGTAATTTTTATTCAGCATATAACTAAAAATAAATTTTGATTACATACTATATTATTAATAATTAATTTTAAATTGTGTACTATATTAGCTAAAATATTCACTCAACTAATTTTGAATTAAAACTTTTCAGTCAAATTAAAACTGCTACCATCACAAATCTGAAATATTTTCAGTAAAGAAATAAAATAAGGGGGGGGAGGTGAAATGATTTCAATAATTATGCTATTAATAATCAAGTTCATATGATCAAAAGTTATTAAAACTGGCACAACTCTCCATACAGTAGTGCCACTCAGTACCAACCAGAGTAATCAATGGATGCAGAGAGTTTTGCCTGTTTTAATAACAGTTATGTGCTAGCATAAAAAATATTGATCATATGATGTTTAGTGGTTTATGATCAAAAGTTATTAAATCTATGTTAAAAATAGTATTTACTTGCTAAATTTTAAATCATATCTTGTAATTTGTTTCAGGCATATCCAAGACAATGGCAATGTTATCACAAATTTTTAAAAATTATAGTACTGGGAAAAAAATACAAATTTCATTCAACAAAAAACTAAAAATAAATGTTGGCTTTTTATTATTAATAATTAATTCTAAATGGTGTTATGTTATCTGTTAGTTAAAATATTCAGTCAAATCAAAACTTCTATTATCATAAATGTATTTTCAGTAAAAAAGAGATGATTTCATGCATTATGCATTTAATAATAAATTTTGTATGATGAAAATGCAATACAAGTAAACTGTAGAAGTTTCATGTATTTAATTTTTATTTAAATGGCCTATATTTCTACCATTACAGCATACTGTATTATTCAAAAAATTGCTAAGTCATTTCAAGAAAATGTCTACCGCATGTAATATAATGTGACATCTCATGCCATAAAAAATAATCACAGTTAATGTATTTGTATATAAAGTGCTGTTTATTTAAATCTGCCCAGTACATATTATAAAAAAAACTCTTAAATATTGATTAGAATATTTGAATACAGAATGCTTTAGATAAATTTTTTTTTAATATATCAGAATTCTTAAAATGTTAAGTCCACACTTTTGATAGATACAAGTCTTTATGTTTACAATTGTATAGTTAAGTGGAATTTTTTCAAACATTGTTTTTTTTAATTTTAAACAATTTCACGTAAATATTATGACTATGAATTTAAAAAAAAGCATGAAACTTCAGTATGTTTTTTTCAGTACGATGATTAACAATTTTGCAGAAGAATACAAAAAATTGTCAACTGTGAGATTACTCTTACTTTCTTGGTTTCTGTACATTTGCACAGAGAAACCACACTTTTTTTTCTAGTGATAGTGAAAAAAATGTTAAGCTTTGATTTTATATGTTTTCAAGTGGAATCATATCACACCACTAAACATCACATGATCACAATTTTTTATTCTTGCTCATAATTGTTATTAAAACAGGCAAAACTCTCCATACAGTAGTGTCATGCAGTGCATGCCAGAGTAATCAATGGATGCCAGAAGGCTTATGCATAAAATCCATATTGGATGAGTAGGCACTACATAGGGATTTTATTCACAAATCTTATGGCATCCATTGAGTGGCACTACTGTATGAAATCATATCAGTTACTAATATCACCAAACACCATATCACTTCTTCAACCTATGGATCAAAAACATCATCTCAACATTCAAGATATACTTACTTCAACAAATAATGCAGAATTTTGTCAATACTTTGGACAAAGATGCCGATAAGAAACTGATGATGACAACATTGCAGTCACATACAGAAGAATTAACTAATGAGGAATTAATCCAACTGAACGAAAAAAAGAAAATCAATAAGCCTGTAGAGAAGAATCTGGACATCAAAAAACTGAAGAAACTGATTTTATATCAAAAGGCCATGTTCTGCACTTTTGAAGAATTTGACCCTGATATGAGAATTCTACATCAAATCTAAAAATGCCTTAAGTAATTAATGAGATCTTGTAATATAAAATCAAAGAAGCAAATTTCTTTTTATATTGATTTAAGTTGTATTTTTTTACTTACATATTTTAAGTGCATTACTGCATAATACAGTCATAGCACAATTTACACATGCATATATTGTACATTAGGGTTTTTTAAAAAATTTAGTTGTTTGTTAATGCAATATTCACAATTTTTGGTATACTTATTCACAAAGACGAGGTGTTTTTTTCCATAGAAAACCAATTATAACCCTTTGCCTTTTATACAATCTTCTTACTTTACAAAGAGTTTTGAGGAAAGAATTGTTATAAGTATTGTTCTTTTGGATATACTTCTTTAGTTTTACAAATTAATATCTTTGCTTACATTTGTGTCCTCATCTCTTACTAAACTTATATACAATATTTAAATACGGATATACTTTACATCCCTGGAGCTGATGAATGCTGGATCAGCATGAAATACTGATGTTGGAGATCAATTACTTTTTTCACATGTGTGTGTTTATGTGTATCGGTTGTATGAGATAGATTAGATAGCTGAAGGGAGCTTGAAAGTCTGGGTTTAAATATATATATATCTCACTATATATAATTAATTAAAACAAACACAATTGTGGGCAAATGTTCTGCATAATGATGAATATATTCATAACAATCATTCCAATAATTTCTTTTTCTTTAATATTTACATATGTTTTTCTTTTAAAAAAAATTAATAAAATGTAAGTAATTAACAAATTCCAAATTCCGACAAAATAAATTATATAAAAAAAGAATAAAATTAATTTTTACCTACAATATGCCGGACAGATTTTATATCCTGCGAATACATTTTTTAAAATTAATAAATAAATATTTTCTTTTATATATATAATTTTATTTTTTAACACAATTATTTAAAAATATATCTGATACAAAGACTTAAAACGTAATCACTGCTTAACAAAAATAAAGGCTCTGGAAAATAATTTTTTAGAAATGGATATTTTTCTGATTAGACAGAATATTTCATAAATTATGATTAATAAAGAAATCTCATTTAGTCAAAGCAGTCTTGCAATATTAGCATATGATTTCTAAGATTTTTTATCAAAACATCTCTCAATCCAATTCCATCAGTATCTCAACCATCCACCAGTGCAGAACTACAAATCACTGTCTCCAAATAACACGTTCTTCACTCTAATGGTGAACTAAAAGTATCAAACAACTGAATCTCTATGCTTGTGTCGACAACTTGATATTTCTTCATTACATGATTCTACACATTATATATTAAATCACTTTCACCTAAACGTAGGGACTGGTTTCTATTTACTTTTAACGTCTTGTGGAAGAAGAAACAATTACTGCTTTAAATAAATATTTTCAAAATCGTTTGTTTATATCAATGCATCTCACATCCTAATTATATTCCGTTGCAAATCCCCATTAGTGCTGAAAGACAGGCAGACTATCTTTCATAATGAATAAATTTCATAAACAATTTTCACTTATCAGATGAACTTGCGATATCAAACACCATATTGACAGCTCAATGTTTTGCCATTATCCCATTCTCAGTCAAGGTAGGAATTGTTTTCTATCAACTTTGTTTATTTAATAAAATGAATCAATAATTTATGTGATGTGATGCACTGTGACTTCTCCTTAAACGGAGTTAGGAATCTCTCGGCAGCTATGCTCAGAGAAACCTGTTAGCCACTTTACCTTCCTTTTCCATGTCCACCCTAAGTTTTCCCATAATCTGCTCCATCCCATTTCCACAACATAATCTTTGTCAACTCCATGACCTTCATATCTAAATCCCCCTTATCTTTTCCCAAACCTAGCATAAAAACCAATAACTCACTTTCTGTATAATTATTTTGTTCATATTTAATCTTCCATAACTTCATTACTTGTACCCTTTCTGCTTCCAAGCATTTACATTGAAGTAACAGATGCCTAATATTTTTGCTGTTTGTTAGCGCTCCTGGTGGCAAAGCTATTGTAAAATAAATCAAACAACGCGTATCGATCTCCTACCTAGGTGTTAGGGACTCTTTAATTATTAATCGTTAATTTAAATGACGGCAATAAACGTATTAAAATATATGTTATAAATATTAAGAAGGGGCTTTTTTATTTTGTGTAAAGGCGCAAATTGCTAGTCATGCCGTTAAACGCACTCCTCATTTCAAACTCTATTATATTGCAATTATCCTTCAGCATGAAAATTTCAATCATCTTTTCCCCTATATATACACATGTCACAAATAAAGTTAATTTTTTGTTCGTATATAATTTTATTTTTTAAGATAATTTTTAAAAATATTAGAATTCCATTTACATTGATTTATCTATTTTTTTTTTGCTTCGTTAAATTCAAAAAATAATTCAAATTTTTTTTGTATATTATATTGGTATATGTTTTTAAATTTTTTGCTTTTATCAGTACCTCTCCCATCTCAATTTCATCATATAACAACCATCCATTTGCAACTGTGGATGATTGTGGTATGATGAAACTGTAATGAGATGGGCTGGTAAACAAACAAAAAGCTTAAAAATACTACCTACACTACAGTGCAATGATTATTAATCGTTCCAAATTGATAAAAACTAAATCTATTTTATCTGAGAATAGTATAATAAAAAAAATATTGATCAATCGATAGGGTCAAGATGATTCAAATGATTGACATCTCTAACTCAACTAAAGAGGAAATATACAAAATGCATGCGTAGTGAAAAAGAGTGTATGCACGAAAAATGTGTTGCGATCGACTTGTTGTCATAGGCGTAGTCTAAATGAAGGGAGGTGTGAAATACAGTACATACTATTTTTATATATCTACCTAGTAATAAATAACAATTATTTAACGGGCCAAAAAACTCATGTCTGGGGAAATAAAGCAACATGAGTAATTATTAACAATATTTATCAATTCATATTAGCTACATTAAGTCAAGATTAAAAATATTATTTTCAATAATAATACGCTTTAATGGACTTCACCTATCTAGAATTTTAAAAAAATTTAGAACAAAAAAAATCTTAAAAATCTTGACTTAATTTGTTTCACTCGTTACCCGACAGCTTTTGCCAGATTGGCCTCGCGGTCGACCAAAATTGGCTTTGCGATCGACAAGTGGATCACGATCGACTTGTTGCAGAAGTATGGACAGCAAGGGAGGCAATTCAATGAGAAATGAGATGGTCAAGTTTTCATATGAGAGATGCAAAAAGTAAAATGAAAATGTTTGGTAGATTGCAGTTTATGGTTAATAAAAGAATAGCTAAAATAGTATTTAATTGGGTTATGAGTAAAGAGCAGGTAACAAGATGGGTGAGAAAGGTAATGCGGTATGCAAAAGATTTGGATAAAGAATTTATATCAATATATTTGTACAAAAGATGGGATGATTGTGTTAAGAGGATTATTGAGTGTTATAGTAGTAAGGAATGGGATAAAAGAATAAATTTATTAATAAAGACTAGGGAGTTAGAGAGATGGAGAAATAGTATGGAGAGTAAAAAGAATGTAAATATATATATATTGTGCCGGTCAAAATATGTTTATCCATCTAACATGAGCTGGAACTCACAAAATGTACTTCAAACCCAGTCAAGCCCAAGATTTAGGTCAGGAACCAGCCTGGATTCGAACCCACTCTCTAAGTCCCAAATCGAACACCTAATGAATAACATAATAGTTATGGCTCATGAGAATTAATCTTAATTCGGCCGACTAGCAAAGCTGAGAAGACAATGAGACATCTATTAATTATGATTATATTAAAATATACATAAGTATGGCTGTAATATATGTGGAAGAAGTGGAGGAAAAGGAATTCGAACTACTCAAATAAGTTAAACAATAAAAGATAGTTTAATATAATGAAAATTTAGTTATATACATTTATAAATTAAGTACATTAATGTGTGCGTGAATGAGCAAGCGATTACATAGTGTCATTCACGCTGTTAGTTCTCATATGCTCTTTATTAGCTAAATAATATATTACAAATAAACACGCATCTTTGGTGGGTCCAACATTAAGATGCCAATCAGTTAATAAAAGGAATTACATAATATTGCTATTAACGCTTTGACACATCAAAAGTTATTTAAATTTATGAGATACGTTTAATTAGAACATAACATTAGCTACAGATATTTATAGGCTTGAGCTTTTTGAAAAGAGGATTAATATGAAGTGACGCGGTGTTAGCATAATGACCGAATATTTGCGGAATCCAATACTTTGAGGTGCTTTATCATATTATAGAACAGTCTAGCCGACTTGCCATCCCACATTTTGTGGAATCGGTTGACAAAGGGATTGCAATGGGCCGAACTTTGCCGGACTTTTCCCATGCATTGCTACGTGAGCATATATATGGTCCAGGGACATTCATCGCCCTGTTTGCGACCTGAAACGAAGAGGAGACGGCTCGGGTATTCCGACGCACGTCTTTAGATAAAGCTTAATAACATGAGTGTGTCCTATGCTAACAACGCTTTGGGGTGGACTAATAACTAGTCAAATAACTACAATTAAGCATATAACCTATAATGATAACATCAAAGATAATGGTATGATCTTATTTATTAAACATAGTTTAAAGATATTGTTAAAAAAAGTATTTTTAAATACCAACGAAAGTTCTAAATCCCCTCCCCCCCTTTCATTACACTTATTTAATAAAATTCCACATACGTATAACATAGTATACAATGAAGTCGCCTTATTTTAGAATTAAATAAATAATATTTTATAAGATTTCAAAGCGTTAATTAGTTTAAGTTCTGGATTTTCAGAGTTAAACAAATCAATTTTTATATTAAAAACGAACCTAAAATGTTGATTCATAAAACAATCTGGCGAACGTATTAATTTACAATGCATTATATATATATTTAAGGGGACGTTAATAAACTTGATTCATGAAAGTTTACTTAAAGACAGAAAAGATTTTTTTAGAAAATTCAATTCGTCAGATTGTTTTAGATTGACATATTAATAAGCAAGCAGATATATAAATCAAATAATCAATAATATAAATAAATGACCCTCCCAAAATTAAAGAGCATATAAGAGAGAATTAAATTTAAATAAATTATTTAAGAGCAAATTACATGTTATTTAGATATATATATAAAAAAAAACAAAGTTAAAGAATACATAAAAAAAGATCTTGAGAGATTATTTAGACTAAATTGACTATTAGGTAGCGGCTTGGAATTTACCTTTCAATTTTAAGAGTCCGATTAAAATATTGTCCGTGCACGGTAGTTGAAAATGAAAGTTCTGCAAGCTTCTATTAACATTAAAGTTCTTAATTTCTTCATTTCAGGACAGCAGACAATGACGGTCACGGCGGGTGATGACCCAAAGGGCCGAGCAGAGTGGTGGATCTACTGCTACATCATTTCTTTTAGTTTTACAGCAATGTTAACAATCTCTCAATCAATAGTAACTAATTACTAATAACTCAACTCACTAATTGATTCAAAATTTAGTCATTTTATACTTTTTCTCTTATCAGTTGTTTTTGAAGATGCAATTGTTAGATAACGCCAAAAATAAATTCAAATCTATTTCTAGATTAGAAATAGATTTAACAACATGTTTTTTAACACAAGTAAATCTTTAATCTAATTAATCCCATTTATCTTAAGTAAAATTTTAATTAAAAAATACCTTTCCCAGCTTAAAATAACAGTGCTTCCAACCCCTAATTATTTTTAGACAATTAAACAACACCTGCATCTTCCATATTGTATTTTATATAAAAAAAAAATGTATAATTTATAGAAAAACAAGCAATTTGAAAAGAAAAAGCCAAAAATGACATATAATAAAATATTTACAAAAACATCAATATTTTGTTAGTAAGTTTTGCTCCTATGTATATATTTGAGCTGCAACTATAATTTTAATAAGAAGAACTAATAATTAATAAAAAGAATCAATAATAATAAATATTGAAAGTTAAATTACAAATTTAGCTGGCATCTCAAATATATACATGAAATATATATACTGACAAAAGGAGCAGGATGGGATATAGGGGTTTGAACATGGGTTAGTAGATGGAAACATGAAGCACAATCTTAAACTAAGATTGACTGCTTCAATATATAGAAATAAACAGAATATTAGGTGTGAGTTAATATATGATAATAGTAAGGAAAGTAGTTTATTGTTTAAGGCTCGAACGGGATCTTTAGCTATAAAAGAATATACATGTAAATGGAAAAGTATGGGTGATTTATTTTGTAAATTATGTAAGGAAGGAATAGAAAATATTAGGCATTTGTTAATTGAATGTAAATATTTGGAAACAGAAAGGGTACATATAATGAAGTTGTGGAAAAATAAATATGAAAAGAGTGATTATACAGAAAGTGAATTATTGGTTTTTATGCTGGATTTGGGGAAAGATAAGGGGGATTTAGATATAAAGGTTATAGAGTTGACAAAAATTATGTTGTGGAAATGGGCTAGAGCAGATTATGGGTAAATTTAAAGTGGGGAATGTAAAATAAAGTGGGTAACAGGTTTATCTGGGCATAATTGCTGAGATATTCTTGACTTCGTTTAATTAAGGAGAAGCCATAATACATCACATCACTTCTGCGCTAGACGATCCTTTCTATATATCATGGAATTGGAATGGGAGATACCGCCAAAAAAATAAAAATTTACAGTATATTAATTAACCAAACTAAAGTTTATTTCAATAAACTTAATATCTAAAATGTTTTATTCCATTTATTTATTTGTTTGTTTTATCTGCGAAAAAAAAAAGTTACTTTTTTTTATTTAGTATTAATTTTATAAAAGTATAGTTTACTTATACAAATAAATGAAATAATAACCACAATTTCATTTTACATTAGAAAGAAACATATTTCACACAATTTCATTTTAATCACTTCTTTTACATAATTTAACGAAGCACGCGTTGATTTAATAAAAATAAGTATTACTAATAAATTTAATCATCTGTTAAATGTCTAATTAGACAATTTGAATTCGACAAATACTCACTTCTCTACGAAATCGTTGTTTTTTTGTTTTTTTTACCATTTCACAAATCGAAACGATACGATTATGCGACATTCAAGTGTATTAAGGACACTTGCCGAAATAAAATAACTTCATATTAAATTTTATATTCATTAATTAAATGCGTAAAATATTATTTATTAAAGGTATTGATAAGTTATTATATATTAGACATTTTTTCTTAAGTTAGCGTTTGAAAACTTTTAATATAAAATATTATTACGATTTGTGAATTTCTTTTCTTTTTTGCCCTCAATATTTGAAAAGTAGAAACCTTTTATAGAGCTAATGAAAATAATGTATATATTTCTCTACTTAAAATTGTTCTCAAAAGCACGTGATAGTCGCACGCCGTTTTTTGTTAATGATTACGTTTTAATTAAATGTTTTCTAAATATTAGTAAAAATGAAAAGCTAAAAAAAAATGTTTTTAATAGTTAATAATTTTTATAAACTGTTCTATTGCTTCAAAACTTAGGAGAGGAAAAAACGAATAACAATTGCTTTTCAATGTTGAGAAATGTTTGTTCCAACACCCACGAAAAATATCCTTAAATTTACTAACGAAAAATTAAAATTTTAGGATACTCATCCGTATTAATTAGAAAAATTAAGGTAAAAGATTGTTTTAGTTATTATGCATTCCTTACTTATATTCACTAAATATACATAAGCAATTACTGTGTACACAGATATTTACTGTTGAAAATATTTCATTTATTTATATAAAGTGTTTAATTCATTAATAACTTTACAGAGTGGTATGACTTTGAATCGCTGTCGTCAAATTCTAGCTGAAAAGAGACACAGATTACTTCTGGGACTTTCTGATCTCTATTTTAGCATCAATTTTATGTTCAGTCCTTTCCTAAAATACAGATCTTCAAAAAATTAATAAGCGATGCAATGTTAATTTAACTGGATTTAATTATTTTAAAACTCAGTCTCATCTCTTTTTTAAAATATTGAATCAAATAATGTCAAATCTAATTTTTGATTTTGAGAAACTTCGAAAATCTTCCAATTTTTTAATAATGTATGTTATCTTGTTCAACCAACTTTGATGACATGATCGTTGTTTAAAGTTACATCAGAAATGTTGGTTTAGGATTAAAAATTGTTTATACAAATTTTTACTTAATACAAATTCCATATTAAATGTTCCATTTGTTGTTATTATATGAATACTGGATCAATTGTTTTTACTTTTTACTCACTACAATCTACTTTAAAATGAGCTATTTCGATATTCTCTTATGTATCTTTTATTATTACTATTATTATTTCTTTATAGAATTTTATATTTTTCTATGGATATTAACTTCTAATTTCATTAATACCGTTTACTTTAAAAGTAACAACCTCATTTAATAATTTTTATTAGTCATTCATTAGACTAGAGATTATCTAATAATGAATATTTTTGTAATGTAATTTTTTGCTATCTATATATAGTGAAAGATATGTATAAAAGATTGTGATCTGGACCAACTGATGAGTGCTAATTCAATGCAAAATGTGCTTCCTGGGAATTGTAAATCTTTTTCACATTTTTGGCTTCATGTTTATGATTACATCCCTCTCCAAGATGTTAAAAAAAAAACAGATAAAAACCAGTCCCTACTTTGTGTGAGAGTGGTATAATGAAAATTACACTACAAAAATATTGTTAACCCTCATTTGTCTTTTTATCTTTTACTAATTTCAATACATACAATTTTCTTTACACTTTTTTCCATATAACATCTAATTATGATGTCTTTTTTTTTTTATTTGATCTTTTTTCCGCCTATGATGATGTTCAATTTTTAAAAGTTATGGGGGTTTTGCTTCTTTTTCTTTTATCAATGTCTTTCTCATCTTAGTTTCCCCAATAATCATAATTATTCATCAGTGCAGAAAAGCAGATTGCCCACTCTTATCAAACTCCTGAATCTCTGTCCACATTGATCATTTGATATTTAGCTATTATACCGTACTAGACCATTATATATCTGGAACAAGTTTTTTTTAGATTTTTTTTTTTTTTAATTCACTTATGTTCATCATTTTTAGAGCAATATATTTATCCTGTTGCAACTTGTTAATAAAAAAGTTTAGGAGTGAGATTATTTATTATTAATCCTATTATGCTATTTAGACATGGCCCCTTTACACATGCACTGTATAGATTTAAACACTTATGGAATACTTTTCTTTTTAAACACAAAATAAGATGAATCCACTTTAATTAACCTTTTAACCTAAGCTTATATGTATAGCAAATCTAAACATTCATTTCTAAATGCTTAAGATTTGCTTATACATATATGTGTAGGTTAAAAACTTAAGGTGGATTCATCTTATCTTTTCAAAAGACTTTATCTTGTGTTTAGAAAGGAGAGTATTCCTAACATGTTTAAATCTATATAGTGCAATTGTAGAGGGATGATTCTGTAATGATTGTTAAAAATTAAAAACACAGCACTAGAGAAAAAAATAACTCATTATATTTAATCCTTATTGATAGTGAAGCTTCAAAATGCCAGTCTTACATGTCTGCCTCTATCTTTACCGTTTTCAGTACAATTTTTGCTAAAAACAAAGAAAATAAAAAATTAGAGTCGAAATTGTTAACTTTAAATTAAAGAATTTAAATGGAGTTGCACCAACATAAAATTTCATGATTTCTAGCATGAAGATTTTATAATGACTGGGCCCTATATTATCTTAAATGACTTATAAAAAAGATTAAGGTAATTCCATCATTGAGGTGTAATAAATTAAGACAATATTAATATATCCTCACATACAGATAAAACATTGATAGCATTAAATACAACCTTAATATGTTTTTGGTACAAAACACCCATGTCACTCATATTGTGTTTATATAAAGCATTAAAGTTGTATTTAATGTTCTCAATGTTTTATCCATGTATGAAAAGATATTAATTTATAGGTTAAGATTAGTAAGAGAAGAGATGGATAAGTGTTTGTATTAAAAATGAGCATTTTATCCTATAATACAATAAAAGATTTTTGAAATTGGGTGCCTCTTATTGTCTGATTGTAACTAACTTTCATATTTGAAGATCATTATACCATCTTCAGATACGAAGATAATTAATCCCATTAGTATTCTGACCATTGCAATCATTAGTTCCTCTATTAGTTAATTCTTCTTAATACATTGAGAAGTTATATTTATTATTTTTATTCAGTGGTGTAGATTCAACTTTAGACTTTGCTGCAAGAAAGATCATGTGACATTTAAGTTCTAAAATAATTAGATGTGTGCAATAATTTCACTTAATTGAACAAAGTGAGATTTTTTTTACTTTCTTCAACTAAGTGTTAATCCAAGAATTCTTAGCTCCTTGATTCTGCTGCCCCACTTTTGGGCTAACTACACAGAGTAATTGCCAGGGTAAGGAAGGTTATTTTAATAGTAGGCTCAAAAAGGCACACCTTTACTTATAATAGTTATATTACTTTTTATTGTAATCCTTCAGTTTTATTTTATTAAGCATATTACTAACTTCAACATTTTCAGCTTCGTTTGATTTTATAATATCTAAATCTTATAATAATAAACTTATGTTATTTATTATTTAATATCACTTTAAAATTGTTTATTGGTAAAAAAAACCTTGATATTTTCAACCAATTTTTCACAATATGTATTACCTTAGTCTTATAAAAAAGGTAGGCTTATATAAAAAGTGTAAAAAACTTTTTTAAGTAATACACTGTAAGGTAAAGGTCTCTTTTATAGAACTTTGTTGAGAAATGAGAATAAAGACAACATTAGTCAGCATATTTTCTAAATGCCAAGTAACGATTTAATTATTTTTGTTCACTAGCTAAGAATAACTCAAGACCCATTTACTAATCAATATTGGATGCACACATGCAAAACTACATGAAATAAAAATCCAGACTGATTTTAATCTGAAAAAGATTTTACTTTTATTCAACTCAAATTCTAATAAGCAAGGATGCTGCATGGGTAAAAGATATATTTGTGCAATACTAATTCTAGTGCCCCACTTCCATGAAATCTATACAGTTTTGTTTAACAGAAGACATAGAAACTGTAAAACACTAAACAATTATAATTAATTATATTTTTATATTTTTATTTACATATTAACTCTCCAGACTTTCGCAGCAATAAAATAATTTGCAGAAAAATTCACTATGATAAATAACAATTATCTTTAGCTAGGCCAACTCTAACCAGCATGTTAATTAGTTAAATAATTCTTATTTATTACTTTTAATTTCATTCCCAATGTGGTATATAATTTGTTTAAGTTTTCTATTAACAATGTTAGCTTCTCAAATATTTGTTCAATAATAGAATATTTACACTACTTCATGATCTAGTTTTACATGCTTGTTTTTTAATATAATAACTTAGTCATATGTACTACACATATATACATGTGATACAGTCTGATATCTAGGAATTAAAGATTTATGTTACATTAAATAAAGGAAGAATGCACTCAATAATATTTTTTTTAATTATGTTTTTTATTCATTCTGTTTCCCTTGGATTTGAATCTTCATGTATTTGAATAATATTGTGACTTAATTACAAGTTTTTAGTTAGGTAATAAGCACTGTGGCAATCAAAAACCCAAAAGAAAATCAGATTAGTAAAACATGTAAAAAATGTGAGTATTAATATATATATAAACATTACAAGCATAAAGCTAAACTAGTCAATATAAAATCAAAACTACCCCAAATCCAAAATTAAACCAGACCAGCATAAAAATAATATTAAAACACAACCTAAGGTTTCACTGCTACAAGCAGACTTCTCAAGTGTAAAGAACTACAAAAACTACACAATATATATAATATTAAAAACTACCCACAAATTCATTCACTTCCCATCCACCCTTAATATTAAAAAAACTCGTAAATAAGTTAATTGCTTCAGAATAATAAATTTTCAATAATAAAGACTCTTTAATTCTTCTTTTGATTTCATTTCTCTCAAAGAAGAGTCAGAGTAGTTTGAGTTTAAATGAAAGAATAAAGGTTCATAAAAGTAGAGTTAAAAATAGATATCTTAGTTCTGCTTTGTATGTCCATGAAAAAGATACAGGCCACACTATTGTGACAGTCAGATGATGTGTGTAGATTTAACCCAGTTCGAATACTAGGCGAAAGTACCTCAAGGCCAACCATACGCGAGATATAAATCAAGAATACATATGACCTCTGCCCATTCGCCTGTTCTCGAGGCCTGATCACAAACAAACAACACCATCTGAGCCATGCATAAATTATTTTTCAACCGGCCACAAAGCTTAGCAACAGCGGTAGAGACATGGACGGGAAATCCTAAAGAGCTAAAAGCTAAATGTGTAAAGTACATAAAAAGATGTGTTGGTGTTTGCGTTTTGCGTGCCTGGATCATTGAAAAGTAAAAATAAAGCATTTAATATAACTAAGAAACTCAAGTTTTGATGATTAAATAATGTTTAATTAATGGCTTTAAAATATGAATAAGGCTTTAATGGGCCTCCGCTATTCCCCTAAATTACTGCAACAAACTAATTAGACAATAAAAAGAAAACAAGTTAATAGGTTTGCGGTCAAATTCTTTTCTTCCCAATTTTATTAAAAAATTCCAACTCGATCTTCTCGATAAAGTACGATAGATAATAAAAACCTTTCGCAAAGCATTTCTTATGGCTTTGCGCTAAAAACCGTGTTTAAAATTGACTTAGAACGTATATAGCTAAATCAAATATACGTGATAAGCAAATGGCGGACAAAAAGAGGTGTTATCAAAGAGATCAAGTTGGCACACAAAAGAAACTGACTTGGATTTAATTAACAACATAAATAAAATTGGAAAGAGATTTCAAATGACAAAAAGTTAACTATTAAATTTAACCGCAACGAAATACTAAATATTTACAATGGTTAGTAAGGAAGAATAGCGAAGGTAAAAAGGTTACATATAGCTAGATGATCCCAAAATATATTTAAGGTTAATTCATAAAATGTTTACATAGCAAAGACATATATTTCAATACAACAATAAAACAATATGAATCAAAAGTAGCATACGAGATAGTTTAATATAGGAGATACGATACCGTCCTTTTTCCGTGATGTTCCCTACGGCGTCCGTGGCTTGATCCGACCGACGATAGGTGTTTGTCCGGACAATGAAAATATGAAGTATGGCTTCCATGAAAAGTTCTCCAGACACGGCATAGAGTTCATATGGTTATTGATTGGATGTTAAGGCATTTTTGGATGGTATTTAGGAACCTCGGCGATAGGCAAAGCTATGATTTGCCTAGCCAAGCATATCCATTTTCCTCAAAATACGGTTGGTTTTAACTGGAGCAGGTTCCAACTTCTCCATTGTTTGAAAATGACAGCTGTATAACTTTTTTTGAAGCACAAGCTAAATGTGAAGCAAAATCTGACGGATTTCTCCCAAGAGAAATCTGAATGCACTTTCCAGAAAACTTGGAAATAAAACAGCAAGAAAAATCTTAATAAATCGCCTTCACAAGCAAAATCAGAATCAACTGACTCCTTCAAAAAGAAAAGTCTGAATAATTATCTCTTTTGTTCTCCCTACTATTTATACTTTCTCTGCCAGCTACCTTCCATTGTTTGTATGATCTGAGATCTTGATAAGCCCCCCCTTGCTGCTTTGTTTCAAAACAACACGTTCTAAAAATAACTTCAATTTTTTACTCTAACTTTCTTACTTTAAAGTTGGAATTTTATTAATTAAAAAGCAAGAAAGAAAATGCCATCTTTAATTAGACTTGAACGGCTCACTAATTAAAATATACATTCTTTCATAAATGTTTGTGGGCTTATCTCAAAATCAAATCATACTAAATATTTTAATAAAATTTGAACAACAATATATTATTATTTTACAATAGAATAAGCATTTTATTTCAGCAGAATTTTGCATTATCTCATATATATACGCTAGATGTATATATATGTTTGACTAATAGGTTAAGCAATTTTTATCAATAGAATGAAATTTATTTAAAATAAAATATTTAACTGTAATACACATTTAATAAGCATAATTATTTTTAACTCTAATGCAAAACCCTGCTGATATTGAACTATAAACTTAATTTAGGTCTACAATACTAATTAAGTTTATAGGAAGATGTGAAGCATGGATCGGACTTCAGATCCATTGCTTCACTATTGATTTTGTTGAAGCTAAGGGTTGTCTTCTTTGAGAGAAGTGAAATCAAAAGAAGAATTAAAGAGTCTTTATTATTGAAAATTTATTATTCTGAAGCAATTAACTTATTTAAGAGTTCTTTTAATATTAAGGGTGGATGGGAAGTGAATGGATTTGTGGGTAGTTTTTAATATTATATATATATATATTATGTAGTTTTTGTAGTTCTTTACACTTGAGAAGTCTGCTTGTAGCAGTGAAACCTTAGGTTGTGTTTTAATATTATTTTTATGCTGGTCTGGTTTTAATTTTGGATTTGGGGTAGTTTTGATTATATATATATATATCTGTATTAATAACAAATTTCAAGACAACACAAGTTCTCGATTTTAGAAATCCATAATTCTCAGAGTCTAACACTTAATACAATATTATACTAGACATATAATACTGGTAATTTTCTACAATATGATTGTTATTCAACATATTACAAAATTACTATAATTATTATGAGGCAATATTTTTAAATAGGTTTATTTTAAATAAATTTTTAAAAGTAAAGTTTCAATTTTATATAAATTATGATATTTAAATTAAAATTATTAGCAAATCTAATCATTTTTATTTACATATAGATTTTATTAATCACCTTGGTGACATGGTGCTGGTGTATTTGATTTAACACAATGGTAGAATATATATGTAATATATTTTGAGCAATTATCACAAAACTAAAAAAACTATAACATGTTTCTTTAGAAAATGTAAGTATTTTCGTTTTCATATAAATTTTATTATTGTGGCGATATGGTGCCCGCATTGGCACATATATTACTACTATATCATAAGAATTATCTGAATCTGTGTATAGGTGCATTTTTGTAAATGCACTTAAATTAATTGTTATAAATAATGTAGGAATGGCTATCATTGTCTGAAGTGCAAATTTAAAGTATAGTATATTTAAAATATTATTAACCATTGTCACAATATAAAATAAACAACCCAAACTCTGTAATGCAAATACACGTTTTGTGACTAAAATTCACCATGTGATTTCTTAATTAATATATCAATACTAATTCATTTATAAGAAGCATATAATGATGCATTTTGTTTTTCAAATCTAAAAGTTTTTTTTTTTTGATTAAAATTTATATTGCATGAAGTAACAACAATGTATTAATAAATCTATTACAGCTACATTGGCTTAGAGGATATGTGTTTCCTAATGATTTGACTTAGTATAAACTATTTATTATAAAAGAATGATTGATTATGTTTAAAATACACTTAAATTTAACATTTCAAAGAACATTAAATACCTTTCAAGGTTACGAAAAGGTAAAAATGCTTAGGCCCAACCTTTTATTAGATTTGGATAGACTGTTGTGTGGAAAGTGCCCATATCACAATCTTTTAATTTTTTCTTTTTTTAACGCTTTTAGATAATTATTTGTAAATTAAATTATAACTATTAGGGGTTAGAAATTTATTTTATTATATAAATAAAAGATTTATTTTTGCGGGTTTATCTATGTAAGATTTTAATTAGATATTCCATTTCGACATACCAATTGAGGCCTTGTGTAATCAAGTCGAAACATTGGAATATCTAATTAAAATTCTACACGGATGAACCCGCAATATATATATATTAAAGCCCTTGTGGTAGTGAAAGCACAATCATCTGCTACACTATGACTTGAGTTCAAATTATATTCAGATAAAATTTGAATTTTTTTCAAGTTTTAATCAGTATTATAATTTTTATTTCAGGCAGCAAGACCATAGATGAGCAAATTGTCCATTCAATGCTGATTGATAAATGTTAATTATTCTTAATTAAATAGAAAGACAAGCCTAATACCTTCTTTATCATTATTCCAAAGAGCTATTTAAAAATAATTTACCTTATATTGTAACGATATATAAATATGTCGTTACATTAATTTAAAATAAAAACTTAAAAGTTCGCAAATAAAAGTAAAAAACTAAACGCTAAAATTAAAACATTGTTAAACGTGTATACATTCGCACAGATGTTAAACTTTAAAAATATTTTTTTTTCATAAACAAAAAAAAAAAGTATTTGAATGTATTTTTTTTAAATAAAAAAATACAAGATTGAAATATAAAAATATTTTAATAAAAAAATAACGTAAGTTAAAATAAAAACAGGTATTAATTAATTCCTGTAATCTATAAAAGGAAATGATTGTTTATTAATTATCTAAAAGCTGTTTAATTAAAAAGTCAGATGGAAAGTTAGATAAGAGAAGAAAGAGATTTTAGCTTGACAAATGGAAGCACTAAGCCTTGGCCCGGACCATAACGAAAAAACAGATTAGTGACGTTTTGTTCAGTGAATCCTTGTGGATGATATAAAAAGAAAAAAATATTGAGTTGAAGGGCTTTTTTTTTTTTCAACTTGGTTGGGTGAGACGAGCGATAAAGACGCGCTTTATCGTTCTCTCTCACTTATCTCTGAAATGGAATGACTGATACCATGAACCAGCAAATGCCACCTCCTGAACATTAGATCGATCTTTCAATTAAAGACTCCGTGGACATTGACACCAGGAACCGGGAGTTCTGCTACCGTAAGCTATAGGAAATGAACAATTCTTAAAATCAATCAAGAACTTTCGTCAAGTTGAACAAATTAATAAACAAGCCGACTTATTTAAAATGGACTCTTATCTGACTTTTGTAAGTTTTAAATCAAATTAATAATGGTTAATTTTATATCTTTCCCGATGTTAAAAGAATCATTTCCCTTTTAATATTTTTATGTGTAGTAATATTTTATTGTAGAAATTATTAAATGCATTACATTTAAGTTGTCTATAGACGCTTGCATGGATTCGTTTGCGGTTAATTAGATTTTGGTTTTCATATTTGATCAAAATATATAGACATTCGATAAATAATGATACCTTACGGTGAGTATCTAAAATGTATTTATTCGGATGTCTTTTAAGTTATTGGTGACAACGCAAGTATCTTATGGTGAATACTATTGGGTTACTTATAAGTTTCCCTCTGCGATTGTCGGTATCAATAATTTTGTATTTTGATCGTTTATGTTTATTTTGAAATGTTTTTGACCGTGGAATCTGTGTAATCGATCTATACCCAACATTTTTAAATAAATCTGTGCGAACGTATATAAATGTTAAAATTAAGTCGGGCGCGAATGGCTATATAGTTTTGTAAAGTTGTATTAAGGGAGGGTAATCTTAGGTTATTCATTTCGTAGTTGAATTGGTTCAATGGATTGGATATATTTGTGTAATTAGTAGATGTAGTATGAGATCCGCTACGGGCAGGATTATAGATATACGCCACACACCCTCTGTTTGCCTATGGATGGGTTTGTAAGTCGGCAGAAGACCGCAGTCCATTCCTATGGAGTTTTTAGTTTATTGATCTACTTGCCCACAGATGTCACATTCCTGTTGGTGGAGAGTCAATGTCTTCTCTATTTCTACTTATTGTTCAGATGTACATTCCTGACAATATAGTATTTTGTGTTGTCGTATCATGCTACATTGAATACATGAATGTATCAGATGGATTGGCGCCAGTTGATTGCGAAATTTGTTGCCTAAGGTTAAATCAGGGAAGAATATTTTCCTTTCAAATGCAGACCTATGTAGTCCATTCATACTCGACCCTCTAAATAAAATATTAAACATTATAGCAAGCTATTTTAAATGTAAAATTAAAAATTAAGATAAAAATCTAAATGTTAAACTTATTCCTCGAATTTAGAATGATTTTATATGTGCGTAAATAAATATTTTTCTGTGTTAATTTCTGGCAGTGGCTTTTATTATTTTATTCTTTTATATTTAAGATATAAAATTTATAGATTTTTATCTCGGCGTCTCCGCTGAGCTAGTGACAATGGGCTAACGATCTAAATATGTAAATAAAGTGGAATCCTAACAGCGCGTATCTGCCTACTTTATAAATTTTTCTAGGCTCAAATGCCTAGATGGCGCCCTTTGGTAGTGCGGTGCGATCTCCCACTTCGTTTGGATCGTTATAATATATATATATATAACAAATCACTTCATTCTTTACCTTACATAATATATTACTCAACGAGCAGCTCTCTACTCTAGCACCATCTATAATAAAACTGAGTAATCTGTGATTACCAGATATTACTGCATTTAAATCCCCAGCTCCAAACCAACTTCTGGTCTTTTCCCCTTATCTATGAGCTTGGGATTTAAATCTGAGTACATGTTGATGCATAAATGTATCGTTTCAAACTTTGCATTCCAAGGCTAGATATTAGTTTAAAAACAGGGAATTAAATGTATTAGTATTTAGTAATCACTGATTAATCACTATATAAATGACAGTAGAGACATACTCCTGTTTTATTATGTATTGTGTAAGATAAAGAATTAAGTTATTAGTATTAACTTTCTTAGTTGGGGAGGGGGGATTGAGGTTACTAAATTACATATTTGAATCAAATCTATATAACTATTGAGACAGAATAGTTTGGACTCAGACATTAGGATCTTTCAAATTTCTGGCTTTTATCTTGAATAGTGAAATAGAGTTTTAAATGATTGCAGATGCATAACTGCTACATTTTCAATTTTGAACTCCAAGCTTTACAGATAAATGCAAAGCCAAAAACTGGTATGGAAATGTGTTTAAATGTACCAGCACATGATAATCAGGCTATTTTTGCTTTATTGTATGTAGCACCAGAGTATAATGCTGCTCTGTGTGTGTGAATAAATTTAACTTAATGATATTAGGCAAATAAACTTTGTGGAATTTGTTTTTTCAAACAGTCATTGTCAAGTATAACTACATTTGAACAAATAAAAATCAAGCTATCATAAGAGATTTATAAAATTTATATATCACTCTATTATTAGGAAAAAATATTTCAACTACTTTTATGATCAAATTAATTATGTTCATATATATTATAACCCTTAGTTTCTTTCACAAAGAAACTAATGATGGGAAAATAAATGGTAGGGTTAATTTCTTAACTATTTACGAGTAAAAAAAATTTTTTTTCGTTTAAGGCTTTATTTGGAGATTAATAACTGTGTAGCTTGGATTAACATATATAAAAGAATCTGTTTGTATTTATTTAAAATTATAGCTAGCATTATGTAGAGGGAAGGGGGCTTGACTATTGTATGCACTGTAATATCTGAAAATATTTATTTATGTGTCTAAAGGAAAAAATATTCATGAATCATAATATTTATCAATAAAAATGTTAGGACAAATTGAAATTGAACTTGTTATAAATAGGTTTAAAATTACAGGAAATTAGGAAAGATATGTTGTATTAATGTGAATAAAAGATATTTTGTGCTAATATGAATATAAACAAGCAGTTCTCTATTTAGTTTTGTGCATGTGTATGTGTGATGCAGATATATAGATTTTTTTCCCTTTGTAGAAATTTATGCATTATGCTCTGTATTATTTGGTAATATAGTGTAAAATGAATTTATTTGTATAGGAGTGATTTATTGTTTTCAGCTGTAAACTTGATTTAAGTTTTAAAGAAAGGAATTCTTTATATAATATCTGTTTTACAAAATTCTCAGTAATTCTATATTCCTTTTGAATAGTTTTCATAAATCAAAAACAATGTGTTAACGAAATCGGAACTGAAGATAATAGACCAAACTAACATTTAACAGATGGTTCAAAGGTTAATTTCAGAGAGAAAATCATAAATTAGAGATAACCAGGCATGGGAAAGGGAAAAACTTGCAGATGGTTTTTTTCTCTCTCCTTATAAAAAGGTTAAGAAAAGTGAGGAGGGGCTCTCTTGCTAATTCAATCTCTGGCAGGTTTCCTCTGACCATTTTCTCTTTTGAAGGCAACAATTGACTTAACTTGTTAAGAAGTGGGAAAATGTTACTTAAATATGAAATGCGAATTCAATTATAAATGGTGTACAGTTCTCTCTCTCCAAGATTAATTATGACCAAATTAACTCGTAATAAAAGATTTTGTATTCAGTACCTCAATCTTTATATTTGGTTCTTTAAAGTTCATTTAAAGAAAACATCCCAGGAATGGTATTGTGTCCATGGCCTGTTAATAAGGAACGACCAGACTTTAATATAAAGGTAGATGACTAAGCAATATTTTTTAACAGTAAATTTTTTTTTGATTGTGATTCCAACCTAAAAATAATAAAAAGAAAAACATCTAGAACATTATTTATTTGAAATTTTTTTTTCCTGCTAAAAGAAAAAGGTAAAAACCAGGAAAAAGAGGGAAAAAATGATGACATTTAAAAAAAAAAAAAACTAAAATGTGAAACCAAGCATCTGAATTCAAACCCAGAAAAAAATATTCAAATGTGAAAGTAATCTGCAGGATTTGTTTTCAACCACTTTTAATTACCACGATCAATGTGGCTACATCTTCAATAAAGGAACTTTATGTGCATCTATAAAATATATATTTTTCAAGACAAGTGAACTAAATGGTAATTGGTGTTGGTGGACAATAATATCAAGTCTACAGACTTATCTTCAAAGAGACAATCTGTTATGTTTATTATTTATTATTATTTTGGATTATTTATGTGTAGCATGTTTGGTAGAGATCTAATGATTATATTAGTTTTTTTTAAAAAAAAAAAAAAGAGAAATGATTTTTGACTCCTAAAGACCCATTGAAGTTTTAAAAAAATGAATTAAAAAATGTTAATGTGTAATAATGAGAAAGTATAAATGCTTATGTATTTGTAAAAAAAAGAAAAAGATAAAAAAGATTTTTTTATTATCAAAATTATATGCTTAGTGTTGGATGTATAAAAAGTGATTGAATGATCATGTGAATAGTTGTTGCTATGCTATAATATGTTGATTCAATCTGTTATAATTATAGATTGGATGGGTGTTGCTATGTGCTTGACTTTTAAAATTAAGATAGTTCATGGGTTTTGTTGTGATTGGTCAGACTTTGTCATTTGCCTCAAGACTATAATCACCCTATATGTGGATATGTGTGAAGCTATAAATGCTTATTATTACTGAGGTAGAGTTATCTTATCACCTCATAGATAGGAAATAACTATGTATGCAGTATTAGGAGATTGAGGACTGGTTCCTGGCTCCATTTGTTTTTATTTAAGTAGGGAATTATTGATAGAGTTGCAGAAAAAGTTATGCATGCCTATATAGAGTAAATGTATAGAGACTATAGTCCCTCACATAATTCTAGCCTGAGGAAAAGGCTTCTCTCTGGCCAGTGCTGACATTTGAAGTTGGGAGTTGTTTAATTTTCCTGAGACATTGATGTGTGCATTATGAAGTGCTGCATAGTGCTATAAAGTTGCTGTGACAGGATAGTGCTATAAAGTTGCTGTGACAGGATTAAGGTTGTAGTCAGATGTGTGTATTGATGTGGGGGATGACAAAGTTACTTTAATTTAGAAGCTGAACCGATCTATGGTCAGAGTTTGAGAAGGATAATAAAACTGAATATCATCAAGCTGTTGCAACATATTGGCCTATCAAAATATATAATCACCAAAGTAGAAAGCATGGATATTTGGCATGCATGAATGTAAAATTATGGATTTATTTAAATCCATTTGTTGGACTGATTAGAGATTTTGCATATCACATCATCTTTTCATAGGAAATATGAGCTATTATTGCCTGTTGGAATAATTAAACTTAGAATTATTGTAAAGATGTTATTGATTTCTGGAATAGTTCAATTTATAATTGTTGTAATGAAAGGGGGGGGGCAGAAATTTATAGGCTCTATGCAAAGTTATAAGAGAATTTCATATTATACTTAAATATAGAATTCTGATTCCATGCGTAAGCACATTGATATTAAATTAAAAGATGGGTCAAGACAATGGTTAAGTTTTAGGGAAATTTATCAAATCTCAACTATGTATTATTATTATTTAGTTAAAGTGAATTTCATATAATATTTGTGTAGTGATATTATATGTTTTTTTTGTTTAAGTGTAATAAAGATTTGTTATTGTTACTGTCTTATGTTTTAATATTTCAAATATCTCAAAAATCTATATCCAACACCTATATCTAGAACTAATACCAGATCACATTTAAATTTAGTAATTGTTTTATATTGATTGATTTCCATAGTTGATTTGCATAATTCATTTTTATAGCGATTGATTTCCATAGTTCACTTACATAAGTGATTTCCTTGATCAATTTCATGATTAATGTCAATTGTTTACTTCCATAGTTTACTTTGGCAAAATGTAATAGATTTAAAAGTACTAATTAAATTTGGCAAATAGATGATATGAAATAAAATAAGATGAGAGAAAATAGTTAATTTAGGTATATTAAATTTAGTCATTTGTTTCGTTGCAATGTTATGAATATTGGGAGCAGACATAAAATCCCTTTTCTGCTTTCAGTATTTAATATGAGTCCCACTGGTAAACTCACATTAAAGATTTAATTTAGCAAGTTTAAGGATCATATCCATTGCATTGTAATCGTTAATAATTACATCTTGTTAACAGAGTACTTCGATTATTAATCTAAGAGCTAGTTTGGAAGTCAAGTAGTGTAAGTATTAAAATCGGGAAATACTATTATTATATTAACGATCATGAATTGATAGTTAGTTGGAAAGCATACATGTGTGTTTAAGGAAATGGGATTAAGAATTATCAGTTAAGAATATATAAAGAACATAACAGACATTCGGTGTTATTGAAAGTGATAGCTGTTGAGAACGAAAAATAAAGTAGTGGGATTAAATGGGAAGGATTTGTAACATTTTCTTTATCCTACTTTAAATTAAATAATAATTTTATATTATAAACATAGGTTATGAGTTCTCTGCATCAATTACTAATTTATTTCTGGTCATGTATGTATTAGAAATGTATACAACGTTCTCGTGATTACCACTCGAGATCATGTATCTATATAAAGTTGTGGAAGGAAGTTGTCTCTATATTATTTAGTTAGTAATAAGGATTTATCACGAAAATATTTGTATAATTGTCCCTAGGTTTGAAACCAAGACCATTATAAATTAAATTGGATTTATCAACAGTATATTTTTTTGAGACAATTTAATTATTTCCTTCATCATCTCCTATAGTAATAAGCATGAATGATGATGATCTCGGGTGGGCATTACCATTTCATAATTATAATTTGGCACCTGAGTATACTTAATCGTATTATTACTATCATTAGATAAACACACTAGCAATCCTTGTTGTACCCCAGGATTATTTTCAATCAATTAGCTATTTGCACTAAAGTTGAAGTTAGAATATATGTGTGTGTGCTTATGTTTGGGATAATACCATAAAGAGAAAAATAAATGATAGACCTCGTTCAAATGTGTAAAAACATTCTCTCACAATGAAGAGAGTATAATTAGCAGATTATAAAATGGATATATATATATATTCACATACGCATATATGTTTATACATAGATAATATATCACTATATATATATATTAATGTGCGCGTGTATAACATTGATCTATTTATTTTATAGTATGGCGGAAAAATACAAATTTTACCAGAAACAGATTTTTAAATTGGAAGACGTAAATAGTCAACTTTGTAGCGATAATATATTTCTGCAAGAAAAGCTTTCTACTTTTCAAACACGGCAGAAAAATTTGACGAAAGATTTATGCAAATTAGAACAAACTCACAATGAAATTTTAGATGATAATATTGCATTGCAGCATACGGTTAATCGGTTAGAACATTGCAAACAACTCTTAAAAGATGAAATTGGTAGGCTTCAGGATATTAATGAAGAAATATGTAAAGAAAATATGGAACTGAAATCCACTGTTACAACTCTACAACATAAGAACAACGAAATTAATGAAAATCTTGACAAATTTGAATATCAGTTTAATGATAATGAGAAATTTTGCGAGATAATTAAAGAATTGGAAGAGAAGATTGAATGTTTAGAAGAGGAGCTATGTGAGGAAAAAAAACTCACACGGGAATTAAAAACCATAAAAAGGACTAATACTAATTTGGAAAAAATTAATGAAAATACCCAAAAAGATATGGAAAAAATGCAAAGAATCACCGAGGAGCTCATTAAAGAAAATAAGAAATTAAAAGAATGCACAGAAAATGATAAATGCCACAGTTCAAAGTTGTCTTCTGAGAGTAAGCATTTAAAAGACTTGAATATGTGTTTAAAAAAGCAAAATGATGAGGTGATGGCTGAAAATGAGAGAATACAAGAAGCGATTGAAAAATTATGTGATTTAAATAAAAGATTGTGTAATGATAAAGAGGAATTAGAAAAAAAAGTGGAAGAATTAGAAGAAAGCGAAAGACAGTTAAAAGAAGACAACTTTGCTCTTTGCAATAGACTGCAAAGCTTAGAAAAAAATTTCAAAACTTCTGGCAGTAAATTATCCAAAGCAATATCTCAGGACTCTGACAGCCAGCTTGAGTTATCGCAACAGAAGATCAACGCACTAACTGATAAAATTATTTGTCTGGAAAGTGAAATGATGCAATTAAAAGTAGATGAACTTGTTTTAAAGCAAGAGAATTCTACGCTAAAAAGTATTAACCAAGAACTTTCCGATAAAAATGATGAAATGAGAGAAGACCTTTCAAAATTAGAAGATTGCCTAAATAAAATGACGAATGAAAACTCATCTTTGAAAAAGTTTAATGACTGCTTGAGTGAACTGAATGAAAACTTGCAGGAACAAATCATCAGTCTTCAAAAAGCCCACACTGAACTCTGTAATGATAACCTCGTTCTTGATGAACACAACAAAAACCTGCAAGAGAAAATCAAAAATCTGGAAAGAGAAATTGTGTCTGTTGAAAAAGAAAAAACCAAAATGTTTTCCAACAATCTCAATTTAGAAGAATTTAATCAAATTTTAGGAGACAAAATTAGTCGTCTAAATAAAGCTATTATTAAACAGGATCAGATTAAAGAGGATTTGGCCAAAACTACATCTGAATTAGAGAAAAATATGGTAACATTCAAAAAGAAATCAGATAAACGGTCAGTATTATATATATGTAAGCGTGCTTAAATATATGTGCTACTTTTAGATATTCTTTAATAATATATTCACATATATTTATGCTTTTTAAGATATATATGTTAGTGAAGTAGTTACTATAATTATTATCATTTTTCATCATGTATAATCCATTGCAGAATGAAGGTCTCTTTAAGTTTAATCCAGTTTTTATTATCCTTAGACTCTCTTTTTCACATCACACAAGAAACTTTCATATTTCATCCTTCGATCTGATATGTGATCTTAATCTTTTACAACTTTTGATATCTAATTTAAACTTTAACAGCCCTCTATTATCATCTTTTTTCAGAAATATATATCCAGACCAGCTCCATTTAGTTTCTTCATTCTTTCAATAATGTCAATGCATCTGCTTGTTCTCTTATTTATGTATTTCAGTGTATTTCATTTTTGATTCTTTTTTATTACTTCTAATATTATATGTGATATTACAATGCAGTATTACATGTGACTTAAAGTTTAAAAAAACACATGACATTAATTTGTTAAATTTCATTTTATATGAATTTGTTAAGCTTTATATATATATAAGGGGAAACAATTTGAATGTTAATAATAATGGTTATATAAATGATATAAACTTACAAAAATAATATTAAAAAACTTAATTATTTGAAATATAAAACAATGTGATTATTATTTTAAATAAGTTCATTTATTTTCCAGTAGAAGGTTGTTGTGAGCTATATTTTAAATTTTGCTGTTTGTTAGTAACTTTAGTTGATATCAAAAAAAAAAAAAAGCTTCAAAATTTTTATTTGCAGTTTACTAATGTAACATACAAAATAATCGCAATTAATACATGATAAACACGTAAAATCAATATCTTTTAAATACGTATGGATAAAGATATAAACAAAAAGCAAATAATTTTCAATATGCATTTCTGCAGCATTTTTGGCCCAGAACCATGGTTGCACGACTTCATCATTATAGCTTAGTATATATCTATTTTATGGTTATCTAAAATTCAATTTCCAAGTGTGGCTTCATTTCATTGCACTCATTTAAAATGTGCATAAATGAATTGTTTAAAAATAAGCTATTTTTCAGCAAAATTTTGACTGGATAGAAAATGTAAACTTGACACAACCGATTCTTAATTAGACATCATTTAGGAAATTAGAGCGAACCAATTTTGAAATGAGAAACTATCCGAAATATTAATTTTATGTTCCAAATTAGCTTTCAAGTTTCAGAATACTTTATTTTCATTTTGTCTATATAATTACTAACTTATTCGTTAGTACTGAGCAGTGTAGGTGATTAGATTTTTCATTATTCTATATCAGTGTATAATTTTTTAGAGATTACTTTGAACTGCAATACCTTTCACAGATGTCATTTAGTAGTGCTAATATAAATTTTTCCATGCTGCAAGATATGCAACAAATACCGGAAGTATAAGCAATTTTTTTTACTTTTAGCTCAGTGAAATATTTCTTAAATTTCTCTCATTAAATTATTTTATTGTATTTATTAGGAAGCCTGTGAATTAATGACTCTGAATATAGTATAGTAAAAAAAAAAAGTTAGTCTTACATTAGAAACATGATTATTTTTCACTTATCTCTCCATCAGATTATCCTGAAGTTGAAAGTCATTAGAATTCAATTCAAATAGCCAGAAAGATAACATTTAATTTTTTTTTATCAACCATATTTTTTTTTATTGAAATATTATTCGAAAACTTAGTTATTATTGTTTCTATATATTCTAAATTGTTCAAGTTGATTTATGACTTAAATAATGTTCGCCATTGTATAGCATTTCTATTCTTAACTTTTAAATTTATTTGAAAAATAAAAATCTTGACGGTTAAATAACTAGTTTAATATTATCAGAGGAAGTAAATGAAAGGATCAAGGAAGAAGTTTTTCTATACATTAATACTGATACTACAAATCGATGCCCATATTTATTCAAAATAATATACTAAACTTATAAATAAATAATAGAAAATACAGTAATTAAAATTTGTTAAAAAGAACAAAAATATAAACATCACTTAGGAGCGCTTTCAACTATCTTTGTAGTCTTTGTCAACTAATATTTTGAAAAGTCAACTTTCCCATAATTTCGTGACCTTAACAATTGCTGCCTGCCTATTGATTAAATCTTGCTGCTTGTATTTATATATTAATATAGCTTCCTTGATTTTTCTTTTATTGTTATTTCTTTTAGTTTGCAATATTTTTACGTTATTATAATTGAAATCAAAACCATATATACATGATTTATTATGGTCATAAAAAAGGAAGCTGATAAATTATCATTATCTTTAGAATTTTGCTTCATGTTTTGAACTCTTTTTAATAACAACAAGTGCTCTTGTTCTTTTCTCCAATATGCATCTCAAATCACCTATATATCCACTACCACATCTACACATCCATTTATAAATGATACAATTTTTATTTGTAAATAAGGTTTTATCTTTACAGTTATTTATTAATTTATTTAATATAGGTGGTGCATAAAATGCAATGTCACATATACCTTTATAAATTTTCCTTATGAAACTTGCCTGATGATTCGAAATATATGGTATTGATATCCAAATCAATAACAAATTTTAATTACTGTATTTTCTAATATTTATTTATAAGTTTACATTAATACTGATAACTAAGAAGTAAAATATTGCTTATTATGAATTTGTAATATTGATATTTCTTAAGTTACAGTAAACTAGAGTTAACAAAATGGCTTCTATGACATTACAATTATATATGTGTATTATCATTTTCAAATACTAATGATCCATTATAGATGAAGATCATTCCTAATTTAATCTGGTTTCTCCAATTTATGTTCCTCATATCCCTCCAGAAAACTTCTTTATTTTATCCATCCATCTTACACATGATCACTTCCTAGGTTTTTTACAATCTCCTGTGATCCAATTTCAGATGCTGATTCATGTATTTTGTATTAATTCTCTTTTTCATTATTCCCAGTACATTTCAATAGCAATTACTATGTTGCCTGAAATTTTTACATTACTGTTTTATGAGTAAATAAGCAAATATTTTATCTAGATTCTTTTTATTCCTGCATAAATACTATATCTTGGATTGAAGAGGAGAGTATTCATTTATTTAACACTCTCAAAAGGCGCGTGCTCAATTAGCTTGAAAGGCTGATATTGAAATGAATTACTGTTTTAGGAAATGCTCAAATCTTAAAAGTCCAAATGTAAAGTATCACAAAAACATATTTATTAAAAACTTTTCAAATAGTTATATTACCTAACTTTTCAAATAGTTATATTACCTTTTAATATTAAATTATTTGTATGAAAAGTTCTTCATCTAAGTTTAATTTTATTATTAATTTTATTCATTATATTTACTTCTAACCAACGTATTTATTATTGAATTGATACACTTTTCCTAAACGAATTGTAATTAAATTCTAAGCGCTAAGAATGCTAAGATAAAAAAAAGCTTCAGTGTAGACTATGTTAACTTGAGCTAAGCACTTTCGATACCTTGGTTATGATATCATATTCATAGCAATGAGCAGTGGACAGGAGGATGGTGGATATAAATAGGATGTAAATTTATCCAAATAAATTAGATAGCCCACTTTTTTTTAGAGAGGGAACGCAGGATTCCTTTTGGTACTCATTGCTACCAAAAGTGCTTAGCCCAAGTTAACATACATTTACACTGAAGCTTTAAGTATTTTAGCGTTCCTGGCATTTAGAATTTAATTACAAAAAATTTCTTATTGCTAACTTCTTTTAATTTATTGTTATCGATGTTTATTTTTTACTTTTGAAAATCCATCGAACATTACTTTAATCTTTATAATATTTATTTTTGGTTCTATTTTCTTTCATCTAATAATTTTTGCCATATTTTCTAAAACTCTGACACATCGTTTTAAAAAATAGTTACATCATCTGTGAAACGTAGATGACTTAAATAGTCTTCATTTATTTTTTGATTTTCTTAACTTCTCATTTTAATCCACTAAATACTTTTTATAAAACTGCTATAAAAAGTTTTGGAGATATAAAATCGCCCTATTTTACACATTCTTCTCACTGTTAAATTGTCTGAGTATCAGAATGTAATCTAATCACTGCTGTTATATTTTAATGAATACTCTTCAGAATTTGATAATATTATGTGTCTATAGTTTGATGATCTAACAAATTAAACATTGCAGAAATAGTTACAAAAAAAGTGAATTTTAAATCCAAAATATACAATACAATAAAATAACTGGAATATCTTAATATAATCTGAAGCTATCCTAGCACCTCTCTGAGGAGTTCCAAAAGTATGAAACCATTTGTCGGGGGATGGGAGTTGGTTTTCAGAAGGAGATATTTTAAATGTTTTCTCTTGCTAAGCATTTATCTCAAAGCTTGTTGAGCAATTAGCAAAGCTCTTTGTTTATATTCTACAAGCTTAAAAAAGAACTGGAGTCATGTGATATAAGACTATTTTTTTATTATCTTAATATTTGTTTTTAATAATAAGTACTGTCATTACTAGTATTAATAATATTTAAGCAGCATATGGATTGAATATTAAACCATTTCTTATGGGAACATTTTTTTAAGTTCTCTGAGAAATATCAATGGGGAACATCTATTTTATTTATTATTCCAAAATGCCTGGTAATATTTCAATAATATTTAAATTAAATAATGAAAAGATCATAGTAGATGTATAAATCTATTTCTGGAAAGCATGTGTACCCTATTGTACAAGCCTAATTCCTCAAAATATTCAAATAGTTTGCAACAGTAATATGTCTATGTGAAATAATGATTAGACCAAGAAATTATGATTTGGCTACAAAATTATTGTCTTAACTACTATGTTCACAAAAAATGACATAAATGTAATAAGTGTATTTATATGCAACTATAGACAAGCTTGTTATTTCTATAAATTAAATAAGGTTTAACACTTTTGAGAACTTATGGCACTCTCATATGCTATGAATATGAGAACCCCATAAATTCTCGAAAGTGCTAAGCCATATTTAATTTATAGAATTAACAAGCTTCTCTATAATTGCATATAAGCACACTTATTAGATTTATTGCATTCTGTATAGAAAAGTATAAACAGTTAATGTCATTACATATAGAGAAGGTGACAGTAGAATTTTTTAGCAGTCATTAGATAATAATTAAAGCATATGTGAATGTTGATTTGTCCAATGTTCTTTCTAAAAACTATCTCTTCACTGTAACATTTATACCAGTGTCAATGGTTTCTTGGCCATGTATAAAATATTAGTTTTCAAAAGTGAGTTTAACTTTGGTGTTTTGTTCTACTGTGGTTTTGACTACTTTTGTTGATGATGTCTGGTAATTACATGAGCAAAATGTTGATTTGTAATCATGGTTGTTTTTACAGGTTTCATTTTTATGTTTTTAATGTATAGACTCACAATCTCTGAGATTGTTCATCATGAAACTTTAAGAAAATCATTAATTATGGACATAACTCTCATGCAAGATAGGGATTGGTTTTTATCAATTTTTAACACCTTGTGGGGAGGGGGTCAATATATTACACTATAACATATTTTCAAACTTTTATTTTTATCATTAACATCTTACACCTTAACTTTCACAACCATTTACAAGTCTAGAAGTTGGACCAAGTACTTTCACTACAGATGCATATAAAACATCCATTTAACTTTTTTTCAAGTGAACAAATGATTCATAACTCATTATTTAGACAAAAAATCTACAAGCATATATATGTTCATTTAAATACAATCTTCATTATTTTCAATCATCATTCCATTGCAAGATGCTTTCTTCAGGTTTAATCCAGTTTTCCCAATCCACCACTTCTCATCTCCACTTTATATCAGTAAACTTCCTTATTTATCTATCTCATACATAATTTCTTTCTAAGTTACACACAGAATCTCTTTCTTGGAATCCAATTTAAAATTCCATCTGTTTTATTATCATTTCATTGATACAATATGCATTTAGATCGAATATAAGAGCAGTAATTGAGATTCCAGAAACTATCCAAAGTGAAAAAAAAAAGTATTATATAAATTTCTTAAATATCAAATTAAATAGTGCTATAATTTTAAACCAATCAATTATGATATATATGTTGTATATCTAAAACTGATTTATAACACTTAAAAATTCTGAAGTTTATATATTAATAAATTTATAATTAATAAATATGAGTATAATGAAAATCACCTTTAATCAAATCTAACAGTTGGTGCTAAATTGTATCTTATCAAATTAGAAAATAGCTTAAGCCTTCAATCAGAACTCAAATTTTCACTAATTTTATCATCTAAATTTATTTACAGCATTTAACATAGCCTTTTGTTTAGCTATTTAAAGTTTACATATGATACCATTTACAACTTTCTTATACACTTAACAATACTATTTTTTACACCAAAATTTTACTCTTACATTTTTGACTGCCCTGCCATCATTATCAGAGATCTTTATAATCCTATTATAAAGATTATAAGGATTATAAAGATCTTTGATGATGACTGCAGGACAGTCAAAACTGTAAGAGTAAAGTTTGGTGAAAAAAATAGTATTGTTAAATGTATAAGAAAGTTGGAAATAGTATCATATGTAAATATAGAAATCAATACATAAAGAAAGGAGGAAGAAGAAGAAAATTGTATTACTATTTAAAGTTTGTTGGTATTGTACATTGCATATTTATTTACCTAAATATAAGAAATTTGTTATTATTATATGATGATTTGGTAAATTGGTATAATGTTCTTGGCCATGATATCTAATTAATAAATACACACAGTTTATATAACTAGTAACTTTTATTAACTATCAGTGTTCTCTAACATAAGAGCGATGCTGCATGCTCACTAATCTTAGATGTTGCCACTAGACATCAGTCTGTAATTACAAGTATTAGCCATAACATGACAACTCTTTTTATTATTTATTTACACACATAGTCTTTTAAATATACAGGAGGCCTTCTTCTGTTTGATTTTTCTCTCAGAACATTTACCTGGTATTCTCGTTATCACTGTGCCATTGTCACTTGATGTTGATGGTGGTGATTTCTCCATCTCAGTTATGGGAATCTGTGTCTCCTCATCCAGTTTTTGCACCTGTGGAGTTGTTATGAATCAAACTGTGTCTCCTCATCCAGTTCTTGCATCTGTGGAATTGTTATGAATCATTCAGCTGTGTTCCATAGATGTGTCTTGGTTAAATGAAAATAGAGAGTATTTTTTCTAGAGTAGGACTGTAAATATAATAATCTCCATTCTGAGAATCTTCTATTTTGTGTTCTTTGATTGTTTTCAATATTTCTTTCATACCCAGCTGAAGTTCAGAATTTTCATGCTCTAAAACTTTAATTTTAATGGATAATTCTTCTCAATTGCTTTTTAAGGCATCCAATTCACCTTGTTTGTGCTCTAAATCTGATTCAATTTGTTTATTATACAATTTCAATTCTTCAACTTCAACAATAATCTGTCTGTAGGATTTATTATTAAAATGAATTTCGGAATATGATGGCAAAGAGGTAGTTTTGGTTCACTTACAGTTACACTTTTGGGACTGCTTTTTGGTGTAGATCTTTCTGATAGCTTTTTTAATTCTATTTTTTCTTTAAATTGTTCTACTTCTTTTTGTAATACTTGATTCATAAGATATTCTTGTTGATGGTTTTCAACTTTTTTCTTTCTAAAATCATGTTTTGGGCTCCAATCCAAGAGAATCAATATCTTCTTCCAATTTATTTCTACTCTTTGTTATTTTATCTTTGTTGTTGTTGGAAATATTTTGATCATTTTTATTTTTCATCATTACTTTTTGTACTGTAATTTTGTTGCATTTACTTAAACCTAGTAACTCAAAATCACTGCCATTAAGAAGTGTTGGTTTGTCTTCTTTTATTATTATAAAATATAAATTATGCAGATCTTTGTTTATTTTGCATTGAAGTTTTGCTTTTCCTATTGGGATGAGAAATGATCCCCTGAAAGTGTGTAATTTCTTCTTTGTTTTGTATATTATTGGTTGTGGGTGAATAGTATTAAGCACTTTTTTATTTTATTTTTACTTTATTGTTGTCTAATAAAATCTGTTCCTACCAGCCATTAAACGAATGAGTTGAGTCTCCACATCTGACATATGTCATTGTATTTTCAACATCACTGGTAAATGATGAAACCAATGTCATAGTATCATGAATTTCATGCACATAACATTCATTTTTATTCCTATTTTTATGATACTTTGTGTTTGGGTGTTTTTAAAATTTTATGGTCGTAGCTTCTCGTTTGGCAATTATTGGCAAGGTGGTTTAACTTTCCACAATTATAGCATTTTTTACCAAATGTGGGACACTCACATTTTGGGTGATTACAATTGCACTTTTGACAATTTTGTATGTTTGTTGTTGTATTTTTTGCTATTATGTTAATACATAGTTCAGACTTTCCAGTAAGTCATTTTTGAGTCTTCTAGTTTTGTGTCCACGTATTATTTCCAGTGCTTTTTCTAATATAATATTCCTTTTTCAAATAATCTGTCATTTAGTCCTTCTTTTTGTACCATTATAATTCTATCTCAAAGGATATTTTGTTTTTGATCCCCGATTAGCTTTTTCAACTACAAATTTTAAGTAAGTAAGAAAGTGATCAATCAATTCTCCCACATGTGGTTCCATTCTATATACTTTTATTCTGTCATATAATGTTCTTTTCATTGTGTTGAAATATTATCCATTTGGTTTAAGACAGATAGCAATTTTGTTTTATCTTCCGGGTTCATGTGGTTTAATGTTGTTATTACATCTCTCCCTTCTTTTCCAATAAGATGACATAATATTCCTAATTTTACTTTATCTGATTTCATATTGTTTTATGTTGCCTCTAGGAAATTTAGGAATAATTCTTTCCATTCAGTCCATTTGACTGACATATTTTCTTCCGTGGATAGTGGTTCAATATTGTAAAAATGATCGAATTTGTGATACTATTTTGTAATTTAGCAAATATGATATGAAAAAAAAAAAAATTCCTATAAAAACGATTGTTATCAATATTTAAATACTCACTGTTTTACAGACTTTAGAAAAAAATTTAAACTATTATTTCATTAATCTACTCGTGACACCATCTTATGTTCTTGGTCATGATAACTAAATTAATAAATATGCACAGTTTATATAACTAGTAACTTTTATTAACTACCAGTGTTCTCTAACATAAGAGTGATGTTGTGCACTCAATAATATTAATTGTTGCCATTAAGCGTCAGTCTGTAATTACAAGTTATAGCCATAACATGACAATTGATAATGAAATAATTATTTTTACTTACTACTGGACTTAATGCAGCAAGTTGTATTTGTTTAAATAGTATTTGGGTTGCATTACAGTTTAAAACATTATTACACCCTACATCATGAATGGGCCAACATTTTATAATTTGTATGCCATTTTTTCACCTATGATTTATCATATGTCATACAATTTTTGCGCCAGTATTCACTTTTTGTATAAAAGACAAAATGATATAAATAAATGATATTTAACATTTTTTTGATAATATAATAATGTGCTATAGAAAAAAATATAAATATTGCTTTCAGTTATAACTTCATAATAGTAGTAATCTTGTTGTCATAGTAAGGATGAAATTAAAAAACACAATAATTAAAAGTAAGTTTTCTTTATCTTAATTGGAAAAAGTTAATAACTTTTCAATTCACCTTAATCCTTTCAAAAACAACTTTGTAGATTTTTTATCAAAATATGTATTATACAGGCTTTAATTTAAAAAAATCTTAATCAAAATAGATAGTGGAATTTTATAATTATCATAATCAAAATAGATAGTGGAATTTTATAATTATCAGTATATCTATTGTAACATAAAAATGCTTGTTTTAATTTCTAAATCATAATTAATAAAATATTAAATGCTTAATTTATAATAAACTTTTTAAATTCAAAGTTATTTAATCCTTAACTATTATTACACTGTAATGTAGAAAATATTTACAAAAAATCTGTGTTTATTTCTATTTTTCCTTTCTACTATATATATATATATATTGTATCGGGTTCGAATATGTGTCCTCGAAACACCGGCCTCTTAGGCAGAGAAGAACATATTCGGAGAAATATGTATGTCCAAACGATAGCTATATAAAAATATAACTAGCATTACATTTCCAGGACATAGCTTCTTCTCGGCTGTTGAGTTCAACACCATGTTCAAAGCACTTTTTTGTTTGTGTATAAACATGGGCGCCAGATATCTATTCAAAAAAAATAAACAACGCACTTTGAGTAATGGCCACTAACTCAGTGCCTAAATCCATGACTAGCTCAGTTGTTTGTAGTCACTAACAGATTATACATAATTAGTGGTTAAAAGACTTGATAAAAGAATTGTAAAAGGAATTTATAAAAGAGATTGATAAAAAAAATTGACCGACAAATAGAGTTTAATTTTAAAGATAATTTATTAACTAACATTAATTTACTAAATTTAAACATCTTTATAATTTAATATAATACACACACATTTTAAATTAACAATTCTAAACTAGTTTAAATATTCTTGTAGATTTTAATAATAGAAAACTGGTATTTATCTAATTTAACTAATAACACTGATATAATGATCATGCACATATTAACTCATATAGCATTCACAAAAATAATAAAACATTAATAGCATTTAAAACTTAAACACACATATCAATAGTTCATTTTATGTATGATATAGAGTTCATATAATTAGACTCTTGGAGGATTCGCACGAATTAATGCAATGCAATGGCTATTACAGTATAAACAAAATAAGCAAATGTTTTACCTAGGATTTTGAACGTAGATTTAGAACTTTGTTTTCTTCTTGTTTGTTGCTTCTTCCAGCCGGCTGGGACATTTCCTTGATGAGTTTCCTTATTATTCACGATAATTACTATTGGAGACAATTAGATATGATGGAGACTTTCTAAGATGTTATGCTGACATTATTTCACAGGCAGATCTTGCTGTTTTCATCGGACATCAGGCTGGAGAGACGTGTATTCCCAAAAGCTGCTCAACACTGCATTTTTGTGTTTCTGGATACAATTAACTTAACTGATTGAAATTAACTGACTCAATTGATGTGTGAACTGAACTGAACCATTGTCTCAACTGATTGTCCAATAAAATATTCAGTATTTATACCGACGATGTGTTGTCCCTTTAATATCCTCCGGCAAATATCTGTTGCCAAAATTCTTTAGCAATTAATCCTTTGAGTTTTTGAAGATTGTTTAATTAATAATAGCCATGCAGACGTATTGCTTTATATTTTTAATTAATAGCCATTGCCATGTTTTTAATAATAATCTTCTTTAACTTTCATTTATTTATAATAACATTTATTATGTATACATTTATTCTATTATTGACAATCGCACATATATACGCACATATATTACTAGTTTTAAGATTATTTTTTCTTTAATCTGAATGAAAAGAGATTTGTATTTTTTTAAACTTTAAATTATTTATATTTTACGAATACTAATAAGAAAACTCTTTACTTCCTTTTTATGAAATCTTTAGTTTAACTTTTCTAACTATGATTTCCCTCCCCTCTTTTAATTAATCAATTTTAACTTTTATTTCAAAAACTAATGATAGAAAACTATTTGACTCTTATTCTTTTCGAAAACAAACTGTAACAAACTCTTCAACATCTAATTTTACGTTTTTCTTTTATGAAAGATTATTTTAATAATTTTTTTAGATAAAATTATATGTGCCAATATCAATATTGGTACAATATATTGTAACAAGCACAGACGACATTACATTGTTTTTTTATTATTAAACATGTTCGCATTTAAAAATTTTCTTTAAGAATTAAAAATTGAAATTAAATATCATCTTAAACTCGTATATATAAATCGCACAGATAAAAAAAAAAAAAAATTATTAAACGAAAACTTTATTAAAGAAAAAGTGTTTTAAAACTAAATTTTCAGTAGAGATTTAAAGATAAAAATATATCTTTAAGTTTGAAAACACATTAATTAATCAGAAATGGAAATGATTGTTTTAATTAGAAATGTAAACTAGCCTTGGGCATTTAAATGTAAAAACATCGGTCAGATAGGAAAACAATAGAAACAAATAGCCAATGAATGAAAAACAATGGAATCGGACCTCAGCGAAAGGACCATATCATCATCATGACGTAACGTCCATTGGATCCTTCAAATTAATATAAAAGGACAAGTTTGAAAATTATTAATTAATTATTATTGAGAGATGTGACAGATATGTGTTAGTGCGGAAGTGAAGGAGAAGGGATTGAAAAGACGCACTCTTCAATCCCTTCAGTTTTGCCAAAGAAAGAAAGAGAAATGAACTATCGTTTTTCTACATTGAGGACCAGTTAAAGCAAAAACCTCCGGATGGATAAATAAATCGGCCAACAGAATACCAATCTTAGGACGGCATGGGAATTCACGTTCATGGCAAGCAACGGATAAAGATGAACTGTTTTAAACCGTAAGAACTTTATAAATAATGAACATTAAATTAAAACTTTCCATATTTAAATGATTGCAATATTATCCTATCTGACCAACTTAATTTATTAATAATGTTATTTGATGTATTTCTTTTTTTTATATATATTTAAAATCATTTCCATTTATTTATTTATTTTTTGTTCTTTAAGTTTTATCATGATTTTTGTTTTTCATTAAATTAATTATATAAATGTTAAACTTAAGTCGGGCGTGAATGGCTGTATAGATTTGTAAAGTTATATTAGGGGAGGGTAATCTTAGGTTATTTGTGTCATTGTTAAATTGGGTCAATGGATTGGATATATTGATGTAGTTAGTAGATGTAGTCGGAGATTCGCTACTGGCAGAATCGTTTATATATACGCCGCACTCACCCGTTTGCCTATGGAAGGAATTATAAGACGGAGAATGCAGTTCCTTTCTATGGAGTTTTTTTTTATTGTTCTTCTCGTTAGATAGATGTAATATTCCTATCTGATGAGAGTCAATGTCTTCTCTTAATCTTTTTGGTGCTGCCGTATTCCGTATTACATTGAATACATCGATATATCAGATGAATTGATGCCAGTTTGACTGCGAATTTTAGCCTAGGGTTAAATAGGGATAGAATATTTTATTTTCAAATGCAAATCTATGTAGTCTATTCATACTCGACCCTAAATAAAAATGCATTAAATTTAAGTTGTTTATAGATGCTTGCATGGATTGGTTATCGGTTAAGTATGTTTTGGGTTTTCATATTTGATCAAAATATATAGACATTCGATAAATAATGATACCTTACGGTGAGTATCTATAATGTATTTATTCGGATGTCTTTTAAGTTATTGGTGACAATGCAAGTATCTTATGGTGAATACTATTGGGTTACTTATAAATTTCCCTCTGCAATTGTCAGTATCAATGATTTTATATTTTGATCGTTTATGTTTATTTTGAAATGTTTTTAACCGTTGTAATCTATGTAACCGATCTATACTCAACATTATTAAAACAAATTTTTATAATTCCATCTGTGCGAACTTAATTAAAATGTAAACTTATAATATAATAGAAATTAAAATGTAAATTAAAATCTAAAGTAAAGTTAAAAATAATGTTAAATGTTAAAATGTAAACTGATACTAAAACAATTTTCAATCTTATATATATGTGCATAAATAAATGTTTGTATGCTAATTACTGGCAGTGGCTTATTTTATTTATTTTTAATATTGAAATATAATTAGATAAGATATTATATTATTAAATCTCTGCTACTCCCTGAGCTAGTGACTTGGGCTAATGACCGGAATCAAAATTTAAAAAAAAAAAAAAAAAAAAATTTTTTTTTTTTTACTTACGTATCTGCCTACTTTATAAATTTTTCTAGGTTCAAATGCCTAGATGGCGCCCTGTAGTGCAGTTTACGTCAAGTCTATTCACCGGATTGTTACAATATATATATATATATTGTGAAGGTAGCTCCAAAATCGCTACCACAACAAACCATAGCCATCTGAAAAGATAGATTGTTTTTTTAAATGTAATCAGCATCTAAAGATTAAATAAAAAGTTTTTGCTAGAACACTTTTGGAGAAAGTAAATATTTTTATATTTTTAACAGTGTATTAACTACATATTAAGTATTGTGAATGATGGGTAATTTACCAGGAAAAACAAACATATATATTAGTAATAAAATTTTATTACTAAGAAAATATCAATCATAATAAAAAAAAATTGTACATAGTTATATATATATGTATGTTGATCGTTGTATTGTATTAATTAAATTGACAATGACTTAAATAAAAACAATTATAGCAATAGAAAATAAATCAATATTGGAATATAAGAGAGATAATAATATATTATAAATTTAATCTATAATTTTGTTTTTTTAAATGAATCGATATAAAAAATATTTTAAAAGATGCAATGCTGAACACTGGTTTAAACAATAGAAATAGCATGGATATAAAAGGAAACAATTAAAAATCTATTATTAATTCTTGCTCTGCATTAGATCTGACAAGTTAAGTTTTATTAGAACTATTATTTTAATATTTTTTCTGCAAAATGGACATTTTTTAAAGTAGGGTCTCAACAAATATCAATGTTTTCCTAGTTAATTCGTCATTCAGAAAAAAATAGAGGAACTGAATATAACTTTCTTATTTTTAATTCAAGAGTCAGATAAATTAAAATAATTTATCAATTTAAATTTTAAAAAAGAAAGTATTATGATTTTTAGTCAAAATTAAGTCATAGATCACATGACCCTATCTCTTAAGCTTGTAAGTTATAAACAGTGAGAATTGCCAATTCCTCTACAAGCTTTATAATAAATGCTTAACCAGAGCCAGCATTTAAAATATCTCTGTCAGGAACCCCTCCCCAAACCCCTGACCATGGTTTCATGCTTTGGCACTCCTCAGAGAGGGTCAGGGAAGGTTCAGACACTAGATCTAAAAATACCAACCCAAAGCCAGGCACCTATCTAAAAGTTATCTATTGAGTGGAAAATCTGAAATTTTCAGACATCTCTGTGATCTATGACTCTTATTTTGACTATTTATAGTCTCTGCCAAAAGTCTTATGCAATTTTATATTGCTAAGACTACTAATATATAATATGGCTGAAGATCTATCAGCCCCATATAGCTATTTGAGTTGGATAGCTGGATTTGAAGACATGTAGAAGTCTGAAAATTTCAGATTTTCCACTTGATAACTTTTAGATAGGTGCTTGGCTTTAGGTTGATATTTTTAGATCTAGGGTCTGAACCTACCCTGACACCTCTCTGAGGAGTGCCAAAGCATGAAACCATGGTCAGGGGTTTGGAGAGGGGTTCCTGACAGAGATATTTTAAGTGCTGGCTCTGGCTAAGCATTTATCATAAAGCTTGTAGAGGAATTGGCAATCCTCACTGTTTATAACTTACAAGCTTAAGAGATAGGGTCACGTGATCTATGACTCTTATTTTGACTATTTAGTCTCTGCCAAAAGCCTTATGCAATATATGGTATGGCTGAAGATCTACCAGCCCCATATGGCTATTTGAATTGGATAGCTGGGTTTGGGTTTGAAGACGTAATGTCTGAAAATTTCAGATTTTCCACTCAATAGATAACTTTTAGATAGGTGCTTGAATTTGGGTTGGTATTTTTAGATCTAGTGTCTGAACCTACCCTGACACCTCTCTGAGGAGTGCCAAAGTACGGAACCATGGTCAGGGGTTTGGGGAGGGGGTTCCTGACAGAGGTATTTTAAGTGCTGGCTCTGGCTAAGCATTTATCATAAAGCTTGTAGAGGAATTGGCAATCCTCACTGTTTATCATGATTTTTGTTTAAAAGAAACTAAAAAAAAGAAATCAGAACAGTTGATTTAATTTAATGTTTATATAGCCAAAATTACAAACAGTAAAGAGCTTTATTCCGTCTATAAATATATTTTATTAAATGCAAACCGCATATATATTTATATATAGTTAAAGTATGAAATACATTGGCTAAAGGGCTTAATTGTCATTGGGGTGCAGCATTTTCTTATCCACCATGGCCATATGAGTATTAATATTTAACTATCTAAAGTTTAAGTGTCTGAGAATTGCATCTACACAAGATGAAAATCTATGTGAGGAGTAACACAAAACTACCTACTGCCAACTTAAATAAATTCAGGATATGCTATATAAAATTAATCAGGATTTCTTCAACATCTATAATAAAAAATGGATCAACCATAAGAACTTTGTGTAAAGAGGACTCTGAAAAATAATTATGCTTTAACATATCGATTCATAAAAGATTGTAAAATTATGTTTTATTTTCTGTTGATAAAATCTGTACTTTTATTTTTACTTATTATCTCATCTTATATTTGGGGAAGTGCTATTTCTAGTTCTATCAACATAAGAAAATATCAAGAGAGTAGGGGTGGGGAAAGGTTGAAAAGTCTTTTTTTTTTAATAAAATCTAGGTGATTTATTTTCTCCCAAGAGATTTGGTTCTCAAGCACTCCAATAGAATATTTAACTGCAAGAGTTGTTTTTTTTTAAAGTCACTGAAATAATCATTGCCACAACATGACATGACTATTTATTATATATTTGTTACTAATAGTATTCTTAAGATATAATGAGTGAATGGTTAACACTTTTAAAATAGTATTCTTTATCATTTTCTATCATATTATGTGTTGTTTTATTATTACACTTTTCCACAATTAAACTTGCATACTACATCTGAGGTTGCATTTAAATTTATATGGAGTTAGCAATCTCACTTTTAATTAATAATTTTTTTTATTATCTTGGATATATAGATGTCTATATTATGAGAGTCTTTCATGGGAAGTAAGGGTGATTAGCTTTAAATTATTTAAGTAAAGAAATGATAGATATTCATCATAGACATAAAAACTATAAATACATAGGGAGATATCCAAGTAATTTATGGGCATTTGTAAATATTTTCCTTTATTGAAATTTTTATATTTTAAATTCATTGGGAATTTATTTTATGTTTGAATATAACTTATTTGTTTGTAAATAAATATTATGAAGTTTTGTTAATTAACAAGATCTCTGTAGTTTTATTGATCCAGCATTTACATTCAATCCAGCATTTACATTCCATCTTATAGCCAATATTTTACACATGCACACATCCACATTATTGTTTGTTAGGTATGTGAGAAGATGTTGAATAAAGGTTATTTCTTTCTAATAGATAGGATGTATTATTTTAGTTGTTGATTAACAGTTTGCATAGATACATAACTGTTAAGAGAGTCGAATGCGAATTCTTTCGGAGTTTGAATATCTGAGGCAATGGTTTTGAAAAAAAGTGGTGAGATGTGAGATGAACTGATTTGAATGACATGTGGCTTTGATGGATAATGCTTAGGCTAGTCTATTAAAGATAGACGTAATCATGAGTCAGGTGTTTTATCGTATTATCTCTAGCATCCTACATGAAGACTCTAGGTCCAACAGTAGTTAGATGCGAGCTTGCTTTCTTTCTCCTATACACGTAGATGGACCGGACTGTTGCTTTTGGCACTATCAACTTTAGGATGTGTAAGATAGGTGTACCAGCACTTTTAGATTTGATGTAAGTTGATTATATATTGTGGATGAACCAGCTGATTGATGAAGTTGATATGTGTGATCAAATGTATTTGCGGACTGGCACATCTGGGTATATGCGACCATACCATTATAATATGTATATATATATATGTGTGTGTTCACACTACTATGTTGTATGCAGTGAGTCACATAGCTGTCTCAATATATTATAATGGAACCTGCTAACCCAAAGTTTATGGTGCTAGATATTCCGGAAACAATGGGTACACCATACGATGATGCGAATACGGCTAAGTGGTTGGATGATTTGAATGAAATGTGTCAACCAACCTACAACAAGTCATAGCCTACATACATGATTCAACAGCACAATTAGGTGCGTCAGATGTTACTGAATCAAGAATGCAATCTAACAAAGTGAATCGCAACTCACTACTGTCAGACCTAGGCCTTCGAATAGGATGCTAAAGATGTCACAATGAAATGCCTAGTTCCAAGTCACATCTACATTGGAATATACTAACTTATAATTACCTTAAAATATTTCAATGTAACCTAGACCAGTGCATATTTATTACACCTCCCTTTTTAGACCCCATTATACCATGGAAATCGAACTCAGGGAGTTCTTGCAGTCAGTTCTCTTCAGGAATGACCTACTCAATTATAAACCAAATATGTCTATATATAAGTATAGAGTAGCTGCAGAAAGGGGTTTGCAATTAACTGAAAGGAGACCCTTTGATTCCTCTTGGAAGCCTTAAAGGAACCGAGCAGGGCAAATTCCTAATGTCCACTCCATACGTTCTTGTCGTTGCAGCTGTTATTACTATGTGATTATTCATATAGTATACAAACATGGATGGGTTGCTCACCAACACACATTAGCCAGCGTGGTGAGTTTATTGGCTTTTTACCTCCGAGTTTAAGAATATTTTTTCAATATATACAATCATGACAGCAAAAATAAATCATGGCCCTTATTCCCAGGAGGCTGTAAAGTCACCAACCAAGGCAGCGGTTGGTGGCCGAAGGCGGAGGGTGCTAAGAATCCCCTGAGTGCAGACTCAGGCTGCCATTTGATGATGACTTTTTATTTAGATACTTACAACTGCAGATCACTTTCAAATGAAGGAAGATTGCAAGAGTTAGAAGAAGAACTGTCATATATTAAATGGGACATTATTGGACTTTGTGAAGTTAGAAGAAAAGGTGAAGAAACAATTGATTTAAAAAGTGGACATATACTCTATTATAAAGGCACAAATATTGGAAATACAAGTGGAGTAGGATTCATTATAAATAAAAAATGGAAGAATAACATTGTGGAGACTAATGGTGTATCGGAGAGTGTGGCAAGATTAGTTTTACAACTTAATAGCAGATACCAAATGCAGATAATTCAGGTTTATGCCCCAACAAGTTCTCATAGTGATGAAATAGTAGAAGATTTTTATATGGATGTACAAAAGGCTTTTGATCAGAGTAAACAACATTTTAAAATTGTTATGAGAGACTTTAATGCTAGAATTGGTAAACAAATGAAAGATGAAAATGCTGTAGGTAATTTTGGTTATGGTAATAGAAATGAGAGAGGACATAGACTTGTGGAGTTTGCAGAAAAAGAAAAACTTTATATTATGAATTCTTTTTTTGAGAAAAATGTTAAAAGGAAATGGACATGGAAGCATCCAAATGAAGGTACAGCAGAATTGGATTATATTTTGACTAACAGAAAATACATATTTCAAGATTGTAATGTTCTTAATAAATTTAACACAGGAAGTGATCATCGATTAGTAAGATGTAAGATACATGTTAATGCAAAACTAGAGAGACAAAAATTATTAAGAAAAACAATATTTACAGTTGATATTCCTAATCTTCAGAAACATTCTAATGAATTTAAATTAGAACTTACAAATCGGTTTCAAGTATTAGTAGATTTTGAACATGATTCAGATTTGAATGACATTAATAGGAAAATAAGCGATACACTTTTAAAAACTGCAACAAAGATAGCTGGTAGAAAAAAGCAGCAATTGACCAATAAAATTTCTACTGAGACTAGAGAATTTATGAAGAAAAGAAGGAATATGAGGATATACAACAATGATGCATTAAAAAAGATTGAATATCTCGAATTTTGTAAAATGGTGCAGAAAAGAGTTGTAAATGATATAAGAAAGTATAATTGTGAACTAGCAAGGAAAGCTGTAGAAGAGAATAAAAGTCTAAAGAGTATAAAACAACATTTTAGTATTGGAATAAGAAAAAAAGATGGCATTATTACTATAAAGAGGGATGACATCATGAAATGTGTAGAAGACTTCTGTCAAGAATTATATAGTAATAAAGAACAAGTGCCTCCTATACCTATTATATCTTCCGAATTACCCAGAATTTTGAATGAGGAAGTGAGACATGCAATTAAATTTATGAAGAAAGGGAAGGCTCCAGGTAATGATGGAATTATAATTGATATATTAAAAGAAGCAGGTGAAGAAATAGAAATTTTTTTAGCAAAGTTATATACCAAATGTCTAAATGATAAAGATGTACCAGATGATTGGAAGAATGCAGTATTAATATTAATATTTAAAAAAGGTGATAAAGAAGATATTAGAAATTACAGACCTATCAGTCTTTTATCAGTTTTATACAAAATTTTTACTAAGATAATTACAACTCGTCTACAGAAAACACTGGATTTTCACCAACCAAGAGAACAAGCTGGATTTAAAAGTGGTTTTAGTACAGTAGATCATATCCAGGTATTGAGAGAAATTATAGAAAGGACAAATGAATATGAGTTGCCATTATGCTTAGGATTTGTAGACTATGAAAAGGCATTTGATTCTATAAACATTTCTTCAGTGAGTAAAGCATTGGATCATCAAGGTGTAGATCCAGGATATTGTCATATTTTAAAGAATATTTATAAAAATGCAACAGCAACAATTAGATTACATAATGATAGTAAGAAAATCAACATTGAAAAGGGTGTAAGACAGGGTGACTCCATATCTCCAAAACTTTTTACAGCAGTGCTGCAAGAAGTATTTTGTGGATTAAAATGGGAAGCTAAAGGAGTGAAAGTAAATGGAGATTATTTAAGTCATTTAGATTTTGCAGATGATGTAGTTGTTTTTGCAAATAATGCTTTAGAGCTACAGGAAATGTTGAGGAGTATAGATGAGGGAGTTGCAGGAGTTATCAGATGAAAGTAGGAAAGTAGGACTAAAGATAAATGTTAAAAAGACTAAAATAATGTTTAATCAATTTGCTCAAAATATGAAAATAAAGATTGATTATGATGAGTTAGAAGAAGTTAACAGTTACAAATACCTTGGTCAGATTATTAATACAGATGGAAACATAATGGATGAAATTAATCATAGAATTAAACTTGGTTGGAGTGCTTTTGGTAGAAATAACTTGATACTAAAAGGAAATATGCCTATGTGTTTGAAAAGGAAGGTTTTTAATAAATGTGTTTTGCCAGTTCTTACTTATGGATCTGAGACTTGGACACTTAATAGAAGAGCAATACAGAGACTTCAGACCACTCAAAGAAGTATGGAGAGATGCATGTTGGGAGTAACAAGAAGGGATCGAAAAGGCAATGTATGGGTAAGAGAACAAACAGGTGTTACTGACCTCATTGAAAAAATTAAAAGACTGAAGTGGAGTTGGGTTGGACATATTGCTAGAAGAGATGATAATAGATGGACAATTGAAATTTTAAACTGGATTCCAAGAGATTGTAAAAGACCCAGAAAGAGACCACATGTGAGATGGATGAAATAAGAAAGTGTGCAGGGGTGATGTGGAGAAGAGAAGCTAAAGATAGGAAAAGATGGATTGAACTTGGAGAGACCTTCATCCTGCAGTGGATTGATAATGGTTGATGATGATGATAAATAGATATAGAAAAATACTGATGATGATCAATTATTTATAAGAGCAATATATAATGATGATGATTATCATCAAACCTTTAATGGTATAAATTTATAATGTGATGATGATGATCAAACATCTAATGATATAAATGCATAGTGATAATGGTGATGATCAAACAGAGATCAGATTGATATAAACAACTTAAATTTATTATCAACATATAAAATAAATATTTACAAACAAAAAAATAATAAAATAGATAAATATTTGGTTATCAAGAATGGTTATATTAGGAAAGTAGAAAGGAGGGGGGGAGAGAAAAAAGAATGGTTTTTCTATCATCTTGATGGCTTCATACAACAGAAACAAAATAATTTGAAGTACATTATATACAAAATTATACTATATAACTCATTAAATATATACATAAAACAAAACAAAAAAAAGCAAAATGATAGATCACTTATTCTAAAACTACCCCATTAATGTAATTATTAAAATATTGTTAGGCTAGGGTAAATACATTTATAACTTTTTTTTTATTAAAAATATATATATAGTCCCACTCCTATTTATTTGTGTGTAAGTCATAGTAGAAATTAATGATAGATAAAGACCATTTACTCAGTGGGTTAGTTATGCATTCAGAAATAAAACAAAATTACAAGTAAATGTTATTAAAATTTATTCGTAGATTTTCTAGTCTTGTTGTCCTAAAGTTTGCTAAGCTTAATGTTAAATATATAAAAACCTTACTTGAGATAAGGTCACCTTGATGGATTAATGTGGAATTCTAGAGGAATCTGAAAATTTACTTTTATTAAAAAAAATAATACATATTAATTGAAGAGGATTCCTTTTTAAATTTAAATCAATATGACATTAATCCATCCACTGATTCCACTTTTAAATTGCAAGTGATCGAATTTGAAAAATGAATTTTAAATACACAATTAAAAAAAATTACTATAAACTTTGTAATAAAAAATGACAAAAGCAAAAAAAAATAATAATAATCATCACATGAATCAAATATATAATTTATCTTAAGTAAAGCAAGCATTCAGTCAACAAAAATGTCAATATCCATGGCCAACATTCCAGTTCACCAACTCTGTTGTTATTTATATATTTCATGCTCCTTGATTGAAACACACGCATATAAAATATCTCTCCTGACTGTATATAAATCCATGGAAGATGGCTTCACACCAGCATTCTACAAGACAGACATTCTGATGAAAAATTCTATAATTTCATAATTCCATAATTTCCTAATGACATAGAAATTAGCTGGAAAGTCCCATAGCACTGGTTTTCTACCCCAAATACATCAGAATATTTCCTTTATTATAAACTATTATTTATAACTTGGCTTAATTATATATAAAAAATAGCTTTTAAAGACAACAGTTAATTTTTAGTAGTTTCAGATTTCCTTTGCATTATTTCTATTATAATGAATTTTAGCTTGCAGAATAAATTAAGTCACTAGTTCATTTGTGCTAATTATAGATTAAAGTTTAACTTCTTGAAACTACAAATATTAAAATTTTAACTTCTTGAAACTACAAATATTAAAATTTTATTTTATTTATTTTAAATGCCAAAAAGTTTTTTCTTTTCTTAAAAGAAATAAAAACTTAACTTTTTTGCTGTCTGATCAATTCCAGATTTTTTCTTTTTTTTTTTAAAACCCGAACGCTACTCTCCTGTCAATTCAATTGTAGATTTTTCTAGTCAAAAGAGACGCTCTCTTGTCATGTGCATGCTAAAAAACCTATTGTTACAACTTGATAAAAAAAATCAAATTATAAAATATTTTTATTTAATTTTCATTATTCCAAACTTGATCATTTATCAACTATTTTGACCTCATATAAATTTTAATCTTAAATTATGTCCGTTCTACAAGTCAATCAATTAGTATTTTTAGTTAAAGAAATTAAATGAATAAAAGAAAAACAATTAATTTCTACCAATAGATAAACATCTCATTTATATGCATATATACATCATGTGTATAGCAACTTTGTTTGCTTTCTCACAATAGATAAAAAAAATAACATAAGAATTAATTTCTCACATTAGTTTATCTGTATGTTTATATATGTATATACTATATGTGTATATACTACATTTATTTAAGCAAGTATATAAGATATTTTATTTGCCTACCACTTGGTCTGAATTCATGACATTGTAAAAGAAATTGAGACAGGCGTGAAGGTTAGTTGTAAGCCATCTCTTACAATATATATATAGTATCACTTAGCACTCTATTTTTTAGTGAAATCTATCTTTTCTATAAAGTATTTTTTGAGGAAGGCAATAATAAATGAATCAAATTTATTATTTAAAAATATTAACAATTATTAATACATAGTACAGGCTTAAACCTGCACTTATATATGTAATATAGGTGGGATTATTGCAAATTTCATGATCTGAAGTATCAAATATTTTTTTAATTTTCAACTCAAACATAATATCTATAAATTCAAGACTAGGCAGAATTAAAAAACTTCAATTTTTCCTAAATTCAAGTAATTTATATTAATAACTTTTAAAAGCTGCATTGTTAAACTCTTACATTATAATTCACAGTTAACTTCTACATTAAATTGTAATTAATTTTTTTGGTTAATGCATGTTAAACATAACTACAGGATATACATATAAAAATAATTTCAGTGCATAACACTATACTAAAATAAATATCCAGATATCAAATCACCTTCAATGTTAAGAAATTCAGCTGTGCCCTCTGTGAATAAATATATAAGGTACTTTTTTGAACTGGCTATTTTAAAATACAAACTCTTATGTTTATTCACAGAGGATGTAGCTGAATTTCTTAACATTGGAGATTATATATATATACACCACAAGTGGAGTAGTATTCATTATAAATAAAAAGTGCAAGAACAACATTGTGGAGATTGATAGTATATCAAACAGAGTGTCAAGATTAATTATTCAACTTAATAGCAGATAACAAATGTATTGCTTAACTATGGAAACCTAATGGATGAAATGAATCATAGAATTAAACTTGGCTGGAGTGCTTTGGTAAAAATAACTTGATACTAAAAGAAAATATGCCTATGTGTTTGAAAAGGAAGGTTTTTAATAAATGTGTTTTATCAGTTCTTATTATGGATCTGAGACTTTGATACTTAATAGAAGAGCAATACAGAGACTTCAGACCACTCAAAGAAGTATGGAGAGATGCATGTTGGGAGTAACAAGAATAAATCGAAAATGCAATATATGGGTAAGAGAACAAACAGGTGTTGCTGACCTTATTGAAAAAATTAGAAGACTGAAGTGGAGTTGGGTTGGATATATTGCTAGAAGAGATGATAATAGATGGATAATTGAAATCTTAAAGTGGATTCCAAAAGATTGTAAAAAACCCAGAAAGAGACTACATGTAAGATGGATGGATGAAATAAGAATGTGTGCAGGGGTGATGTGGAGAAGCTAAAGATCAGAGAAGATGTATTGAACTTGGAGAGACCTTCATCCTGCAGTAGATTGATAATGGTTGATGATGATGATGACCAAATGCAAATAATTCAGGTTTATGTTCCAACAAGTTCTTATAGTGATGTAGTAATAGAAAAATTATATATGGATACCCTAAAGGTCTTCGATCACTATAACATTTTAAAATTGTAATGGGAGACTCTAATGATAGAATTGGTAAACAAATGAAATATGAAAATAGTGTAGGTAAATTTGGTTATGGTAATAGAAATGAGAGAGGACATAGACTTGTGAAGTTTTCAGAAAAGAAAAAAAAATTATATTGCGAATTATTTTTTTGAGAAAAATGTTAAAAGGAAATGGATATGGAAGCATCCAAATGAAGGTACAGAGGAATTGGATTATATTTTGAATAACAGAAAATACATATTTCAAGATTATAATGTTTTTAATAACTCCAACACAGAAAGTGATCTTTGATTAATAAGATGTAAGATATGTTTTAATGCAAAACTAAAGAGACAAAAATTATTAAAAAAAAAACAATATTTACAGTTGATATTCCTAATCTTCAGAAACATTCTAATGAATTTAAATTTGAACTTGCAAAACATTTTCAAGGATTAGTAGATTTTGAACATGATTCAGATTTGAATGCAATTAATAGGAAAATAACTGATACACTTTTAAAAACTGATAGCCACTAAAAAAAAGTAGCAATTGACCAATAAAATTTCTACTGAGACTAGAGAATATATGAAGAAAAAAAAGGAATATGAAGATATATAAAAATGATGCATTAAGGACTGAATATCTCGAATTTTGTAAAATGGTGTGAAAAAGAGTTGATGATAATGATATTAAAAAGTATAATTGTGAACTAGCAAGGAAAGCTGTAGAAGATAATAAAAATCTCAAGAGTGTAAACAACAATTTGCTACTGGTAGAGAACTTATATCTGCAATAAGAAAAAAAGATGGAACTATTACTAAAAAGAGAGATAACATCATGAAATGGGTAGAAGAGTTCTGTCAAGAATTATATAGTAATAAAGAACAAGTATCTCCAATATCTATTATATCTTTTGAATTGCCCACGATATTAAAGGAAGAAGTGAGACATGCAATTAGATTTATGAATACTGAATTTAAATTGATACTTTAACCAATTAGGCTGCTAACTCAAAGACAACAATTAACAGAAATTTTATATACTTATCTTTGAGACTTTCTAATTTATTCTTTCTTTTATGGGCAAGATTGTTGAAGTATTTTCCAAACATTATAGATTACCACACTAGAAATAGAGGTGACTTATAACGTTATTTGCCTTTACCAGGTCAGCAAGTTTACAATTTTTCCTTTCTTTTTTTCCTTTTTATATTATTTTAATCATTTGTCAATGGAATGGCTAGATTAACTAAAATATGTTTTTCTTATTCACAAAGTACTTCACAAATGCAGTTTTTATTTCAGCCTTTTTGGAATTTTTGCAGTATAATGTGGCTTTGGAAAGCTGCATTGATATTATATTGATTGCAGATTTTCTTTTATCTTCCAGATTAGTAGTATATGCTAAACATTTTTTTGTATTGGGAAACAAAGTTCTTCTGAAAACAGGAGATCTGACTTTGACTGAAATAACCTTGTCACAAAAATATCTAAGAATGCCAATTTTTGTTCTTTGTCTAATTCTATTATGAATTTAATTAAAGAAGACATGTTGTTGATATGTGTCCAATCTTTAACAGAATAGTCTAGCTCAGTGTTTTCCAAAGTGGGCAGTACTGCTCACAGTGGGGGGGGGATGATAGTAGGTTCAGAAGCGTTTGAGGGGTGTTCAGATGATCTAACCTTTTCTCTGGACGCATTGATCAGCAGCTTTAACTTGCTCTCAAACTACTAATTTTTACATTATTTTGCCGATTTTATGGTTATTTTATAAATTGTTTATGTGCAAGAATTTTTTATTTTAAGTATTTATCTTTATTAAACAATATATACATTACATATTTACAAGGTTTTAGTTTTTTTTAATCTCTTTTTGTTTTTGATTACTTATAATTTATACCTTACATTAATAAAATATATGTCCTTATATTTATGTTCTTATATACCCATATATTACATATATAAACACAGGTATATAATAAGCCTGTGTTTCAGTTATATTTATCTTAATAAGTGGATATTAGCAAATAAGTGTCTCACTTTGTTTCTTATTTGTCTGTCTTAATTTTATCTTTGGTTAGTTGCTATTATGCCTTTGTTGATACATATCTTCTTTTCATAAAATTATCTATTTCCATATTTTGCATGCTGCTGCGTCTCCCCAGATTTGGATTATATATGCAAGAATATTTAAAAAAGGGAGCTAGTTAGAGTAATTGTAAATGCTTTGCACATTTTTGATGGGTTTTTTTCTCCATTAACTTAAATTTTACTAATAGATAGAAGTGGTCATCCTGCGGATATTTTTTGTTAAAAAAAAAAAAATAATCTAAGGCCAATATCAGCTGAAGGAATCTAAAAATATGTCTCATCTCAGATTTGTTTTTTTTTTTTTTGTTTTGAATCTTTTGCAAAGCTGGAAAAAGCTATTTTCATTGTATTAAAATTAGAAACAATATGTAAAACAGAACTCCTTGAGGAATTAAAAAAAATCTGAGTGGAAAATGAAAGAAGTAAAAAATAAAAAGGTGTATCCAAGAAATTGAGGATAACAGCTATAATATTGAAAGAGGGTTACTCAATTAGTATTGCTATAGGTGTGCTATAAAAGGTTTTCAGCAGGTGATGGAGGGATCTCTTCTGAGTTTATTATTTTCCTTGCTGTTTTGTTTGCTGCATGGTTAAGGGTTTGCTGAACTAAGAAAAATATTCTAGTTGTAAAGCAGTGGATAACTTTATGAAAGAAGGCAGAGCCCAGCCTATCTTCAAATTATAGTCCGTCCAGAATTGCGTGATCAACTCTTGGTTGGCTACTATCATTATTATAAAGATTTCTAGAGAAAGCTAAGAAATATAAAAATGCCTAAATTTTATCAGTAAAATGCTAATGCCATAAACTCCCAATGTTAGTGCACCAGCCAGACTCTTACTCTGCTGGCATGTAGCCACAGATGCTAGCTGATGATGATGAACACCTTAATGCCTACATTTTGCTGTGAAGAATGGAAATCCTCACTGCCTTGTTGTCATGGTTTATAGCATGCTTTAAAGTTACTAAGTCCGGAGGTGATTAATGGAAAGAAATCAGAAGGATCTATAATTTTTTTAATTTTTATTTATTATCATTATGTCATGTTGCTGTAAATTTTATTGTATTTTTTTTATTATTTGCTTTTTTTTGTTTCTCCATAAATTATTATTTGATTTTCCTACTTTAAAACAGTTATACCAAATTAATTTCTGGAATGCTTGTGGGTATGCCAAGGTGTGAGTGTATATATTGTGCCATTACAATTTAGTCATTAGCTAAATTTGTAGTAATGTGCATAAAAGAAAATGTAAAAAATCATCATCACCTTTTTATATAGTAAATGAAGCTGTAGGGCATCCAAGTTTAAACCCTACAAGATCAAGTTTTAAAAGTTTAAGACACAGAGAGAGTGGAACAACAGTTATATTCTTTATTTGTTTATGTTGACAGAAAACTCAAAAAGAGTAATACACACATTTAATAGTTAATTTTTTTGTGTTAAAAAGGTAAAGTAATAACACATATATAATAGGCAGTGTGTTATAAAAGCTATTTAGTTAGTCATTTTTAAATTACACATATTAACTTTCTTTAAAACTAACCTACACTTGCTAAATTTTAATATCTTATTCTATACTTCTATTTTTGCTTTTCTATAATTGTAATTTGGATTTAAAAGCTAAGGATTTAATTTTAAATATTAGGGTTATAATTACTTAGCTAGCAATTAGATTATTTAAAGTCAGTTTATACATGATTTGAGTGGTGGTGTGTTACATCACATAAATATATCTACATTTATTAAATATTGAGAAAAAGAGAAGAAATCTATTATATTATTTTTTTTTACTCAACAATTTTTTGATAAGAGTTGTTTTTCTGTTAAAAAACTTAGAGACGATGTGAGAAGTCTAATTTTAAAAATGTCTCATTTTAAGATCAAAAGAAAGTTCAAATTTGAGATGTTACATAGGTATAAAAAAGGATTAAGACTATTTTTTTACTTCAAAACAAAACTTTGTCTAAAAATCAGGATACTGAGATTTTTCATACTATTCAACTAAAAAACGATTTGGTTGAAAATTAGTTATAAATCTAATTAAAAGAGGTGGCCAAAAATAAAAATAAAAAATCGGATATAAAAGCAGTCTGGAAAATCAGTTGATATTGTTATAGAGAATTCTAAAAATCTTGAAACTAAAAAGGACAAGCGTTTTTAACTCTACAAAAATCTCAATTAAGAAAATCATTTTTTTTATTATTAAATTTTTTTTTTTGAGGATTGAAAATATAAGAATGGCAGGGTAAAAAAATTAATATATGTCTCGTCTGTTGACCAGACCATCCAGCCAGCGCATCATATAGGAAAGAAAAGATGTCTTGTCTGAAAAATAATATTCTACACCTTTCAACTGACCGAGAGAAATAAGATGTTTTTAAATAGAAAGAAGAAAGCATTCACCCACATTTGAAGGCGATCAGAAGAAAAATGATTAATCTGCAGATAAATGTTAAATCATCAAGTTCAATTAAATACTGTAACTGAGTTTAAACCCAAGAAAAATTATAAATATGAAAACAACTGTTGCACTTCATCAACTAAAAGAATCATGCTTGACAGGAAGAGAAGAGTTAATATAATGATTTCCAAATTGTCCACTAAAGCAAATAACCTCAATGGAATCATCATTATCAAATTATTATACACCTCAAGAAAGAGATTGTTCCAAAGAAAAATGGAAATGGTAGCTGCAGAAATATAGACATTAAACATGATAAATTTGACTCTTTGTAAGTCGCTACAAAGAATGGAACTGGTAATATGAATTTTTTTTATATATTTTCTTTATAATATCAGAGACTTAGTAAAATTTTAGCAACAGAGTGGTATATTTTTGTTTAAAGAACTTTTAAAACAACCAGAATCAATTGAAACCAAGAATTTCTTAATAATGATAAACAGAGGCTTTGATAATGATTTTATATGTACTAAAATTATGATTGTCTATTAACCTAAAGTTATGAAATGTTATTAATATGTAAAATATTTTTTTATATTATTATTTTGTTTTAAATATTTTTATTATGGGGATAAAACACACACATACATAATATGATAATACTTGTTGTATATATGTAAGGGTGTGTGAATGTAAAGAAAGAAAAATAGGTGATATTAGAAATATTAGAGTTTGTTTTAAGTTAAAGTATAGCATTTCAGAGGGTAGAAGGGAGGGGGAGATAAATAATTTAAAACTTGTTTCTAAAACTTGCTCTTTCCAATTTTACTAACATTTATTTTTGTCATTCTACTTTACATGTTAGATTTATAAAGGTATGTGTGTGAAAGAGAAGAGAAAAAGAGTGTTTATTTTTTGAGACATTTTCTTGAGTGAAAATCATGGTCAATGTGACATCCAATTTGAAATACATTTATGGGAAAGGGGGAATAATTTAAAATTAATGTTATGATTTTAAAACAGTCGATTATGACTACTGTTGTTATTGTTAATATAAATTTTCATGTAGATATAGAAATTTTTATGTATATGTTAGAAATGCAGTAATAAATATTAGTTTATTTTATTAAACGAGGCGTATATATTTCATTAAGAATAGTCTTTATTATGTATGATCATTCATAATCAAGGTGAATATTAGCTATTGAAGTTCCAATTAGATATACTAAAATTAAGCAATAATTATGAATTTCTTTATAAAAATTAGGTTTATAATAAGGCTTAGTCCTAAAGCTGTGGTTAACCATTATCGTTATCATTATGTTTTAATTAATGAGCTGTTTAAATGCCATAAATAAATATTGATTTCTGAATAATTATCATAACCACCATCCCATCATCTATTTCATGCAAGGATGTGTGAATTGCCATCCTAAATTAATAATAATAATCTGAGCTAGTAAAACTTGTAAAGAAAAATATTGAAACGCATTTATTATGTTGAGATCTAAGAAATGATTTCTGTCTAATGAATTTATATACTCCACTTTAGTTTAAGGATGTTTTATGTTTAACTAAATATTATTGCATACAGTGATATGGGTCTAAAAGCAAAATCCTCCATTTTTATTAGAAATAAAGTACCAAAAAGGGATTCAAACCCGGTACATGTGAAAAAGTTATAAATATAACTTTGTCTAGGTCCAGCTAACCTAATGGCGCCCTGATAGACCCTATTCACTTGTTGTTCACATAGATATGCACTTGAGATCCACAACCAAGAGATAAGAGTGAGTAAAATCTACAGTTGGATATATTGAGATATTTGATTGAGTTACCAGTGTACTCACTCACTTGATTTTTATATACCTGAGTTATAATAGTTTGTTCTGAATAATAATTGTTTATAGTTTGATCTACTTGTTTATGAATGATACAATGCCTGCCTAACTAGGGTTTGAAATAGGTCAGACACTTTAAATGACTAGTCTACAGCCATTATTGTTTATAATTATCGATATTGTGATATCTTGGGAAATCTAATTATAGAAGTATGTTTCATTTAATCCAATGACCCGTAATATGATTGATAACTCATTCTGATCTTTTGTTTAATAGCTACTACTCAGGTTAAATAATTCTTTTCTTTTTGATATAAAATAAAAAGCTACAAATTTTTTTCGTTTATTAAGCTAAATATTTATATTTGAATCTTTTCTTAATTATTTAATATACTTGGATCTTTTGATCATCTTTTAATTTGGTTACAATATACATATTTGTTTGTTGTTGTTTGCTTTTAACACACTGTTCTATTTGAGAAGAGACACTTTGTGTGAAATTATTATTATTTTTGTAATCTCTGTATGTGGTTATTGAAAATTTATTGACATGTTGATTTGTTTTTTTTTTTGTTCTATTGGCAGTGGTATTTCCTTTTTGAAAGTGTTTTCTTTTTCTCAAAAGTGGCACCTAAATATGAGGTTTAGGTTCAACATTTCAAAGATATACTGCCTAAAACTTAGTGGTACCAATGAGCAGGATATTAAAGTTTTGAATAGGAAAAAATCAGGAAATATAATCGATTTTGGTTTGATTTCACTCATTTAAACTTAAATTTAATAACTTTAAATTTTGTTTTTTTCTTCTTGTTATTGATATTCAATTTATGTTGATACCTTATTCTGATGCATGACATTGACACCATGTTATATCTTGTGTGCATTGTAAGAATTACATGGTAGGCATCATCTGGTACAGTATCATTAGTTGCTATTTACATCAAAAATATCAAACAGATTGAATGTGGAAAACTTGTATTTAGAAAGGGGCATTACAAAATTTATGTCTTGCGAAGGGGGTGTGTGTCCTGAAAAAGTTTGGGAACCTATGGTCTAGCTGATTAGAATATCATCATAAATCTAAAGATAGCCATGAGTCACTAATCACATTAAAAACATCTAAAGAAGAGAAAATAATACCACCCAATGTATTCCATACCAATCTGTGTTGTTGCTAATATATTAAATATATTTACAAAAGCATAAATAAGTTTGAATCCTTCTAAAAACTTTTGACAATTCAATGAGATAAAGCATTGTGCAAAGAATAAATGATAAAAAGTAAATTTAAAAAAACTATTCAAATGACAATGAAAATTAATTCCATAAGTCAGTCTAGTATAATAATCTATAATATCTGAAAAACATTCACTAACCTTACCTTTTAAAAAGATAGAAATCAAGAAAATTCTAATAGATAAGTATATAAAACTTTTCCTGGCTGTTGCCTTTGACAAAACAACCTAGTTGGTTAGGAGATCTCCTTAAATTCAATATTAACAAACCTAAAGATAACTAGATTTCTTGTGCTACTTTTCAGTAATGAGTCCAGTTATTCCTGAAGGAAGAGAAGAATGTTTCTCAAAATGTTATTACACACTGATCTGTGCATTATTGCTAAAAGATAAATGGATTTAGAAAAATATAAAGTATAAAGTTTTCTAAAATCATTTAACATTTCAACTAGATGATGAAAAAAAAAGTTCAACATATATAATATTTAAATAAATAAAGAATGTATAGTAGTAGTAATAGCTAATGTTAAAATGGTAAAAGCCTATAAAGAGGATTTGAATTTTTATATGAACATTTCTATAGTTGTATATAATCTCTTAGCACAATCAAAGCAATAATTATGATAAAATCTTTTGTAAATCAATAATCTAATATTTAATGTGGTGCAGGAATGGCCAATTTATGGCCTATGGTACATATGCCAGAATTGTCATGTTGAACCACTGATTATAAAAATAAAAGATAAGGCTAGATCTAGTAAATTAATATTAATAAAAAAATTCTATTTATATTCAGAAAAAAAATTTGTAACAATATTGCAAATTTAGTAAGAAAAAAAATCCTCTTTAATGCTAAAATTAGACATTTCATATTTGGGTAATTTTGAAAACTAATCTGAAGTGAGCCCATAATTATTTAACTTATAAAATCTTTTGTTAGCTTCAAAATTTTGTTTTCTTTTTTTTAATGAAATTATTTAATTCAAAGAAATTCATAAAAAACAAAATTTGGTCATATCTGATTGATTCAAATTTGAACAGGATTCCACTTAACTTCAGCTGCTAGTTCAATGATAGTTTTGATTCATGTGGAGGCCAGGGCCAGATTTTTTATGATTCATTAGCCTGTGTATATTGTGTACTACCAGTATACCTAAAGTATATTAAATTCTAGACTAAATGGAGCTGATTGAATGTATACTAACAGTTACAGATTATACCTTTCCCAAGATGGCAATAAGCCAGTCTACTGTCTTAGAAGGGAACAGTTTACCAAGAGAGACCATCAGCTTGTTGAAGAATGTTTATACATATATTATTTTATCTATATGCAAATAAATATAAAATACCAGCTGGTGAGTAGAATGTTATAAGTTGAGAATATTATTTTAAATAATTTCTTGAAAATGACAGATAAAAATTTTAAATTACAAATTTTTTAAATTTAAATAACCTTAGTCAACTAAAAATAAAACTAGAATAATGAAAAAAAATAATAAATGACATTTTCAGTTTTATTTATTAAAAGGAAAACTCAGAAACTTTCTTTATTGAAAATGCTGATTTCATTTTGAAATAATAAAAAAAGTTAACTCCAAAAATTTTTCTAGCTTGGAAAACAAAAGAACTTGCAAGAATATTTTTAAAGATGTTTATAATTAATCAAGAGTAACCTAAAAAAAAAGAAAAACTTTTATGAAGGACTGTCAAAGAAGTAATATTTTTTGGAAAGAAAAAAAACTTATTTACAATTAAGAATAGTGAGCCAATAACTTAGATTAGTAATAAGATAATATATACACACATCTGTATAAATTTCATGTATATTTTCAACATGAAATTAATTTTTTTTGTGAAAATAAGTTTATTTTTTAACTAATGAAATGTCAGTGTGTGCACACATTTCCATGGATTCCCATATATATATATATGTAAAAATAGTCATTATTTATGTATTAAAATGTGATAGCTTACTTTTTTATTATATGACAATTTTCATGTATTACAGCATATCTATGTTTATACAGATTTATGTCATGTATAGACACATATATATTAAAATTAATCATACTTTATAAATTATTAAAATGAATTATTGAATTTATTATTAATTTATCACAATTCTGTTATGTATTTTTATACAGGCATGTATATATGTGTTTTGTATAAATTTATTGTTATATTTGTAAATCACAATGTGATAGGTTTTTTTTTTTTTGTATTAATCAAAATCAGAATGCCTTACTTTTGTTTTAATTGTTATTAATAAATTTATATTTCATTGTTAAAGTTATTTCAGTGAATTTACTCAATCCTAAAATAGTTTTAGAATATTATGTTTGTATTATATCTCTTGCTCACAGCAACAGTTATAGAGCTTTTGTTCACTGAGATGGTTTTGTGCATAATAGTCTGTTATATAAAAGGGGTTTATATTTAGTATTTATGGACATTCAGCTGACATTATTTCTCTAATGATTATTGGCACAAAGAGGATGTCCTTTAAAATCCATCCACTACATTAAATTTTACTTAAGTATTAATTGGAAATTAAGTTTATAGTTGGCCAGTACATTAATGGTATAATGGCCAGGGCATTGATGATGGTCAGAATGTTTTTAGTATCTCAGCTTTGACTTATTGTTGTATTTTGATGGAGTAGCACCTAAGTATGTGCATCTAGGTTTGGCAGTGGCTAAATAATTAATTTGGTCTATAGTGGACCACTTTATATCCAGTTACAAGGTTGACTGTTGATTTTTATTTTTTGATCATTTGTGATGGTGAATAATTATTATTCATCTTACTTATAATTAGTTCTGTGCTGATCTCTCATACTCCTCATATTCATGCTCATAGTTATTCATTATATATATTGTATATTTAAATTTGAGTCAATGACTTGGGATTGATTATGATGATTTTCCATCACCACAAGTATTTGTACCATTATAATATATATAAGTGTGTGTATAATTTATCTATGAAATGATAAAAAGATTACGATTGACAGTTGACTTTACTCTGACTTTTAAAAGAGCATGCCTTGAGTAAAACACTTCTACAATCTTGTTTATTCCTTTAAAAATATTTTCATTGTATTTTAAACAAGAACTCGTGAATCAAATTATACTTTTTCTTCTACAAATCTTCATGAATGAAACAATAACGTGGAAAAAGTCTACTTTTATTTATTATTTAATTGATGTGATAACATGACATTAACTGAGTGTTGTAATACTTATATATATTTTTTAATTATTGTAATTTGATTTTCAGTATTCAACTTTTTGCTCTTACAACTTTGACATAAGAGAATATCCCTAGCCAAGAAATAAACTTTTAATCTCAGAGATTAATAGATATGCTTTTTTAATTAAACATAAATATATGGAATCTTATATATATTTTTTAATTATTGTAATTTGATTTACAGTATCCAACTTTTTGCTCTTACAACTTTGACATAAGAGAATATCCCTAGCCAAGAAATAAACTTTTAATCTCCGAGATTAATAGATATGCTTTTTTAATTAAACATAAATATATGGAATAATTACTCCAGAAAATTTGATATTTGTAAACAAATTATGATAATTTGGTATTGATAAATACTGATTTAAGTGATAAAAATGTTCCAACTGACGAGAGCTAGTTCAGTAGGAAATGCACTTTGAGGTCATTGTCTTAGTCGTTATTCATGTTTTAAGAATGTGTTGAGAAGTAGAAGTTTAAATATATTCAAACAAAAAAAAGTGTTAGTAGTAATATTTTATAACAAACACATTTTTCAAATAAATAAAGGTATAATTGCTTAAGGTCAATCTTGGTCATCTACAATTAAGTTTTAAAAATAATATAAATTGAAAATCTTTATGATTTCTTCACAGATCAATTTTATAAATTGTAAAATCTTATTAAAACTGTATTGTTCTTATATTAGAAAAATCTTCCTTTTATTTGATAATTATTTTTGATGTTGGGCTTATACATATGTATATACTTACTTTAGCTATTATCGAGACTATTTATATTGCTGAAGTTCTAATACATCTTGCTATTACTGACTTTGAAACTCAATAGCTTATAACATATAAGTAAGTACTCTATTCTATGTCTGATTATTATGCTTTATATATAAGTCTAAATTAGCTTTATTTTGTTTATGGCCCAAAGAATCAAATTCTCATAAGATTCTCATGATAAAGTGCCTAGTGTGTCTGTTTGCTATTTTCATGAACCAGTGTTCAAATATTTGAATAAAACTTGAAGTTAAAACCCTTGTTAAATTTCCAAGCAAGTGTAGGATATTTTCCAGCAGCTGTCTCTTAGCCAATTTAGTTAACTATCCCATATTGGATAGTAAATTAGTATTTATTTTTTTAGCCAGACCTTCAACTTGGATTGGGTAGATAAGTAACCATATATTGGCAATAATTTATAATACAATGCAAACTTACTTTGGTAAGAGTCTATCATTTCATAAAGAAACAAATTTATAGTTTGTTTTCTTTTTACCTTTAACAATGCTCCTATTGTATTCAGTGTACCATATTTATTTATAAGTTTATTCACTTTAATTCCTTTAGATTAAACAATTATACCTCTTATTACTATTAGTATTACTATTATTATGAGTATACTTCTTATTACTATTATTGAGTATACTTGTTATTACTACTACTATTATTATGAATATACTTATTATTATTATTATTATTATTATTATTATTATTATTATTATTATTATTATTAGTTTACCTCTTATTATTATTATTATGGATATAATTTGCTCAAATTTGCACCAACTTTATATAATGAGGGGAAGAGAATTAGAGACAACAGAAATAACTGGTTTCTCTGATAAAATGTTTTCTAAAATTGGTCTTTTGAGACTATAGTATTTGAATCATTATAATCCAGAAGATACATTATGATTGATTTTATGATAAAATGTAAATATGTTTACATTGATTATACTACTTTAGATGGCATCATCATAATCATTATTAACAACCAATCATAATAAAATGTTTCTATTCTATTTCAGAAATAAACAAACAATAATGGATGATAACAATCAACCCTTAAGCATTTTAATATTCTCAACCTGTAGTCAAGCCAACCTCCTTTAACGATAAAGGAGATTGCCTTGACTACAGGTTGAGATTATTGATAATTTTAAGGGTTGATTGTTATCATCTATATTTATAAATCTATTAAAGCATTGAATAATTGGCTTTAATAGTCTTAAAACAATAATAGAAAAAGAAAGGAATTTTAAAAAAGGAAAACAAAAAAGTAAAAAAAGACTGGATCCAGAATTACTGAGCATGTTCTTAAAGGATAGAAATGTGCATGCACAAACACAAAACTATCACAATAGTATATTGCAATTTAAATACTGTATACAGTTTTTAACATTTCATTGTGTCAATTGTTTCTTGTGGCAGCTTTGTATTTTATATCATTAGTCAGAAAGTCAAATATCAAAAATCAGGTATTAGATTAAGAAAATTCTCATGATTTATAAAAACATATAAACAATCATAAGTTGCACAATTTTTAACATCTTCTTAGACAGTTTAAAAGCAAATGTGCATATACATTTTATTTATCACTATTTTCTGCTCAATCTTAGCTTCAAATATAGTCTTTTGTTTATGTTCTACTATATTCTTGGCAATCTACTGCTTAAATCTATGGATTTGGAATCATTCAGGGTCACACAATGTCTACCAAAAAGATTAATAATTCTTTTACCAACTCATGCTAAATGACTAATTACAGTAAGATTATAACAGTTTTATAATGAGTAGCTGAACAAGTAGCTTTCATACCAATGCCAACTAGGAAAGGGATAAAAAAATCTTGTTCTTAAAAAATGGAAGAAATTATTATATTGTCTATGTCTTATTTGTGAGCAACAGAACAAATGATAAACAAACAAACAAACAAAAAAAAAATCTTATATCAGAACTATATTTTATAGTCACAGTATTCGTAATGCATTTTTTAATTGTTTGACTTTCTCATCCATAAAAAATCCCAAAGAATGCTACATTGTGAATGAATATATTCCAATGTTTCTTTTTAAAGAGAAATTTTTAAACCTGAAAAATAGATTTCTTATCTCAATTTGTAAATTTCAGTCTTCCTTCAAAATACTTTTTTACTAATGAAACATTATTGAGAAAGCAAAATTTGGTGAGAACTTCATTCTTGAAACTAATAATATCTTTTAACATTTATTTGCTCAAACAACTCATTTCTTTATTCTATTCTTTGATATGATGCAATTATAGAGTTGACCTATCATTTAGTATTTGAATCTCAAGATTTCCTGAACAATCATTTCATTATTAATTGATTCTTTAATATTTTTTATAAGTGACATTATATTTTCAAGTTGAACTATAAATTTTCATATAAGGCTGCTTTATCATTGCTAAAATTGGAATGATTATCAAAATATATGGCAATTTTCCAAAACAAACACAAGCATATGATTCAACATTTCCATAAGCACTGGCTATAATAGCTTGAACTACGCCAAAAAATTTTAGTTGTGATGTGATTTCAAGAATGTAAGTAAAATGTGGATTCACTACAGCAGAATTATCAGTTAAAATCTTAAATAATAATTTTTTTGAGAAAAATAATAAATAATCAATAAAATAAATCAATGACTTTAGTAAGTTAAGGGCTGATCTCATAGATGAAACAGTGAGATAACTGTTTCAGTTGCCATATTGGAATAGGCATCAAAATGAGTCATAATGTTTTATAATAACCATGTTAATATATTTATTTTTAATTAATACTTACTTTTTTCCTATGACACATTGTTTGTTTTGTAGATCATTTTAAATAATTCTAGTAAGTTTTTAAATAATTTTAAAAGGTAGAGTTTTTAAAGCTTGCCTTGTAAAATTTTCAAGCGCATCATCTTTATCTGTTATCATGTATAAATTTATTAAGTATAATAAATATAACTCATTTTTAAAATAATTGTGGTTTCATCAATGTATTTTAATGTTTTCTATTATTTTTTCTATATTATAAAAAAAGTTATTATATTAGATGCTGATACCTAGTTGAATCATTTTTTTACAAATAATCGAATCTCACAATAATAAAGTACTCATGCTACATAAGTTCTGCCAAGATATTGTCAATTTGTAATAATGAATTTTACTCTAATCTTTATTTCCAAATTCAAAATGATCTCTGAATGCTAACTGATTCCTCAGTGAAAGCATATTATGGTGATCTTTACTGAATTATATGGTGTCTATTGGTTATTCCAGATTCCAAAAGGTGGCTCTGGAGTAGATTAAATAGAGTTGCATTTTGTAAATGCAAATTATCAATTAATTAAAAAATAGTATTATAAGTTTTTATTTCCACTAAGGTAGACAAAATTTGAAGATCCCTGAATCAATTCCAATGAAAGTAAAAGTGAAAATTCACTTTTTTAGCACTTGATTAGAATCTAATGCTCATCCTGTTATTTATGTTTGAACATCACGATATATTAAGAAATTGACCATATGATAAATAAATATATATTAAATAATAATATTAATGAAATAGAGATTATTAATAGTGCATTATTGAAAAAATATGTATAAGATGTGGAATGAAAACTGGAAACTGAGTGATATATATGACGGAGAGTTTACATGGTGAAGCAGAGTTTGAAGTAAACTGTTGGTGGCGATAGAGCAACTTGAAAAAAAAAGTAGAATTAAAATGTTTAATGAAGAAGAGATGTGTAATAGTGGTCATAATTTTGTGATTATAGAAAGTAATATCAGAAAGGTTAGTTACAGAACATTATAGAAAGATTGATAGAGATGGATAGAAAATAAGTGAGGAATTCAAAATAAATAGATTAAGTAATATTTTAGAGAGGATTATGAGGGATTACAGAACAGTATAGAAAGATTGATAGAGATGGATAGGAAATAAATGAGGAATTCAAAATAAATAGGTTAAATAATATCTTAGAGAGAATTATGAGGGCAGTAAATAAAACTATTGATTAATAGAGTGAAGAATGATATAAATGAATGCTTATTTCAAATTAATATGAAAAGATTAAGTAAATATACATTAGAAAGTGTGAAAGAAAAAGCACATATATAGTATAAAATACCCGTTAAAAGAAGAAAAAATAGTTAAAATAGAATTAAGAAAAAACTTGGAATGAAGTTAATAAGTTAAGAGAATTAACAGTGCAGGAAAAGATTGTGAAAAATTTAAAGACATGTGAAAAGAAATAAGAAAGAAGGCTATTATATTATTAAATATGAGGTTAGAAAATTAAAAAATACTTAATGATTTTATAATAAAAATCTTGGATGATAGGAAGTCGTTAAGTGAATACAATTAATTAGAGAGTTTAATTCTTGAAAAAATGGTTAGAATAATATTTTTTTATATATATTGTAATGTAGAAAATATGGAAATGTTATTAGAAAAGGTGCTAAGATAAGAAAATATATAAATAAAATTAATGAGAAAAACAAGATACAAATAATTTATGGTAGGAATAAAATTAGTGAATTAAAAATAGGGGAGCTTTATTTATCTTGGATAAGTGAAGTTTAGATATTCTTTAAAATGGGAAACAGAATCTTATAAATAGTTGAAAATTAGAGCAAAGCAAGAATGGAGTTGAGTGAAAAGCTGTTCTTTTTTTGTCTAACAAGTAGAAGTATGTAGAATAATTTAGAAAATAGTTACAATACTTCTATAACATTTAGAAAAGAGCTACTTTATGTTGACCAGAAACTTTTTAGATAAAATTTGAGGGCATTAGATAGAGATGAATTGGAAAGTGAAGTAATTGATAACAAATAAAGTTATTTAAAACAGATTAAATGGCCCAAGGATACAATATATAATTGAACATAGATTAGCAAAAATAGTTAATGAACAAAATGGGCTAGAAAGTTATCATAATTTGCAATGTCAATAAGCAGAAATTTTATTTTAATTTTTATATAATAAATATAAAGAGAATAGATTCTAGCTGAATAATTAATAAAAGTTGAAAAAAAAGAATAGATCTTCTGGTTAAAAAAAAAGCAATAGTTATGGAAACAAATATGAATAAAAAAACAACAACTTAGGATTATATAAGAACAAATATATATAAAGCATGAAAGAATATCAAACACTAGACAGAAATTATTCTTATTTGGTACTAAGATGGGGAGTTTGAATACCAAAAAAAGAGACAAAATGGTATAAGAATTTTGATTGTAATTGTTAATTATGGGGGGGGGGGGGATATAAGCAAGAGTATTGAAAGTTCATTTTTGGAGTAAAACATGTTAGAAGACGTTTAAATAGAATTGTATGAAAAATGGAAGAAACAAAAAATGTGAAAAGAGAGGAATATATATATATATTTGTTTAGTTTCTTTAAAAATGGGAATATGATTCAGGATAATAGAATTAATGAATTAGCTTTTATTAAATGAAATAATATCTTGAAGAATGATTTGATGATTGAAAGAAATAATGAAGGGCGGAAATAGATGACTTTTTATGATTATATTATGGTCTTTGGATATATGGATTCTGTATAGGAATTTCTGATTTCATTTAATGTGAAATCACTTTACATCCCATTGCACATACACACCCATATATATGTTGATATGAAGATTTTCACGGGTTGCATATATAAAAGACATATTTTGCGGGTTCATCCATGTTAAAAAAAATTAAATATTAATATACAGACGTTTCGACTTGATCACACAAATCATCCACTGGGTGATAAAAGGTAGACAGTTGTAGAGGCACTACAATCACTGATTTGAAAAAAACATTAAAGTTCCACTAATAGCAAAAATGTTAAATTAAGAAATCATACTACGTATTTGGAAAAAACAACAAGAGCCATTATTAATAAATCGCCTAATGAAACAGAGATAAAAAATAAAATATTCCCTCATGAAAAATCATGTGTCTGTCCAAAATTTTACGGACTTCCAAAAATTCACAAACTAGATATCCCTCTTCGTCCAATAGTAAGCACAACTGGATCTCCAATTCATATTTTAGCTAGATATTTATCAGATTTTATTAAACCCACAATCCCATCTATTAAATCATATATAAAAAACTCTTTTCATTTTATTTCTGTTTTAAAAAATTTTTAAATTAATGCTAATGACATTCTGGACAGTTTTGATATTGTGTCTTTGTTTACAAACATTCCAATTGATGAAGCTTTAAATATAATTTCACAACATTGCAATTTACCAGACCCTATTATTGTTTTGATTAAACATTGTCTCTTGAACACATATTTTGTATACAATGGACAGCATTACAGACAAGTTTTTGGTACTGCTATGGGCTCATCTATCTCAGGAGTAATAGCTGATTTATTCATGGAAAATATAGAAACTCGTGCTTTAGAATCATCATCTTTAAAATCTCTCATTTAGATCAGATATATAGATGACACTTTTGTCATATGGCAACATGGAAAAAATAAATTAGATGATTTTTTTCTTACATTTAAATAATATGCATCCTCATATTAAATTAACAATGGAGACAGATGATGGAAAACTTCCTTTTCTTGATGTTCTAGTCACCAGAACATCAAATAATTTATCTTTTTCGATTTACAAAAAGAATTCACACACAGACAGATATTTACATTCTCATCATCACCTAACTCAGATAGTTTCTGTAGCCAAAACTCTTTTAAATGGAGCAATTAACCTTTCAGATAAGTCACAACTGAAAGAAGAAATAAATCATATTAAGTGTTTTATTAGCAAATAGTGTTAATTATAAATTTATAAAAAAAAAAAGCCTTATTTCAAGCCCAAAATGGACAAAATAGGAAACAAAAAGATAAATCGGCTATTAGGATTTGTGTTCCATATGTAAAAGGAGCTACAGACAGTATTGGACATATATTAAAATGCTATAATATAGATACAGTATTTTCTATTCATCAAAAGATCAGCAATATAATAACCAAGCCTAAGGATTCAATCCCTCCTGAATCTCATGGTGTTTATCAAATCTCGTGAAAATTGTAAAGCTTCTTACATAGGTATGAGTAATCGTCACATCAGTGTTAGGAGAGATTATCATGCTAATGCAGTTAAACAACACTCATCATCAGCAGCACTCTCACTCTATACTATAGATTCAGGTCATAAAATCGATTTTTCTAGTACCAGGATCATATCCAGATGTGATAATCTCTACCAGTGCAAAATTAGAGAAGCCATTGAGATAATTAAAAGGCCAGATTGTATCAATAAGCCAGATGATAGATTTTTTTAAAAAATATTCTTAATTTAACATTTTTGCTATTGGTGGAACTTTAACATTTTTTTCAAATCAGTGATTGTAGTACCTCTACAACTGGCTTTCTACCTTTTATCACCAGTGGATGACTTATGTGATCAAGTCGAAATGTCAGTATATTAATATTTAAATTTTTTTAACATGGATGAACCCACAAAATATTTCTTATATATATATATTGCATTTCAATATGCAGAAGTCAAACTTTCTGTATTCACAATTTTGACACTAATTATTTCAAGTAAAGACATTAATGATTATTATTATTATTATTATTAAGATTTATTAAAGTAGAGAATATTACATTTTGATTTACTGGTGCAAAACTTTTTGCATACACAATTTTGAAAACAATCACTTCAGGCAAATACATTAATAGTTGTTATTAATAATTATTAAATTAGAGATTATCTCTAGCTCAGTATAAAATTTAAAATTTTGTTGAAGTTTAATACATCTATTTTTTAATCTAGAGGTAATCTCTAATTTGATAAATAATTATCAGAGTTGTGGTGCAAAAAGATTGATATGTGTATATCAAAATATATTAATTTGATATTGATATTAGATAAATAATGAAGATATGTGTAGCTGTGATCTGAACCAATGGTCGAGTGCTGGTTTAACATGCAATGCATCTTGAGGGTTGTTAGATTTTTTTCCCAGATATCTTTATTCATAAGTTTCAACAATGTATAGTTATTATGTTATAGTACGATTAATATTAAGAAAAATACATGTGAAACTGTGTGTACTCCATAAGTTAAAAGTGTTAAATAATTACATGTGAAAGTAAACGAGTTGATTTAATAAAAACGAAAATTAGAAATTACAAATGGGTTTTCATATATATATTTTATAAAAAGCAAGGTGTAAAATAAGATGGAAGATCCGAATAAATAATTAATTAAATGAAGGATTAAAAATGTAAAGAACAATTTAATTAATTAGTTCAGAAATAATCCCAGAATACTTTTGCGGATAAAATTGTTAAGGAATAAATAATAGAACAAAAAGTAGATACAATCTAGCGGGAAAAAAGTCAAGTCAGCGTCAGTCCTGTTTTTCTGAGAGACTTATGTGTAGCATGATTTTCGAAACAGGACCAACAATGGGAGGAGAACCAGATATTCGGGTCTGAAGGTACTAAAGACCGACCTAGGGTAATAATACAGACTATACCTGTCTTATTATTATTTTTGTAAGCCTTACAGGTGCTAGTAAACTACTTATAATCCTGTTTATAAATGCTTGTTAATTTTTATACTAATAAAATCTTGTATCTGTTAAATGAGATATCTTAATTTCATGCAAGAGAGTGATAGTTACTTGAATTGGGTGTGTTTGATTATTTCTCGTAAGTAACATTAAATCAAGTACATCACAATTTTGGCGCAGTCAGGAGAAAACCTGTTTTTCAAGCTTTATGAAAGAAGTACACCGAACAGTAATTCAGAAGTCGGTGAGTTATTAAAGAATTAAAATGTCGATAGGACAAGCTAATATATCAGAATTTGGGATAGATAATCCGCACGAATGACCCTTTTATGTGCTTCAATTACAAAATTATTTTAAGTTAAATAATATTGAAAATGACAGGAAAGTAGCAGCGTTATTATGTTTGTCAGGTAGAAAAGTTATTGAAATAATAAGCAAATTGTATAATGGTCAAGTTACAGATAATAGTAACTATGATGAGCTGGTTCAAAGACTTAACAGATTATTTTAGCCCAAGACCATCGAAGTATTTAGCTAGGTTAAAATTGAGGAACCGCAAACAAAACAAACTCAAATCAATTAAAGAATATATTGTTCTTTGCCAATTAGCAAAGAATTGCGAATATGGCGACTTTGTGGAACAAATTATTATTGATCAGTTATTATGGGGAATGATGGACGATAAAGTGCGTCAATCGTTATTAATTGAAACTCAGATAACATATGAAGGTGCTATTCAAAAGGGAATAGTATACGAATCAGTGGTAGAACAAGCTTTAGCTTTTTCAAATAGAACGAAGGAAAACTCTAGGAATAATATTTTTAAAATAGAAAGAAAGTATAAGGATTGTACTAAAGAAGGGAAAAGTTTCGAAATAAAATGTTTTTGTTGTGGAAAAGTAGGTCATTTGTCTAAAAGCTGCAAATGGAGGAACGAAAAATGTTACAACTGTGGGGGCAAAGGTCATTTAGCAGCAGTGTGCAAAAAAACCTAAACGAAAATCTGAATATGGTAAAGATCAGAAACAGCGGAAAACAATAATTAAAAGAAATATCTTAAAAAATGAGCAGGATCAATTAATGCTAGAGATTAAGTTAAGTAACAAAAGAGTACAAATGGAAATAGATAGTGGCTCTGGAATTTCTTTAATATCCATGAAAAAGTGGAAGGAAATATCCACAGAGAGCCCTCAGTTTAAAATACAGAAAGCTAACATTAACATTAGAGATGTAAACGGGAACCCGATCAAATTAATTGGGAAATCTGAAGTAATAGTTGGTTTTAAAAATAAAAACTACAAATTATCTATATATATAGTAGATAAAGATATTAGTCCTTTAATAGGAAGAAACTGGTTTAAAGACTTAGGCATTAAAATTAAAATAGTTAACAAGGTCTCGGTTGAAAAAGAAATGATAGAGTTATATCCGAATTTATTTACCGAAGATTTAGGTTTGATAAAATCAAAACCCATTGACTTGCACTTAAACGAAAATGCTAAACCGACCGTTTGCCCAAAGGCAGTTAGTAGAGGAAAAAATAGAAGCGTTAGTTAAAAAAAAACGTGTTATCCCCAATCGAGGAGGCAGATTGAGCCATGCCGATTGTTGTGTTAACAAAACCAGATGGAAAAATTAGGCTGTGTGGAGATTATAGAACAACAGTAAATAAGTATCTTAATAAAGGAGCTTACCCGGTGCCGAATGTACGTGAGATTCTTAGTAATCTAGCTAAAGCAAAAAATTTTGCGAAATTGGATTTAAATTCGGCATATCACCAACTAAAAGTTACGGATGATACAACTTGGTTATTGGCAATTACGACCCCTTTTGGATTATTCAAAGGTAATCATCTCCCTTTTGGAATTACATCAGCTCCAAACATATTTCAAGCAAAAATAAATTCAATATTACAAGGCTTGGAAGGAGTGATGCATATTATGACGACATTTTGATTACTGCGAGGTCACCAGAGAAATTAAGAAGTAAAATTTGAAAAGTATGTGAAAAACTAAATAACGCAGGAGTAAAATTAAATGTTAAAAAATGCGTTTGGGAAACTGAAGAATTAAAGTTTTTAAGCCATCTTATTTCGGAAAAAGTCCATTAACTGATAAAATTAGGGCAGTCAAAGATGTTCCAAGCCCAATAAATGTCAAGCAACTTCAAGCTTTCCTAGGTTTGATTAATTTTTTCGAACCTTTTCTAAAGAACAATGCGATGGTCACAACTCCTCTATACAAGCTGCTACGCAAAGATCAGAATGGATTTGGAATACCAAACATGAAAAAGCATTTAAAGCAGTTAAGGAATTGTTAACCTCTAGTAGCTTATTAGTGCATTTTGATAGTGACAAAGACATCACTATTACTACAGATGCATCACAATATGGAATCGGAGCAGTTTTAGCGCATCAAATAGACGGTCATGAATGTCCTGTAGCTTACGCTTCTCGAACTTTGTCTAAAGCTGAAAAAAATTATAGTCAGCTGGACAAAGAAGCTTTGGCAGTTATGTTTGCTGTGAAAAAATTTCACCAGTTTATTTATGGACGAAAATTTGAATTAGTAACAGATCACAAACCTTTGTTAGGGATTATAGGAAAAGATCGTCTGATGCCAGAGCTCCATGCATGCTCAGATGGGCTAATACACTTACTGCTTACAATTTCAATCTAAAATATCAAAAAGGAAAGCTAATTTCTCATGCGGACGCTCTAGTGCCCAAAAATAATGACAACTATGAAACTGATGTGGAAGTTAATCATATTGACAATATGAAATCACAAGTCATAAATAGTAAAGTAGTTCAAACATGGACAAATGAAAATTATGGGTATGCGTTGCTTAAGAAATGGATAAGCAAAGGTTGGCCTAATAAAAAACCTGAAAATTTAGCAATGGGGTTTTGGGTCAATAGAGACCAATTGTCGGTCTGTAAAGGGTGTATTAATATGGGAGACAGAGTAGTTATACCTCCTATAGGGAGAATGAAAGTTCTAGAACTTTTGCATCAGGGGTACCCAGGCATTGTGCGAGCTAAAGCTCTAGCTCGGAGTTATGTTTGGTGGCCGCAGATAAGTAATGATATTGAAAAGTATATTAAGAAATGTGATAAATGTAAGTCTGAAATAGCTCTGCCGAATAAACAATATTCTTCTTGGCCTAAACCAATATATCCATGGCAAAGACTGCATATAGACCAGGCAGGTTCAATAGAGGGAAGAAATTATTTAATTTTAATCGATGCTTTCTCTAAATGGATAGAATGTCACGAGGTTAAAAATACGAGTGCAAACGAAACAATAAAATGTTTAACAGACATATTTTATATACATGGATTTCCACAAGTAATCATCTCAGACAACGGAACTGGATTTGCGAGTGAAGAACTAAAAATACAATTTGGGAAATGGGACATCAAACATGTATTTATACCCCCTTACCACCCTGAATCAAATGGTTTGGCGGAAAACGTGGTAGGGCAAGTGAAGAAATATTTAAGAAAAAACAAAAATACGGATATCAAAAACGTCTTACAGGAATTCATGATGTATCAACATATAACTCCATCAACAACGACTGGAAAATCGCCAGCTGAAATGTTATTCGGTCGGAAAATACGAACTAATTTAGATTTTTTGCGACCTGGTACACATATATATAAATATAATCAAGACCCTGTGAAAAACTTTAACATTGGAGACACGGTAATTTTCAGAGATATACTACGTAAACAATGGGTTAATGGAAAAATTGAACAGGCACAATCAAAGCAAATTTATGATATTAGACGAAAACGGAATTATATATAAGCGTCAGAAAAATCATATTCATAAAAGTGAAGATGACATATAACTAGATATGTTCCAGCAGTTTCAACATGCAAATGAAAAGAATTTAGATAAACAGATGCTACTGACCGACATCCAAGAAGATGCGGTAGAAGAGGATAAAATACAGACCAATACGATGTAAAAGAAGACCTTTGTACTTAAAAGAATATGTATAAGACAGATAAACAATAACTTGTGAAGTGGGGGAGGAATTGTTATGTTATAGTACGATTAATATTAAGAAAAATACGTGTGAAACTGTGTGTAGTCCATAAGTTAAAAGTATTAAATAATTACATGTGAAAGTAAACGAGTTGATTTAATAAAAACGAAAATTAGAAATTACAAATGGGTTTTCATATATATATTTTATAAAAAGCAAGGTGTAAAATAAGATGGAAGATCCAAATAAATAATTAATTAAATGAAGGATTAAAAATGTAAAGAACAATTTAATTAATTAGTTCAGAAATAATCCCAGAATACTTTTGCGAATAAAATTGTTAAGGAATAAACAATAGAACAAAAAGTAGATACAATCTAGTGGGGAAAAAGTCAAGTCAGTATCAGTCCTGTTTTTCTGAGAGACTTATGTGTAGCATGATTTTCGGAACAGGACCAACGACGGGAGGAGAACCAGATATTCTGGTCTGAAGGTACTAAAGACCAACCTAGGGTAATTGTACAGACTATACCTGTCTTATTATTATTTTTGTAAACCTTACAGGTGCTAGTAAACTACTTATAATCCTGTTTATAAATGCTTATTAATTTTTATACTAATAAAATCTTGTATCTGTTAAGTAAGATATCTTAAATTCATTCAAGAGAGTAATAGTTACTTGAATTGGGTGTGTTTGATTATTTCTTGTAAGTAACATTAAATCAAGTACATCACAATAGTGGAGTGAAATTTTTAAGTATATCTAATACATAATAAATTTTGTAAATAATAAATACATATTATCCTTAATGTACAAAATACAATATATAATAAGTTATTATTAGATGAGCATACTTTTAGTGTGATATTTCAAACTAATGGTAATCAACTGATACAAAATTAACGACCCAATAATATTTAATTATTATTCAAAATTCTAGAGCATACTTATTTGTACATTTTTGGACCTCTGGTTCAATATACTGTCAGAATTGCCATTATACTAAACTTACTTAATTTTCTTTTTTCTATCGATTCACTGGAGACGAGACCAATATTTTAAGGATAATTATGACCAGATCCTTTTTATGACAAAAAAATACAGAATTATACTGAGGATTATATTTTATTCTTTTATATTGTTAAATGTATTGTCTAAGTTGAACAGACTAGGAGTTTTTATTTCTCCATGATAAATGACTAAGCAATATAAAAAATTGAAATGTAATTCTGAATGTTTTCTCTTAGAATGTTGAAGCCACTTGAGGGCATAATTTCTAATGTAAACAAACAGAACTATAATGTTACCAGGCTTTTGTTCTTTTTTTTTTTTCAACTTTATAGTGCTTTTTTTGATTTACAATAAAATCAAAAATAATAAAATTTATCTAAAATAAATTGGATAAACCTTTTTTTTTTGTTAATTTTTATTTTTCTAAAATGAAATTTAATAAACTAAAGATTAGCCTATATAAATAAATGCTTCATTTAAAATGAAATTTGTAAATTTTAACAAGAATAAAAACAATATCGTGGCAACACAAATCAAATTTTAACATGAAGAAAAATAAATAATTTCTCCAAAAAAAAAACATTGTGGCCACGCAAATAAAATTGTTAATTTTAACAAGAATAAAAAGAAATAATTTCTCCAAAACAACATCATGGCCAAGCAAATATAATTTGTAATTTTAATAAAAATAAAAAGAAAGAATTTATTCAAAACAACATCGTGGCCAAAAATAAAGCCGGTATTTTTGATTGGTCTCGTGATTTATCTCACGCAAACATGAATTTTAGCGTGATTTTGTAAAAATCATGCTTACATCTCCCCTTTGACAATTGATTAAAGTGTCACCCTTGTCTAGAGAAGCGGGGCAAAGTTTCCACAATTTTTATTACCTCATACTTCATTATTGGATTTGGTAAGTAATGACTTGGGCATGCGAATTTGAAGACTTTTGATAATCTCAATTACAGACACCCTCACAAAATACCATAGTGAAATTTAAAATGGGATTGTTCGCATAAACTGCATAACACAAAGTTCACCTTAAGTGGCAGTGTCCTCTGCGGCAGAATAAACATCCTATTTCTGTGCTGTAACATAGAAATAGATGCCACAGACAAATAAATGGACTATTTCTATGCTTAACCATTAAAATAGAACGTTATATAGTGGCGCAGCCACTTAAAGCATATTTCTGTGCATTTGCATAGAAATTACGCCCTCAAGCGGTTTCAACATGCTAAGAGAAAACAACCGTAATTCTCAATGTAATTTCTGTATTCTTTTATCATGAGAAAGTATTGAATTATGACAAAACATTAACATTTTTTGCAGTAAATCAAAAAAATTAAAAAAGCTTGGTACATTGCTAATTCTCACATCATTTTAGAGTAGAGGTCTAATAGTGTACAACTGAGACTACTCTGGAATTTGCATATTAATTAAATATTACTGGTTGACTTTCTATCACTTGATTACCATAAGTTTGGTTTATAACATTCAAAGCACTATTGGCTGCTAATAGTTTATTATATATATATATATTCTGTTTGCATCTTGTGAATAGAATATTATATACAATATATATAACATCAAATCTTTTAATTTGCAACACCTGCTCCAAGGTTTATTATAAGTATTTAACTATTGCTTAATATATATTATAATCAATGCTCAATCTTACATATGGTTGCAGAAATTATTAGAAAAACCATGCAAATAGGTCTTGATAGACATTTTGACTATCCAAATCTCTTAATTTTTAGATCTTCAAATTCCAAATACCATTGTTTATTATTTCTTGATATGCACCATTCAAATGTACTTTAGAAAACAATAATTAATAATCATTCTTTATTACATTATAAATTATTACATTTCATATAATCTTTAAAGTTAATAAAGCTCAAATATATCTTTTTTTTTTTTTTTATCTAAGTGTTTGACAAACTTCTGCTTTTAACATTACACTTCCTTTGTACTTCTTTGTCATAAAACGCTCATTTTTATATTTCAAATATTTAATTGAAAACACTGAAGGAAAAAACAAAAACAATACAGCTTCTAAGAAGTATATGGTTCTTGGCTAACTAGGAAAAGTTAATTGTCCAAAATCTGTATTAAAACCATTGACATGTTTACTACAACTATTTTGAATATAATAAATAAGCAAATGTCTTATTGCTTGGAATTTCATAAGAATATTTGAGGATTTTTTTAAAAGAAGTGGTGGAGGGGGAAAAAGTTTTTATTTTTAATATCATTTGTATTACTATATTTAAATTAATTGAATTGGAAATTATATTTTAAGGAAGAATGGAAAAAAATAGTGGAAATATGGCATGGTCGGTTTTGTATAATGTCTTAAGTAAAGTGAATTTTGTAAGATTTAAAAAAGTATGGAATGTACAGAGAAGGATAGAAGAATTAAAGCACCAGTTATCTTTTCTAAATAAATGTAAGAAACATGGATTAATGCCCAAGTCATGTGAATTTTACATAAGTAATATAAAAATAAATAAAAACATTAATTTATATAATAAGATTAAGGAAACTATTTTAAACTGGTTTATAAAAGAAAAATATAACATTGTGGATATTTGTATAAAAAAGTATAATAGACTTAAAAATATGTTAAGAAGAGATGTGTGTAAAGAAACATTTGAAGATATACAATACCAATTATTGGATCATAATAAGAAATTAATGAAGATGTTAAACATAAAGTATGATAAGAAATGGGATTGGTTAAAAAGGAAGAATGAGAATTTGGAAGATGGTTTACATGAAAATAATATAGGAAGTGATAATTGCATTAAAAAAAATGTTAAAGTTGTAAATTTATCAAATATTGAGTTTGATAATGATCAGTTGGAGATATTAAATAAGGGAAAAAAGTATATACCATTTGTTAGTGGAGATGTCCATAAAGAAACTGTTGTAAGTGTGGAAGCAGCAGACATAAAAGATGAATTAAAAATTGAACTGCAGTCAAAACTTAATAATGTGATAAATATTAAAAAAGGTTATAATAAAAAAGAATGGAAAGAAAAGTGTATTATAAAAAAAATTATAGAAAAGGTGAATAATGAGAGGTTGATAATAACATGTGAAGACAAAGGTAATAGGTTTGTAATTTTAAAAGAATATGAGTATAATAAGAAAATGAATGAAGACATAGTAAAACAAGAATATGAAGAAATGTATAAAGATCCTGGAAATAAAATAAAAACAAAGTATAAAGTGATATTGAATTATATGAAGGAGAAGAAATTGATTAATAGTAATGAATATAGATGGTTATATCCAATGGCTTTTGTGCATCCATATATATTTGGAAAAATAAAAACACACAAAGAAGATATGGCTGCAAGAGTAATTGTAAATTTTGACAATCATATTCTTAAGAATTTATGTACAATAATATATAAAAAAAATAGTAGATGTAATTGGATATGGTACGTATAGTATTAAAAATTCAGAAGAAATTGTTATGGAATTAAATAATATTAAATTAAATAGGAATAGTTTGATTGCTTCATTAGATGTAGAAAAAATGTATCAAAGTGTTCCAAGAGATGAAAGTATAAAGTTAGTTATAAGTATGTTGGAAAAAAGTGGAAGAATATGTAAAGAATGGATATACACTATTAAGGAAGCATTGATGATAATAAGTGATAGTTTGTATTTTAAATATAAGGATAGGTTTTGGAATATAAAAAAAGGATGGGTTATGGGTTGTTCAATAAGTGGGTTATTATCATCGATGTTTATAAATAATTTGGAAGAAAAAATAGTAGGAAAATATATAAAAAATAAAGAAATAATTAAATATTATAGATATGTGGATGATATAATTGTTGTTGGAAATAGTAGGAGTATATTGAAAATATTTAATGAATTGAATGATAATATATATAAAATTAAGTTTACAATGGAGAAGGAAGAAAAAGGTTTAAAATATTTGGATATTTATTTGAATAGAAATAAGGAAAATGAAATAGAGGTGAAACAGTATATTAAAGATGTTGAAATTAGAGGAATAATTGATCCTAGTTCATACCAACCTTGGTCACAAAAAATGTCAGTTTTAAAGGGGTTTAAAATAAAAAATGATAGACTTACAATAAATAAAAAGGAATCTATTGAACAAAAAATGAATATAGAAAAGAATTATGTAAAGATGGGATATAATAAAAAAGATATTAGAAAAGTTTTGAACAGTAAGAGTAAAGATGAAGTAAAATATGGGGGAAGAAAAAAGGAAAATAAAAATAAAGATGGAAGGTTCAATAATAAATGGATATCAATACCTTATTATAAAGATGTATATAAGATTTTAAGAAAAGGGAGGTTGAATGAGAATATAAGAATTGCTTGGAAGAATAGTAAATCATTGGAAAAATGGATATCAAATGTGAAGAGAGAGAATGATAAAGAAAGTAAAATAGGATTGGTATATAAAATAATTTGTAGGAGTTGCAGTAAAATATATATAGGTCAAACAGGGAAAACAGCAATAGAAAAGGGAAAAGAGCATAATAGGGCTATTGAAAGGAAGGACATGAATTCAGGACCATATGTTCATTATTTGAATACTGGTCATAGAATGAGATGTATTGAAGATATGAAAGTTATAAAATATGTTAAAGATTATAATAGAAGGAAATATTATGAGACAGTATATATTCAAGAGAATATGAGTAAATGTGTTAATTTAGTTAAAGGACCTGCAAAGTTGAGTAGTAAATGGGCATTGAAGGATAACTGGAAAATTTAATATATGGTTGATTTGTTTTTTTTTTTTTTTAAATTAATATATATGATATATGTAAATAATTAGTTAATGTAAATAATTGTTAATTATAGATAAATAAGGTTATATTTGAAGATATGGTTAGTAAAAATATATGAGAAATGATATATAATTTAATGTATAAAGTATGTGTATATAATTTTATGGTGTATAATATATGTATATAATTATTGAATTGTATTTAATGTAATTTTATCTATTGTATAAAAATAATATGTATATAAAATAAAAAAATTGAGGGGAGGGGGATATATATATATGTAAATAGGTTGTGTGATTATGTAAAATGATTATATAAAATGAACGTTAGAGGGAGTATTGATAGATATAAAGGTCATGTGATTATATTAGAAGTGTATTTTGAAAAGGCCCTAATGTAGGGTGAAAACCGGTTCAATAAAGGAAATATTTATTATTTTTATATAGTTGTTTTATTTCAATTGTGTTGAACTATTATGAAATTGGAACTACAATCCATGGATATTGAGTTCCAGAATCACTATTATATTGCATTACACCACATACGATGTTTAAATGTAATACTGCACTTTAATTATAATTTCTAGAAGTATAATAAGATGGCTGTGAATTGAAAGAAGCAAAAGGTTAAAAGGAAATTTATCACAAACCTGTAAAAGAATATTAGATATACTGACACGCATTAAACATAATGTCTATATCTAGGAATAAATATAAATTTTAACTTAATAAAAAATAAATTAAAAATCATTTATCCATTTATTAAAAAATGATTATCATAAATGTTTGATTAAAAAAATACTTATAAATTTTTGTCATATATATATACTTAAACTAATTATAATTTCCATGTTACTTATTGTTAGATATTATAATATACATATGTTAAAAAAACTCATGTTATAGCATATGATCCTTATTTATATGTATCAATATCTTCATGTTTTTCTTTATATATTTGTGTACATCCTGTTGTAGAAAATTGGACTGTAGTAACTTGAAGAACATTTCTCAAAGTAAGTTATTTATTTATTACCAAGTGTTACTTTTTTAAGTATAATTTTTTAAAAATGTAAATATTAATTGTTACACTATCTTCTTAGAGAATATTTAATTCTGGACATTATAAATAGCTATTCAACAATTTCAGCCATTCATTGATTAAAACTATTGAATGAATGATGAAAACGTGAGTAAGAGATTGTGACCTAAGTCAAGAATGCTGGCTACTATGAAATGCATATTGGGAGTCATATTTTTTTTTTCCAGATATATTTATTCATGTTACAAGAATAAGTGACAGACCTAATGTTTTAACTAGATCTAAAGAAAATTATTACATGTGGAAAAAGAAAATTGAAGTTGAATTATTCCATGTGTTTATGTTTAATTTAAAAGTAGATACGGGGGGGGGGCAAAAATAACCAAAATCGTCCTCTGGTTTGCTCACCTATTATAGTATATATTTCTGCTGCTACACACTTGTTACAGGAATCCTTCTGCATCAATCTACCAAATGACATCGGTGTATGAATTCATGGTGCCATATAGCATATTTTTTGCTAAGTGCGTTTTGTGTATTTGTCAATTTTTATAATGACTGAAAAGTTTGAACAATGTGAAATTCTGTTTTGTTTAATGGCAGAAAACAGTAATATTCGAAAACATGTTTATGACTCGTTTAATTGAAATATTAAATTCATGATGTCGCTAAAAAGTGTGACTAGTGAAATCGAAAGTCAAAACAACGCTGATTTTTTTTTAATGCAAATGGTATTTTTCTCTCAGATTTATTTCGTAATGGTCAGACATTTTATCTGCAAATTGTGAAATATTTAAATGATATAATAAAACAAACATCCCATTTTGTTTGCAAAGAAAAAGTGTAAGCTTCACCTGACAAAGTGTCATCTCTCAAAAACATGAGTGTGAACACATCTATCAGTCATATTTGCTTAATCTGACTTTGTGCAATTTGTTTTTAATTCCTCGAATAAAAAAATGTCCCAATTTTTCTTTCTTTTGTGGACATAGAAGTGGTGAAAAAAAAAAACACCACAGGTGTTAAAAGATATCACTTTGCATTTTGAAAAAGATTGGTGTATTGCATCAAATGGTTAGTAATTTGAAAGAGATTAAATTTGTAACACTTAAAAATAAGTAAACAATTTTTTATTATAAAATTCAGGTTACTTTTGGCTACCACCTCATATATTAATCTTTGACTAGGTTTAGTTTATAACTAGTTTATGAAGGATTGGATAATGTCTGGCTTGATAAATGAGTAGTAATAATTATTAATGTACTTATATAAAATGGATGGTGTCAATCTTGTGAGTTCACAAAGTTTGATACTTCTAAATCAAATTAATTAAGAGTAAACTGTTACAGAAAAATTTTCCTTTCTTCTCTTTCAATATATGGTAGTAAGATTGTAACATTTTTTGATTTAAAGGCTAAAAGAAATGATGATTATACTTTAGAAAATGTTGCTATTTTATATTGTGAGGCTTTTTTTTATTATTATTAAATGGATTGATCAATTTGTTGACATTAAATATTAGCTGTTGGTGTTGTTTTCTGTCTATTAAAGGACTTCATTATTTTAAACTGTTCTTTGATATTACCTTATATTTTCAGATTAAAAAGCATCTAAATAAATTTTATGTTCCATTTATAATAGATGCATGATTTGTGTGATTTAATGCATTAGATTTTTGGTGGACTCTAGACTCAAGGTCCAGGGATTGCAGCTTCTAACCAATAAATTATCGATTATTATTTTAAAGAATCCATGTCTCACTTTCAGACAATAAAAATTATATTATAATTCCTATTTCTAATTTAATTTAAATAGTTATATCATTATAATTCCCTATCTTTCAATTTGTTAATGTAGCAGTGGCATGTTGATGCTTGCATTGCCACACACTGCCTAATCATAACTATCCATCTTGATCTTCCAGCCATATCATCCCACAGAAAGCAATTAATATTGCACTTATATGGAATAACATTGAGACAATCTATATACATAAACAGCATTTGCTTCTCACATAAAAACTATTCTTAAGTTCACCTTAAAGTATGTTTAAGACTGTGGCTGTTTTTCTTATTCACATGCCCAATCTAATAATGATGTGTTGTTAGTATGTCAAGCTGGATATCTTTGATAAAACCTAACTGAACTAATAGGATGGATATCTTATTACATATTACCATTTCTGAATCATTATTTAAAATATGATCAAAATACTCCATCTATGAAAATCTTACTATAATATACAGTAGTGATATTATGTATTTGCTACTAATTCCTCTTTTTTAAAAAAGTCATTCAATGATTTAGACCAATAAATAATACAAGCCACAAATGAGAAATACTTAAACACAAGACAGACAGTAAATAGCAAAAGGATTACTATATATACAAGTTTAAAAACTCATCAATATACTCATCCCACCATTTAAACATATGTATCAACTATTTTATAGCTCTATACTCAAATACTTAAAGAAATGTAGGCTAATATTATATATCAATATTATCTTTATAATCTATATGGTTTTATCAAAACTATAATGAGTCTCTAATTGACTTGTACATGAGATCACTCCCTGGGAGATGTCCCTCAATAATTCCTTCCACTGCTTCTACTAACTTCTATTGCAGTTCTCAAAGATCTTGAATAAAATTCTTAGTTGTTATATAAATATTTGGTACTGATCCTGCTTGATAGTGTTGTTGCTGGCTAATGGCAGGCAGCCTGCAGCGTATTTTGTGATCAATTGCTCTTGCAATTCACACTTAGCCTACCATATCATCAGTTAGCTCTGATCTGTATTGTTTACTCTCTATACGAATGCTAACACTTAACATATTGCTAACTTATTATGATAGGGTGTGAATAATTTTAATAACGTAAAGTGAACCAATATGCTGTCAGAAGTAATTATTTTCAAACCTAAATGAATTACTATAAGGTCCTCCAAATTGTCACACTGTACCCAATGTCACCCCCCCTCTGTAAACATGTTAAAATTAAAAAATACCTGAATCTAAAGTCTCATATCTTACGACAAGCTTGCATTGGTCAAAAAATGGCTACTTGTGAAAAAAAGTATTCATTCAAGCTGACTCTATTGCCTAATACAGAAGCGTATGCTGTGGCCTTCCTGCAAGAGAAACAAATTCTACCAACAGAGAAGACAAGTGTGTGTATTGAGATAATATATAGGACCTACAAAATGGAATGCAGGATGAGTTATTTCTGTCAAAAGTATTCTGTTCATAACAGTACCTGGTTCAACAGATGAATCAAACTCTGTTTGAAGTCATAAAATAAACGTTATTCCTAAAAAATTTAACAAACTAACATTTTGCAAATATATTAAATTACAGTTCCCCCCCCAAAAAAAAGTTAAAATAAAGGAACATTTATTACCAAACAAAAACAAATTGGTTATTGAGGCGTTTATCAACCGAAAATAAAACTATGTTTAAAGTAATCAAATCAACTTTAGTGAAAAAAAGTAAACAAACGAACATTTTGCAAATATTTTAAATTACTTTCCAAAAAAAAAACCTAACTTAAAGGAACATTTATTACAAAACAAAAAATATTGGTTATTTTAAAAAAAAGCTAAAAGACAAGAATATTTATTACAAAACCAAAAAAAGTAATTAGTTTAAAAAAAAAAAACATAATTTTAAACTTCCTACAACAGGAAAATTTTTGGTTATTTAAAAAAAAAGCTAAAATAAAGAAACATTTATTACAAAACCAAAAAAAAAAGTAGTTTCAAAAATAATAAAATAACGTAATTTTAAAGAATGGTCTGTGTATTGTTTATTTGTTAAAATATTAAAGAAAATGTAATGGCCTGGTAATGTTATATCGATGTGTTTTGTTGGAGGAACAATGCCACCAAGCAGGATGGATTGTTATATGTATCAGTACCAAATATTTTTATATCTGCAAGGATCTTTTATTCTTTCTGAAGTACTCCATCCAATGGGATGAATGGAAACATTTTAAGTTGACTAAAAGATTGAAGCAGTCACTGAATCTCACATTAATTAAATTCCCACTGTTATCTTTTAAATATTTTTGACTTAGTTAACATTGATTTATGTACCTTTAAATATTTTTGACTTAGTTAACATTGATTTATGTACCTTTGTAAAGCTTATTTTTATATTGCTTTAATTGTATGCAAACACTTTATTTTCAATTTTTGTATAATATTTCAAAGCTTATTTTTAACTTTGTTTCTAAATAATTTATATGATAATTCAAATATTTGAAATATCATTCAATGTTTTAATATAATTGTGATATTACTTTTCAGTATAATATATATGTTACCACTTCCAATATTTTAAAAATAATATATATATAATTTTTTCTACAGTTTTAATCTACAAATCATTTTTAATTAGCTATTTAACATGAATGTTATTGGAAAGAACATTTTTAATGCTGTGATTTTAAATCCAGTCTATAAAATCTAACTAATATGGCCATGAGGGATTGTGTAATACTGACTTCTTTTATATTCAGATTCCTAACCTTTTATATATATACAAATATCACTTGGGTTGAGAATCACTGTAGTAAATAGAATAAAATAATCAAATGGTATATTGCTCAAAAAATGATAAGAAGTTTGATTACTTTGCCATGGTGCAAACTATATAGAATATCCATACTATCTAAACAAAATGTTTGTGATAATTAATCCACATGTTGAATGAAAATTCAATATCATACTATTCAATTTCATGGAGACTTTATCATTGCTTTATTTTGGAGCCACAGTTTAGCTTTCATATCAACAGATATACTAAAATCTCCAAGAATAAATTTGAGACTTAATTGTCATCAATGCAATAGAATACTGAATCTAACATTTCAGCAAAAGAATTAATAAAATAATATATACTATTGCACAAAATAATTTTAATATCAGTAATCTTTTATTGATTCATTTAGAAGATCCAAGAATATATCAAATTAACTTCACAGCAAATCTAACATCTCAATCCTCTTCATTTTATGAACTATTCTTTCAAAAAAAGATTATAATTATCTTTCTGATCTAATAGATCTTTCAATAATGTCAGTTTTTTTCTAAAAATAAATACATAGCTTTTAAACCTTGATAATAGATTATATATAAACACCATCCTAAGCTTTGGTCTTCAGTTTACATCAAATAAACCTTGCATAATTTCTTATTTATGTTATCTTCATCAACATTACTACATTCTACCTTGCCAATAAAAATGATATTGCTATTATCTTTTTCACTTAAATGAACAATACAATAAGCATAGAGATTTAGCCATATTGTATAAAATGGGAAATTTGTATATATATATATATAAAATCAAAATTACTCTAAATTCACAATTCAATCAAACTAGCCAAGAAAATAAACTCTTAAACACTACCAATGGTTTCACTTCTATAAACAGACTTCTCAAAAGAACTACAAAATAACAACATATTTAAACTAAACATTACCCACAATTTCACTTGCTTCCCATATACCATTAATATTAAAAGAACTTCTAAATAAGTTAATTGCTTCAGAATAATAATTTTTTAATAATAAAGATTTTTTAATTCTTTTTATTTCATTTCTCTCAAAGAAATATTAATATTAAAAGAAATGTCTTTTATTATTAAGGGTATGTGGAAGTAAATGGAATTGTGGGTATTGTTTAGTTTAAATATGTTGTTATTTTATAGTTCTTTATACTTGAGAAGTCTGCTTGTAGCAGTGAAACCATTGGTAGGGATTTCCTTGGCTAATCTGGTTTAGTTGTGAATTTGGGGTAATTTTGATTATTTATTGATTAGTTTATTTGTCTGCTTTTAATGTTTATATATATAATGTAACCTGTCCACACTGAATCACCACATATAAACAGTACAAATTGATCTTATCCTTAGCTTAATTCAGATATTAAAATATAAAACACATAAAAACACAGCTTTATGAGACTCAACAACTTACTAGAAACATATATCATACAACATATAAGGTAGACAGACTTAAGTGACAGTTACGATATAGTCGTTTAAACAGACAAAGACTAACATAATATTTCATTAAAAATAATGATTACTTAACCCTTAACTTATCTAATAAATTACATACAAAATAATGAAATCAAATGTATTCTAAAATACTTTATAATAACTATTACTATCTTACAAATATTTCAAGGACAACAATTCTCTTATAATAAAATAATAGTTAATCACTATAAGATAATCAGATAATAGGAGGGATTTTACTAAGATTGAACTATCCTAATAATAACTACATCTAATATTACAATCATAAATTAAATCATCTCAAAATTAACCTAGCTTCAATAATCATAATATAAGAAATTAACATTTATTATTTACTATCTTACTTTCCAATAAATGATTTAATCATACTTGAATAACCCGTATTTCCATTACACTAATATTAATTATAAAACCAAGCTATATTTTTACTATCATCAGAAACTGTACCAGACAATTATAACAGTCTTCCCATTTTTAGACACTTCAATGAGTTAACTTAATCTACCTATACTCTTTGAAATTTTATCTTAACATAAAATATAAACCTGCTAAGATATTCCCATAACAATCTTTTTTGTGAACTTATCCCCCATCTTAAATTTATTGTAAGAATGAATTCAAATTAATTTTAAAATAAGAATAATGTGACTTTAAAGATATTACCATTTCCAATTCAAATGTGATGTTCTTAAATAGCACTACCCAAATAATTAAGTTCTTCTTTATAATATTCCATAGGATTTATGTGCTTTGATATGACTTTGTGATGAAATAATTCTGAGTAGAAATAAAGCCATTAATCTAAAATTTATATTAAAATATTTATTTATTTGAGTAATAATAATAAATAACAAACTCTTAAATATTACATAATATAATTAACTATAAAAACATATATCATTATTAAGATATCTATACAATTATTTATATTGATAAAATAAATATCTTAATTACATACATCTCTTTTAAATTTAACATTCATATTATGCAAGTATTATATTAATTAAATTTATTATTTTTAACATGTACACATTCTTTCATGTTGTGATTTAATTATAACATTTATTAGTTCTTCATATGGGTTTGATTTTTAATTCTCTTTCATTGAATAATACAATACATTATTCTTTTTGCATCCCTTACATAAAACACAATACTTTATTAAATTTTCATATTTTATATATTGTAACCTTCCCATCTCTTTGTTTTCTTCTGGACATCTTTATTTGCCTACTCGTTTACTCCCTACCATGCTAGCTCAATATTAAACATGTAATATCATTGCAAGAGGGTATACAATTCTTTATGGGGCTTGAAACATTCCACAAATAACTTTATGAGATAGACTCTAGGGATGATTACGAGAGTGGTTTTAACATTGAGAAGTATAAAGAAAAATATACTTACACAATGGCATTGCTATTGTAAAGACTCTTCCACTACCATCTTATTATAATCATTAGGAAAATCCCCACAACAAACAATAACTATCATAATATTTCCTTTAACTAATAACTTAAATTACCATTATACATTTTTAAAATCTTAAATTAATAGACATTAATAAAATTACATTAATTTCACACAATTAATACTATCCTATAATGATCTCGAGGATCAGGAGCATTCTGCATTAAAATTCAATCTATCCATTAGATTGATACTTAAATGACTATCGCAAGAGGGACTTTATTGGGATCCAACCATTTAAGGAAAACATACCAATGCCAACAATAATTACTATAGAATACTTGTTTTAGTATAAACCAAGCTTCATTACACTATTATTATCTACTAAGTATAACTTACTTAAATATTTTCTTCAATTAATTAGCATTAACCTACTGTCACTAAATCCTCCAGAGTTACAGACTTTCAGATGAATTTAGTTAGCAATTGACACTTTTTAAATGTTATACTACTTTAAATTTATGATCTTACAGATATTTCAATTTAAGTTACAAAATTAGAATATGACTCTCTAATGCCTATTAATTCTATCATATGCTCTCCATTTTGCAGTATTGAACAAAAGTTCTCAAATAAGGCCTGCAATTAAAATATAATAGGTATCATTCTATATGGATAATGTGTTTTCTTGATGTGACCTTGTGATAGGAATGACTCTTGGACACAATGAGACTAATATTACAGTTAAATTAAAATGTTCTTTTATTTACAATAAGAATGATAAACAATAACAACATATATATATATAGTGGGTTAAATATTTCATTAACAATAACAAAAAAAATTAACAAAGATCAAACTATTTATGCATAGATAACTTATTTACATTTTATACAGATAATCTTAGTGTTTCTGATATCCAATTATCTTTTTCCTAGTTTATATTTCTCTTTTAATATTATTATTTATGATTTTATACTAGTTTGCTATGTATATCATTCATGAGTTATTCAATCCCTTCATAGTTATTTACATTTAAATTGACTTTGAAAATTAACATTCTAATCATATTACAAAGTTTTTACTGATATCATAAAAAAATATATATAAGTAAGTACAATATTTATATGTCAAAAAAAAATACAGTTAGGATTCTTTGTTTTGTTATGGCAATCATTTCAACTCTTCATTCTATTTCTTACACCCATTTTCTCTTTTGATATTAGATCTCAGTATTTTATTCAGAGAGTCATTTATTCTAATAAATATTCCACTATCTATGATCTTTGTTTCATACATGATTTAATTACTTGTGGACCACTCTATCCAGACTTAACTAGAAAATCCATACAAGCCTTCAAAATTTCATTTTTACCTTTAATGCACGATAAATTAATATTTACCCTAACTTTAGAAAGATGAGTCACTGACTTATTTGCTATTATCCTAATAGAGGAATAGGGGTTTCATTTATTATGTGTTATTTTGCTAGGTAACCATTTTATTAATGGACTTACTCCAATTCTACACTGGCTTCTCTAATAAGCACTTACGGTACTTACACAATCATTTCTTTATTGAAAATCCTCATATTTCTTCCTATAAATTACCTGAGCATTACAAAGATTTAACTCAGCTTACTCTTCATCAATTCTTCATGATGCTATTCTATATAGACTATCCCAGAAATTTGACTCGTATTCTACTTCAGTGTAGGCAGTATTTAATATTCTATCTATTTCTAGATCCATCCTATCTATAGTCTACCCTTTTCAAGCAATATTCCCTACATATATCTACCATCAAGTCCCAAAACAAATAATCTATTTTATTATTATCATTCAGATGTTCTAGATAATATTTATTTTTGTTAATAAATGAAATTCCAATATGGTCTTACACCACATTCACTCATTCTTGCGATTATTAATATTATGTTCTATAATGTTTATTTGTTTTTCTTTTTTTAAATCCGATCAGAATATATATCACTTAAATATTATTTCCCGCACACGTACTCTTTCACATTATAATTCATGAATATACATTATATAGCAGGTTCTATACATAAAAACCTTATTTATTTATTTTTTTTCTTTTCACTCATATGCAAATATTAGCATTAGTATTTCTTATAAAAAATATAAAAATCTTTATCACTAATAAATGTAAAATTAAAATCCCCATTGCCTTTTTTTTTCAATTTCAAAACTTTTTTAAATTTTATTTAGCATTATTGTGGTTATCCTAAATGTAGATTTTTGTGTCTGGTGCACGAGTGTCTTTCTTCTCTTTATCTTATTCTATATATAAAAATATAAACAAAATATGGTATCCAAAACCTTAAGTATACACGTACAATTAACTGAACAACTCTTAATTTAGTTAGTTTCTTGTTCTATAGGCATAATCTGGATCTCCATGAAAATACCATGAGCAAATGTTTCCTACTTCTCCTTAGTAAATCTTCACATTATAATGATTATTATTATATCTTTTTTTTCCCATTAAGATTTAGACTTTTTTTTTCTTCAGCATTTCTTCTCTGGTTATTTACTATTCTTGGAAGATTTATAAACATATTTTTAATAAGTTTGTCTAATTCTTGGGCTCCAAATATTCCTTTTCTATTAATTCCTGCCTGCCTAAAGTTATACAGACTTTTCTTATTCTTTCAAGTTTATAAAAGTTTAACTTTTCTTTGATTACGAGAAATCTTAATTCAAATTTCTTTATTGTTTTTTTTATTTCAAGTAGAAGCTTAATCTTCATTGCTTAAATATTAATCAAACAAATAATTGTTTCCTCAACTTGTCATTATTAACTCCTGAATTATTTTTAACATTTGATTAAGTTGTGCAGTATTCAAGGTCAAGGTATAAACATATATAATGTATAATGAATATGTAAATAATAATAATTGTATAAATATAACGAATATGTAAAAGTAATAATAATTGTATAAATGTAGAATAAAAGTAATAACTGTAATGTATAATAAATATGTAAAATAACTGTATAGTAATTAAGAATAACGATTGTGTAAAATTACAATGTTATTAAATCATAGAAAGTTGTATAATAATAGAAAGCCCAGCTGACCTTATAGGGTCAGAAAACTATGTAAAATACCATATATGGTGAGAAACGTAAAAATACTGTATGTGAAAACGTAAGTGAAAACACCATATATGGTTAGGAATGTAAAAGACTCCAGAAGTCTTGAGGGGTATATAAACCCCCATAAACTAAACTAAATTGTTCTTATGTTCTGAGTTTTAATTATGAGTCAGAGACTCCTGCCTCTGTAAGTTGAAAGCAGGACTAGGGTATTTTATGCAGGTCACCACGACCTTTTATTATTTTATTACGCCTTATAATAGGCTATGTATATAGTTAAAATTATCCGTATTAAACTATAATCTTACCATCTCAATTCTGCCTTTGTCCATTTATTTACTTGCGGGTCATAAGACACAGCAAGTTGCTTCTTAGGCTTAAAAAAACTTTTTCTCTTGAAGATTTTAAAGCACTGAACCCAATAATGCTCCCACCCATTAAAACTTTGATACATCCAACTCATACTATCAATGCAATCTTGACCACTCGGCATCCTTGTACTTCTTACAACAATTTAAAGACTTTATAATACAAGAACATTCATCTTTAGCAAAGCATGTATAACAATAACTTCTCCTTGTATCATACGATTTTCATGTTCCATTTAATTATGTAACATACCTTTTTGAATAAATTAAGTTTTGAAATGAAAGTACCTACCTTTCCATAGATAAAACGAATGTCTTCTCACATTAATGCAGTTAGTCTTTCCTTTTAAACTATAGCGTTGTTTTTCCTTTCTCTTGGTTATTCTGGCTAGAATAGCAACTTTCATTTTCTTTCTTAAACTGATCCTAGCTAGCATTTTTGATTATAAGCAAATATCAAGGCTGGAAATTAGACAATGAAGAAAATGGTTTACTCACTTCATAATATTAAGAATCTTTTAAAAATATTTCATCTCTTTAGATAAGCCTGTGTTTCAGTTATTTCATCTCTTTAGATAGCTTTGTAAATAGAACTTTTTAAAAAAAAAAATTAATTAATTAAGACTTCAATATTTTAATTTTTATAACTCGAAAAAAAAAACTTAACACCACTATCTGACTTTTATAATTCCCCCCACCTTTTTTTAAAAATCGTCTGATAGTTTTTTCTTTATAAAAGCAAACCAGGAAAATGTGACATTAGAGAATCATCTACTGGAATCTGATTGGTTAACTTTCCCATCATGTTGTCCAAGTTTTTTTTAAAAAAAAAACAACAAAATGTTTCTGGTATTTCTGTTTAAAATAATATGGAAATATAAAAATATCTAATAAATGAAATTGATTTTTAAATCAAAACTTACAAACCAAGTTTTATTTCAGATTGTATTTTGAATCTGTGATATGATTAATTAATTTAACCTATAAACTTTATAATAAATATATATACTTTATTATTAAGATAATTTTGAAATTAAAACAATTGTGTTAAATAATTGTTCTTTCTTTCATTGAATACAATTCTATTTTTAACTTTTGAAGAAACATCGTGTTAAATAATTCAAAATCAGACTGGTACGCAACGATGTTTATTTAGATTTACCACTCTTTTAAATTATTCAGCTAGAATATTAAAATTTTTATTAAAACAATTATTAATTTCTTTAGAACTATCTTTTTAAAATTATAAGTATTAAATCATTTATTGCTATAATATCCAAGTTTATAGATCTAATATTATCTTAATTATAAATTTAAAATTTTAGAATTATAATTTACATTTTATATGCCTTTTGGACCATGGATAGCCGATCAAAAGATTACAATATTTATGAACTCTATCAATAATTATATATAAAATTTAGATTTATATTGTTGTACTTTTAAATATAACATCTTGAAATAATTAATTGAATCCAGGTTTAATTACTACCAGATGATCATTCATTCTGTTCATTTATTATCTCTTTCTATTCTCATCATTGATCTCATTTTATCTTTTAGTATGGTATCATTTAGATATTATTTAAATATTATAACATTTGTTTTGTATTTTTCCAGGCTCACTCATTTAAAACAGTTCCCTACCATTTATAAAAGAAATTATAATATTTCTCAAAATATATAAGTAGTTTCTTTGCTATCTAAAAGAATTTCATAGATAAGAAATTGATTTTAATAAACCATCAACTATAAATATGGAAATGGAGGTCTTCTTCTTTTAAAAAAATAGAATATTATATTTTGACAAGTAGTCACTTTAGTCTCAATGATACTACTTTAACATCCTGCCTTCTATACCAAGCTCTTATGGAAATTAATATCTATATTTTGTGGAAATCCCTCTCATCTCTATATACCAAAAATACAAATATGGGTATCATCTAGACCAATTGCATTCTGCTATTTCTATCAGTTCCTCGGAAAGGTGTTTCATCCTATTCTGGAATGATAACTTATTTGACAATAATACATATTCCTAGCATCAATCACTACAATTTACCACAAGACTAATAATACAATATCATTTCTGCATCAAATGTTATTCTACAAGTCTAACAATTATATATTACAAAACAAACTATATATAATTTGACAAACGTCAATATTCTACGTTTATTACACTAAACAGAGATCAAAATTCTTTGGCCACCTTTATCATTCATATATACCCCTCTTTATATTATTATTTACAATTCAAATATCATAGATAGTTTTTTTTATTACTATGATTCCCATCTCTTGATTTATTATGATGAAATTAATTTACTTATTAAATATTTTATATTTTAAAAACATCCAATAATTTAATTTAAATAACATTACTTTATAATAGAAATATAAAGCAGTATTGTACCCATACTCTCTCTTTTCCCACATTCATGCATACTACATCAATTTCTTAAGTATAATTTTTAAAGTCATTAATTTAAAATTAAACATAAAAAAATATAAAACATATTAATACATCAACATATTAAATTCAAAAACCTTAATACTAAACTTAAGAACTAATATTGCATTTATGTTTAAAAACAATACCCCTCAAAAAAAAAAAAAAATTATCTTTTTTGCTCAGTACTCTGTTAAACTTCAATCTAATGCTTAACAATTCCTTGCAAGTTATTACTCTTTTCCATTGACTATTCTATGTAAAGCACTTAAGAATCATAAATAACAATAAAAATTAGATACTTCTTAGAATGATTTTTCATATTTAAACATGTTTGAATCTTAGTTACACATAAATATCATAAAAGTTCATAAAATTGTAGTTAAACCATCAAGCTAAAACATAAATGAATATTGGCCTTATCATTATTATATGTAATTATTCACATTAATTAATAAGTCATTTTCACTTAAACTTTTTTTTGTCTTTATATTTCATATAAGAATTATTTTTTTCTTGAAAATAAACATAAATAAGTTCATTTATATTAAATCTCTCATAATATTTTATCATTTTTGGGCATACTTAAAATTAATAGCGCTTCTTCGTTGAATTCACATCCTTTTAATGTTTTCTAATACAATAGAAAATCATAGTGGCTAAATGAAAAATTTTTTTTAATATAAGCTTTTATATAAAATAATTGATAATAGCATTCGCTGTCATATTTGTTTAATTAATATTTTTTCCATTATAAAATATATTATGGATATCTATTCCTTAAATATTAATTTCATAAGGATAATTGGAATAATACAAGTTACTTTGATTAATAAAAATAACTATTTTCTTTTACCTTCTAGTTTTCATTATAAATTATATTAAAGTTCTGTAAATTATTTTCATTAGTGCTAAATGTGTGTATATGTATGTATACACAAAATATGTATTACTAGTTAATAATTATAAATGTAAAACTAAATGGATTACTAATTGTGTATTATAAGTAATAAATGATATTAATGCTAAACTAAAAGTATGTGCGTGGATGCCATGGGAATTCACAGTATTTGATAAAGCATTAGACTAATTAAATAGTTTAGTTAACGAGAAATTATAAATTAATTTATCAAGAAGGATTAAGATAATGTAAACAAGGCTATTACTTAAAATAGACCATCGTAAAGTCATAGCATTATCTAATCAGGGATTGAATAGTAACTCAAGGGATGACCACCATGTGGACAGCAGATGGCCAATCAAGGGAAGCTACTTGAAAAACAAGGAGAGAGAAATAATAGATCTAGAATTGAACTGAGACCACACACTTGCTAAGTGAAGCTCTTGAAAGGCAGGTGTGCCATTTCCTCGGGTGCTCCAGTCAGATCCTTCCTTCACTTAGCCCTGTGGAGTGGTTTACTTCCAGACATTCCAAAGTAAACCTAGGAACAGGTCATATTGATCTCATTATTATTTTATTATGCCTTCGGGCCCTTATTTATATATAATATAGCATGTGTATAATAGTCATATTTTTGTATATATTAACAAGAGTGATTAACTCATGTATAACTCTGTAATAAATTCCCATTATTTAAATCTACTTGCCGAGCTGCCTCATTATTTATTATATATTTTTGTTATTGATATTTGCAATCCAGCAAGCAATAGAGTGCCGCTGGACACAGGAATTAGTTTGTAAAAGTTAATGCGGTGAATATTTGTTTTGTTTCTCTACCTAATTAATCTATCAACTAAGTTAGTTAACAGAGCAGAGATAAATAGCAAATATTTTCTTACGTGACTGTAAATTTCAATCTTTTAATTAATTAAAATGGGGTATTCTTGTTCTTCATTATTTTTCATTAAAAATACATTCTAGTACTTTTTTCTTCAATAGCATTTTTAAAATTGTAAATTGAATTTTCAGACTGTAATCTGTGGTGTAGACAATGAAATTAGTTTAAACTTACCCTCTCATTTTTAAACTACTATTATCTCATATTCATTTTTCCTCACAATTAACTTACTTATTTAACTGTTTATAAAAATAAAATATCTTAAATTTGATAAGTTTTTTTTTTTTTTTACAAACTTTTTACAAAGTTCTTTTTTTTTCTTACTTCCCAAGTTCATCTGCCTATTTCTATTTATATCTCCAAAAGCATGGCTTGGAAACCAATTAACTAAATCTCATTGGTCAATAAATTAAAAAAAATTGACTAGCAGTTTTTGCTGTCTAAAATGTAACAAAAAAAATATATTTTTTTTTCATTGATAAAATTCAAACAATTTTTAATTAAAATTTAAAATATGTTTAACCAATATATTTTAAAGTCATATTTTATTTTTTGATAGATAATCACATTTTATTCCTGCAATATTATTGTCATTACAATTTTTAAAAAATATATTATAATTTGATAATAAATAAATCATTTTACTAATGTTATTTATCAGAATACAGTGCAAAATAAATCACTATGATACAGAATACTAAAATTGAAGTTTTTGCTAAAGTAACTTCTAATTAAATCTAATCCAGTTATATGTGTATATGTGCTTGGCTTTGTTAAAATTATTTATATTAAAATTACATCACTGATATATATTAAAAAAATTACAAATAATAAAAAAAAACATGCATTCCTTTTTTCCACTAAATTCCTCTTCAAGGTCATATATTAAATTATTTGTGCAAGTTCTATTTTTTTTAATTTAAAATTTTGGACTATTATATACATTTTATATATTCAGTTAGTACCATGAATCAATTAAAAGGTTACAATATATACTTCTCTACACTTATTGTGGTTTATTGATTCCTAAATAGGTCTGTCTAAACATGTAATTATTTTCCAATTGAATTTCTTGTCATACATCCAGTTTCAACTCACTTGTTATAAAGTGCATTCCTTGAACAAGATCACCAATGACTCCCATTTTGTGATATATCTTATTTGCATACAAAAACAAAATAAATTTATTGACAACTGAATTGAAATGTGCTATATACGGTATAATAATTAATAAGTTTTGTTAAAATAAGTTATACACATATATAATAATTAATGTTTTATTAAAATAAGTTAAACTTAATTGTCTAATAACTATATATGTAATATTATTTATCCGACTGAATTTATTAAACTATTTGTCTAATCACTTGGTTTCTGCTGTCTATTTACCTGATTGTTAAGCCGAGTGAGTGGCTGTACACAGCAGAAAATTGGCGCAGTTAATCGACAGGATACGTTCCAGTAGAAAAATCTGGTGCAATTTAGAAACAGTAGTGGATTCGAATTGAATTGTATAACGTAGAGAAAGCTACAAGGAAATTGAGAATTGAAGTCCAGGTGAATATCGAATTAGTAGTCGGAAAAATTGTTTTAGTAAGCGTATTAATATTAATTTGTTTTAGTAAGCGTATGAACATTAATTTGTTTTAGTAAGTGTATTAATAGAAATTTGTCCCAGTAATCGTGTTTAATAGTTATCTCATAGTGAAATAGAATTTTTTTTTTAAAAAAAAAAAAAGCAAAATAGAAAATGATGACATCAGTGCCTCAGGTAACAATTAACGAGTTCAACGTTAATAACCCTTTTGATTGGCGAATTTACCTTAAGAGAATCGAGAAACTGTTTTTGATTAATGGCACGACAAGCGACCCCATTAAAGTTGCCACATTATTGTGTTATGCCGGGCAACAAGTAATCGAAATAGCAAATAGACTCTGCGATCACGAAGAGCCAGAGAATTTGCCATACAATGTAGTTACGGGGAAATTAAATAATTTTTTCAGTCCCCAGCCTTCGAAGCATGTCGCAAGACTACACTTCAGAAACTGAAGGCAAAACAAGGGAGAGCATATACGAGATTATGATCAAGCTCTAAGAGAACTTGCTAAAAGTTGCAGTTATGGTGATGCCTTAGAGGATAATCTGCTTGAGCAATTACTTTGGGGCATGTCAGATGATAGGCTTAGGCAGCAGTTACTGGCCTTTGACTATGATGAAGCAACCAAAATGGGAGTAGCCCATGAAATAGTACTCGACCAATCGGAAGAATTTAGAAATTTTACCCACAAAAATGACGGTAATGCGTATATTTGGAAAACTGAAAATAAGTCCAACCTATTAAGTGCAAAACATATGAGATAGTGTGTTATTGCTGTGGAAAAAAAGGCCACATGGCTCATAAGTGTAAATATAATAAGGAGCATTGTAGGACCTGTGGTAAAGTTGGACATTTGCAGAAAGTATGTCGAAATAAAGGAGAAAAAGATCGTGGCAGCTCGCCAACTTATAAAGTCGAAAATAAAAAAAAGTGTGATATTTACAAATACACAGATTGGATACGAAAATCGGTTTATGCTGACAGTTAATTTATTAAAGATAACAGTAAAAATGGAAATTGACAGCGGAGCAGGCATATCAATGATGACACTTGAAGACTGGGAGAAAGTAGTGCAAAATCGAAAAAACCCTCCTTTATTAATGAAGACAAGTTTAAGAGCAAAAGACGCTAGCGGAATTAGTATGAAAATATTAGGGAAGGTGATGGCTCAGATTAAATTAAATAGTAAGGTTAGAACACTACCGTTATATATAGTACAAGGCGGTCTAAATCCTATTATAGGTAGGGAATGGTTCGATGCTTTGGGAATAGAAATATGTGTGATAAATAAAGTTGCTATTGAGCAAGAAATGAGAAATAAATATTGTGAATTATTTAAAAGTGATGAGAGAAAAATTATTACAACGCCTATAAACAATGAGCTACAAGGTGGTGTGACCCCCATTATCTGCAGACCCAGAAAAGTTCCTTTTGCACTGCAAACTAAGGTAGAACAAGAGTTGATAAATCTGGTTAGTAAAGGTGTATTAATGCCAGTCGAGAAAACAGAATGGGCCACTCCAATCGTGGTTATATCTAAACCAAATGGGCAGATCCGCATTTGTGGAGATTATAGGACCACAATAAATAAAAACCTCACTAAAAGTCAGTATCCTATACCAAATGTTAGGGAAATACTGGCAAATATGCAAAAGGCAAGTCACTATGCTAAAATTGATTTAAAGGCCGCATTTCACCAGATACCAGTTTCTGAACGCACCTCAGAATTTCTAACTATTACAACACATAAGGAATTGTTTAAGTATAATAGATTGCCTTATGAAATTATGGTTGCACCAAATATTTTCCAGGCCAAAATGGACATGCTGTTCCAGCAAATGGATGGTGTAACACCATATTTTGATGATATTTTGGTCGTAGCCAATTCAGAAGAGGAATTATGTGAATGAGTTTTAAAAGTTTGCGACAAGTTATGCAGTTTTGGAGCTAAAATAAACGCAGACAAATGTATCTGGATGGCAACTGAATTAAAATTCCTGGAACACATAATCTCAAAAAAGGGAAAAAGACCCGACCCTCAAAAAATTGCAGCCGTAAAGAAAGCCCGAAGACCCAGAAATGTTAAATAACTTCAAGCTTTCTTAGGACTTCTTAATTATTTTGAAGTTTTTCTTAAGGGGAAAGCTCACATAGCAAAACCGCTATACAATTTATTAAAAAAGAGCCAAAAATGGATTTGGGATCAACCCCAAGAAAAAGCTTTTTGTGACATGAAAGAATTATTAATGTCAAACAGCTTATTAGTACACTACGACAGTAGCCTCGAATTGATATTGACAACAGGTGCATCCGAAGTTGGAGTAGGAGCAGTCTTAAGCCATACAGTAGCTGACGGCGAGCGACCAATCGTCTATGCTTCCATAACGTTAACAAAAGCTGAGCAAAATTATAGTCAACTAGATAAAGAGGCGCTGGTTATCATATTTGCGATAAAACAGTTTCATCAATATTTGTATGGTCGACAGTTCAAAATCTTTACCGATCATAAACCGCTGTTGGGATTATTAGCAAAAAATAAAACTGCCCCTGATCATCTAAGCCCAAGAATGTTACGTTGGGTTAATCTGTTATCAGGCTATGATTTTGATCTAAATTTCAAAAAAGGAAAGATCATTAAACACTCAGACGCACTGTCAAGAATGCCCATTAAAGCTGAATTACAAAAAGTCGACCAAATTATTAACTATATCAATAATTGAAACAACGAATTAATAACCAGTGAAAAGGTAGCTAATTGGACTAAAGCTGACCACAGATATAAACACTTAAGTAAATGGATCAGCAAAGGCTGGCCACAAAGTCAGCCCGAGAGACTACATAAAACTTTATGGGACATAAGACAAAGACTGTCCATAAACAAAGGATGTATTTTAATGGATGATAGAGCGTTGATACCGAGCAGTGAATGGAATAAGATTCTTCACTTAATTCATCAAGGTCATCCTGGGCTAGTGCGGGCCAAAGCTCTGGCTTGTAGTTACATATGGTGGCCCGCAATAAATATTGATACAGGGAAATATGTGAAATCATGTGAAAGTTGCCAAATAAATGCAAATATGCATGAGAAAAAAATATGCTGCTTGGCCGGCAGCTGAAAGAGCGTGGAGTCGTATTCACGTTGACCACACTGGACCATTTCACGGCTTTATATTTTTGGTAGTGATCAATGCTTATTCAAAGTAGATGGAATATAGAGTAGTGAAAAACACCAGTACCGAAGAAACAATCGCAAAACTGAAGGAGATTTTTGCTTTTCATGGGATTCCTGAAACAATTGTGTCTGACAATGGTACCAGTTTCACATCTACCAAATTTGAAGAATTTCTCACAGAATGGGGAATTAAACACTTAGCCACGCCTCCATATCACCCGGAGTCCAATGGTATTGAAGAAAAGGCAGTACAAACTTTGAAGCAAACGTTACAGAAGGAAGGCACTGCAAATATACAAGATACCTTACATTCTGCCTTATTATATCAACATAGTACTCCATGTGCTACAGGAAAATCTCCTGCAGAATTAATTTTTGGACGGAAACTCCACACGAAACTATCGTTAATCCACCCTGAACAAAACTCTACACACTACGATGGCAATACTGGAGATACTATTTACTCCAAGGGAGAAAAAGTCTGGGTTAGAGACGTTATCAGAAAATACTGGGTGAAGGCCTTCATAAAAGAAATTCTGTCAAAACAAATAATACTTGTAGAGACAGAAACTGGAAAAACAATGTGCAAGCACATAAATCATGTGAGACGTCGAGAAGAATTAGTGCGAACTGGAAGTACTGCAGCACCGCGCATTCCCAAAAGTGAAGAGAAATCTGACGATCAAGAAACTGAAGGAGCCAACAAAACACCAGTAGAAGAGAAGTATGATGATCAAGAGACCAACAAAATTCCAGTAGAAGAGAAAACATCATGAAGATCTTAAAGAGCAAGAAAAGAACCTGCGTACTTAAAAGATTATGTAAGACTTCAGAAACAATAATTTCTGAAGTGGTGGAGGTGCTATATACGGTATAATAATTAATAAGTGTTGTTAAAATAAGTTATACATATATAATAATTAATGTTTTATTAAAATAAGTTTTATTAATTGAAATAGACAGGAATTTTGTAATTAAATTTGGTACGCTATTAAAGATAAGCAATCCAGATTAGAAACTAATTAAGCAGCTAGATTAAAAGTGCTGATTACTAAAGTAGACAATAGCTGAGAATTAATTGGTTTCTAAAACATTCCTTAACAAGAAAAAAGAAGGAACAATAGATAACTAAGCAGCACTTGCAGCGGGAAACTCATTGAATGCACACGAAAGTCAAGAGTTTTAACTTAGCATCGGAACAAACCCAGTGAACTCCACCACTGAAGGTTAAAAAGTGGACCTAGGAACTTTGCAGGCCACACCGGTCTATATTATGTTTTTTGTATGCCTACATGGCCAGCGTTCGTAAGTTAAACCCAATTGTCTAATAACTATATATGTAATATTATTTATCCGACTGAATTTATTAAACTATTTGTCTAATCACTTGGTTTCTGCTGTCTATTTACCTGATCATTAAGCCGAGTGAGTGGCTGTGCACAGCAAAATGTTACACAAATATACAACTCAAGTGTCACAATGAGAGCAAATAGATATAAGAAAGCTATGGCAGTTATCTCATTACTGATCTAAGTTGATTAAAGACTTAACATTAAAAAAATAATAAGAAGAATACCATACAGAGTAGATATGGCATTTTGCCTTGAAAAAATGTTTTGATGAAGCAATACCAATCTACAGAGTAGTAGACATGTGTTTGTATTTGAAGCACATTCAGCAATTCATGAAGCAATAAGGTATCCTTTCAAGATAGAATATACTTTTTGTTTAGGCACTCAGTGATTATTCACAGCCATCCTATCTGAAGATCATTTTAATATTCATCAAATGTGAACTTTTTAGGAAGCTAAAGTATAGTACCCTACATGAAAAGTAGTGTTTCAACAGAGCACTTTATAAAACAATTCAGATATGGTAATGTGCAGTATTTGAGTCATTCAAAAATTTTATGAAAGATATTAGCTGATTAGCTGGAATTGCAACTGTATGACAAATTCAAGTCATGAGCAATCCTTGAATCACATATTGACAAGCCTAGCCTAATTTCTGCATAAGGATTATATCATAACATTAAATTGATTCTGTTTTATACCATAAAAGTCTTTTGTCTGTAAAATACAGGAGCAAATTAACAAATGCAAAATATATTCAAAGTAGTGTGCTAAGAGGATTTACTTATAGTCTACTCTAATTTGAATTTCTAAAAAAAAACAATAGCTCTTCATCAGAATTGAAGAAGTCAAGATAGCATTCTCATGTAGTTTTCTATAATTGTATGCTTTATTGCTAATGAGATGAAGTGATGTTCGAACACCGAAGTAATTGGCTGAACACAACACTTCTATTTACTTTTCTTGGTTGAAAATCAATTTAAACACTTTTAATTCAAAAATTTTACCATTCTACTCTTGGACTTAACAGTTAAAGCTATTAATTGTGTGAAAATATATATATAATTCTAGTAAAAAGTAATATTAACCATAATTATTATATATATATATATATATAATAATTATGGTTAATATTACTTTTTACTATATATATTGTACCAATATTGAAATTGGCACATGATGATTTTGCCTAAAAAAATTATTAAATAAGTTATAAAAGTCTAAAAGGTTGCTTTAAGTAAACAAAATCAGTTTGCTGTCAAAAGTAAAATTAAAAGATCAGAGTTTTAAAACAAAAAAAAAAAAATCTTTCGTGAAAGAAAAAGTAAGAGTCAAATAGTTTTCTATCATTAGTTTGAAATAAAAGTTACAATTTATTAATTAGAAGGGGAGAGGGGTGTTTCATTAGAAAAGATAAACTAAAGGTTTTATAAAAAGGAAGTAAAGAGTTTTCTTATTAGTATTCGTAAAATATAAATAATTTAAAGTTTAAAAAATACAAATCTCTTTTCATTCGAATTAAAGAAAAAATAATCTTAAAACTAGTAATATATGTGTGATTGTCAATAATAGAATAAATGTATGCGTAATAAATGTTATTATAAATAAATGAAAGTTAAAGAAGATTATCATTAAAAAACACAGCAATGGCTATTAATTAAAATATAAAACTACAGGATTAAAAAGCTTGTCTCCAAAGGATTAGATATTAATTAAAATATAAAACAATACATTTTGCATGGCTATTACTAATTAAGCAATCTTCAAAAACACATTGTCAAAGGATTAATTGCTAAAGAATTTCGACAACAGATATTTGCCGGAGAATATTAAAGGGACAACACGTCGGTGTAAATACTGAATATCTTATCGGACAATCAGTTGAGACAAGAGTTCAGTTCACAAATCAATTGAGTCAGTTAATTTCAATCAGTTAAGTTAATTGTATCCAGAAACACAAAAATGCAGTGTTGAGCAGCTTTTGGGAATACACGTCTCTCCAGCCTGATGTCCGATGAAAACAGCAAGATCTGCCCGTGAAATAATGTCAGCATAACATCTTAGAAAATCTCCATCAATATCTAATTGTCTCCAATAGTAATGATCGTGAATAATAAGGAAACTCATCAAGGAAATGTCCCAGCCAGCTGGAAGAAGCAACAAACAAGAAGAAAACAAAGTTCTAAATCTACGTTCAAAATCCTAGGTAAAACATTTGCTTATTTTCGTTTATACTATAATAGCCATTGCATTGCATTAATTCGTGTGAATCCTCCAAGAGTCTAATTATATGAACTCTATATCATACATAAAATGAACTATTGATATGTGTGTTTAAGTTTCAAATGCTATTAATGCTTTATTACTATATTTGTGAATGCTATATGAGTTAATATGTGCATGATCATTATATCAGTGTTATTAGTTAAATTAGATAAATACCAGTGTTCTATTATTAAAATCTACAAGAATATTTAAACTAGTTTAGAAATGTTAATTTAAAATGTGTGTGTATTATATTAAATTATAAAGATGTTTAAATTTAGTAAATTAATGTTAGTTAATAAATTGTCTTTAAAATTAAACTCTATTTGTCGGTCAATTCTTTTTATCAATCTCTTTTATAAATTCCTTTTACAATTCTTTTATCAATTCTTCTAACCACTAATTATGTATAATCTATTAGTGATTACAAACAGCTGAGCTAGTCATGGATTTAGGCGTTGAGTTAGTGGCCATTGCTCAAAGTGCATTGTTTATTCTTTCAGAATAAATAGCTGGCACCCGTGTCTACATGAAACAAAAAAGTGCTTTGAACTCTGGTGTTGAATTCAACAGTCGAGAAGAAGTTATGTTCTGGAAATGTAATGCTAGTTATATACTTTATAACTATCATTTGGGCATACATACTCTCTGAGTATGTTCTTCCCTGCCTAAGAGGCCGGTGTTTCGAGGACAGATATTCGAACGTAGTACAATATATATATATATATTATAATTATGGTTAATATTACTTTTTACTAGAATTATTGCTATTAAAAATTAATGTTCATTTCATTTTTTTAAAACAAAACTTAAAATATATAATTAATTTTATTTTAAATTATTTTAATCTAGATTTTTTTTTTAAAAAATGTCTTTATATATTATTTTTAGGTTATAGTGTAGATGACATTTGTGCAGATTATAACAGTTTAATGGATTTTAAATACAGTCCGAGAAATGGCGTCGATGATTTTGAGTGCAGAACAAAACCAAGCAGATCTTTAGAGTCAGTAATAAATATTGGTAAAAGAAGTTTGCAGAAGACAAATGGAATTTCATTACCAAAACATCTGAAGCAAGAAAGAAAACCAAAACCTCATACTTATAAACAGCATGGTGGTGCTGATAAACCATATGGTGGTAATGTTTTAAACAGACTTATTAAAATTTGTGTTTATATGCAAATGTGTTTATTTACTGAAAGATATAAATGAGTTAGTATATTTTTGTATGTGTAAGAATAGTTTATATCTACCGGCCATATGCATGATCTAGGATTAAAATCTATTTTGATTCTTAATTTTTCATTCATATGAATATCAATTTTCATTTTAAGTTCAAAAAATCTTATCTGAACTTTGGTATGATACATTTATTCTCAATTTAGAAGATTCAGACCAGTTTTGCAAATATTTTCTATTGGATACTATTAGTTCATCTGACCAACTTGAAAGCTAAAAATTTTCTGTATAATGATTTTTGCTCTAATGAAAGGCATTGAGTTATCAAAACAGATATAAAGATTGAAGTGGTCTGAAATCTTGAACTCATTTGAAGAATGATGCACAATGAAGGTAATATGACTTTCTGCACTGGTAGATGGTTGCAGTATCATGAAAAAACCCAAAACTAGAAAATGCTTGTGGTTATATATGGAATTATATAGATTTTGTAATGTTTTTATTATAAAAATATCTATAAGTTAACCAATAAATCCAATATGGCACCAATAACAAATCCCAATTCAGTCTTAAGTCACATAGTACTGCAAAGAGATTTAAAACTTTCACATGTAGTTGAACCTTTTAAGCTTCTTAGTACAAATAATTCTATTATTCAAACTTTCTATTTTTAACATGAATAAAAAGTAATTGTTGATTTGTTCAATTTTCATTTCTTTATAGTAAAAAAAATATAAGATCTTTAATTTTTCATTTGAGTTAATGTTTTTTTAATACCAATTCTTCAAACCATGTAATCATTAATGAGAATAGAAAATTTCTCAACTTTTTCATAATGTAGTACTTGTCTGAAAGTTTGTGATGATAGTATTGTAATTATAATTGTGTGTTGGACTATTTCCATCATCTAATATTAATTGTCAATTTTTTTTTAAAAAACTCAAACTTTATTTAAACTTTTCAAATACATTAAACTATTATTAAAAACCAGTCAACACTTAGACAATCTCAATATCAATAACAATCAACAATTTCCAAACTGTTGCCAAGATAACTTCCTTTCAACTATTAGTATTAACATATTTCGAGTGTTATTATTTTCCTCTCTTCATTAGATGTTGTTGGATGACTAGTTTCAAAAATCAAGTAACTAATTAGAATAGAAATTAAATTTGTATTAATAAAATATGCTGGTTTTTTAAAATGTTAAACAATTATTTGATTTTTTTTTTCTATACATCTTTTAGAAACTTATCATAATTAGTTGTGTGTCTTAGAATCCACTTCAAATTATATTATTTAAAGATCATTGTCACTTCATTACATATGAGACATATACATTCAGTATTGTTACTATAAAGGAAATAGTTTAATGATCAGAGTTCATTAAATATTCAGTATTCTGGATCCACTTTTCTTTTTCATTAGGGATTGATCAAATTCAAATTCCAAAACTAAATTCTTCTGGCTAAAAGGATTTTAATATATTGTATCAGGATGGGAAAGATGGGGTGTAATAAAGGAGTGAACCTGGGGCAATGTCAAATTATCATCCATCCTAAGTAAACAAAATATTTCAAATAATGAAATTTAATAAAAATGTAAATAATGAGCAATATCAAAATATAGGTGTATTACAAGATGTAAGAGATATTATAAAATATATATACTTATTATTGTTGGTAAATATATTAAAGTAAGAATTATATAGAGTATGTTTAACATCCAAAATATATATAAGTAATTTTATATATAAAAGGGAGCATGAGATTAATGAATCTGAGAGATCAGCCAGCTAGATCAGTTAATTCCTTAGAGCAACTATAATCAGAATCATATATCATTGAGCATTATTAGATAACAATTAATAAAAGAAATGAAATTAAGGTCTCTAAAAATAAGGCTACACATATAAGCTTTCTGATTTTGATTACTATACAAATTTCAAATTATCACATTGTGATTTACTTATATGTGATTAATATACAAAATTCAAGTTACTATATGGTGGGTTACATATATACACACACCAACATGTGATTTATAATATACAATTAATATATTTTAATTGGTATTCAATAATGACAAAAAATGATTAAATTTTACATACACTTCCTATTTTAATTTGTTACAATAATATTATATTTTCCTAATTAATTCCATTTGGAAAATGTACAGAAAATTTCACACATATATATGTGTATAAACAAAATATAGATATAATTTAAAATCAGTTATCAAATTCTATTACAGGTTTTTTTTTCAAACTAAATAAAGTCAATTTTTGTTTGACAGATACTTGTTGATTAATTAATTATGAAGGTCTCTAAATATAAACTGTCTCTTTTTTTAGTAAACAAAAAATAAAAATGTTTTATATATCTGTCACTTCAGACCAAAGAAAACTTTTAAAATTTTGTTATTATATATAACGATGTTAGATTTCAACTCAAGCAAAAATTACTTATTTGTTTTACTTTAAGTTACTGAGTTAAAATGTCTTTTTTAAGGAATATTAAAAAAATACAACTCACTATATATACATTTATCTATGTTTATCTGGATATAAATGCAGCAGCATATGTATAACTACTTCTTCATCAACTGGTGGTTTCTCTTGATGGGGACCAGTTCAGGAAAGTCATAATCAGGTAGTTGTAATCCAATCAAATTGGTTTTGATTTAGGTTCCCTTCTGTCTCAGACTTGCAGATTTCAGGACAGTAAACTCTCTTCACCATATTTATGCAGACTAGTGAATATAAAAGTAGGTCAGTTTCATGATTCAAAACTTTAGCAGTAAATTGGGGCAGCTGCTTCCTTGAATTCTTATATCTATCTTCATGGCAGTCCTCTGTTTAATTCTGCCAGCCATCTCTGCAACTCTCTTCTACAGTTATCAGCAAACTGCAGCTAACTCTTCACAAATATTTTAGCCAGACTTTGCAGTTAGCCATTAGATAAATGCTTCACCAAAAATATTAGGACAAGAACTGTCTTAAAAAAAATAATATCCAAACATTGCAGCTGGCCAATTTGGCCACCTGCTTAAAATATTAAAACCAGGCTCTTCTGGACAGCTCTTACAAAAGCTACAAGTCAAACAACTGATTTTTTTATCAGCCTTTTTATAGAATTGGTTTGGGGTGATACGGACACATTTAATTAAAAAGTTTTTTTTTTATCTTTTCAAAAAGATAACTAATCCTTTCAAATCCCTTTTAATTAAAAGCTATTTTTGAAAGAAATTTTGGAAAGTTTACCAAAGGTGTGATCTACATGTTTTTACTTAGATAGTGAAATGCATATAAGCATTAATTAAAAAAGATATTTTATACAAGTTTTAATTAAAAGATTTTTCAAAAAGAATAGATAATAGAAATATTTACAATTATCAATTCATTTTAAATATGAACACTTTTTATTAAATTTCAAAATCAGAATAAAAATATTAATTTTTACTAGACCTTTTAAAATTTTTATTTCATAATAGAAATGAATTTTATTTTAAATTCAGTTATTTAACCATTTATTATTATTTTTACGCCCAATGAATGTAGAAAAATATCTACCAAATTTTATGTCTGTGTTTATTTCTACTTTTTCTTTCAACTTTATATATGTACACATTCACTATATTATTGTGTGCCATGTAACCCAACTGGTTACATGTTTAAATGTATTTGATTACCTATGCATGAAAGTGATAAGATTTTAATTGATAACAGTACAAATAAAAAAACTGATTAACAAAATATTTCTGATGTCACCAAAATCAAAATGGTATTCCTTTGAACTTAATATTTGAATTGTGTGAAATCAAATTGACTCTCATGATTACTGGGTAAATAGATCGAGGATTTTTGTAATAATATTTAGAATTCTTTTTCTAAAATATTACTATTAGTTGCTAATAGTCTACATTTTTACTTGGAATTATTTTTTATTGATTATGAGAATTTATATTATAAACAGGATCAGCTCTCTACTTTAGCACCATCTATTGTAAGTATGGATAATAGGTGATTTCCAGATGGTAGTGCATTTAAACCAGTAAAGACTTGGAATTTAAAGCAATCACCTTTCATTTTAAGCTAAAAATCTGAAATTCAAACAAATTCCAAAATTTTAAATCCAATCCATTCTGCTTGAATTGTTATATAAAACAAACCACAGATCAATAATTTTTTGAATACAAGTATAATTTATATACTTGGAATTTTAGACATAATTATAAATTTGAACACAGACTTTCAAGCTCCCTTCAATTATCCATTCTACTTCATACAATTGATACACATGATCACACATACATGTGGAAAAGATAAATGATCTCCAATATAAGTATTTCATTCTAAACCAGATGATGATCTGGACCAACTGATGAATGCTGATTCAGTATAAAAGACATTTACTGGAGATCATTATTCTTTTTCACATGTGGTCATGCACATTGGTTGTACGAGATAGAGTGGATAGCTGAAGGGAACTTGACCAATAATCATATATTTTAATTTCCATAATTCTTTTGTAAATGTAGGCATCTTTTTCCCTGACCTCAAATGTCAAGTATCAACAACAAACACATCACTTGATTCTTTGGCAACTATATATTATAAACAAAAGCAGCTTACCTCTAGCACCATCTATTGTAAGCTTTATCATTTCTACATTTGAACATTTCTAATCCATTACAGATTTGTCTACTCAAAGTCCTCAGTAATACTTTAGGTACACCAAAAACTTATTTCCATTTGAATTTTAATAATAGATAAAAAATCTAATAGCAACTCTTCTGATTTATAGATCAAGTTGAGTTTCAATAAATTCTTTCAAATCCTTTTCCCTAAAAATTCAAGCAGACTTTATTATAGTTAAAGCATTTACAACTTCTTTTTTCTTCATAACATAACCTAATTTAAAGTATCCACTTTCTAATTTATCATTTGTTATTAATTATTAATTTAAAATCCTGCTTTTTCTATTTAAATAATTTTATTCTATTCCATATTACATGAACCAATCTTTTTAATTTCTCTATTTCATACATTTGCTTTCTAATAGTCTTCTACTTTTATTTATTTCATATTTTAAATTGTTCATTAAAGCTTTTTATATATTTTTTTATGGAATTCCTATTTTTCTATCTTCTATTTTATTCATATCTGTTAATCCAAAGTTTTTGTTTGCCTGATGACTTACTGTATTTTTAGATTTGCTGAGAATAATCTCACAATCATCTTATTTTTCATTAGTTATAATTATTTTATTCAACAAATTAATTTTTTCCCTTTATTATTCACATTCAAATTAATAATGATTCCAGTTTTTATTTTTTTTGTTCTTAAGCTTTCAAAAGATTTAATTTCTTCTATTACTAAATTCTGAACCTAATCTATATTATTTCCAAGAAATGTATATGCATTCTTAATATTCTTCCTAAAACTACCATATATCAATACATAATGTAAGTGTAATTTATTTATATCACTAACAGCTTATCATATATAAATGTACCTTTTATGTTTTGTAATCATACATTATTATAATATTTTCTTTATAAAAACCAATCTTTCACTCACATTCTGTTTTACTGCCTTTTATTATCATTCCATAATTAGAAGTACTTTTTTCAATTTTTTCACACAAAATTTCATGTTGCCTATTCTTTATTGTGGAAACTTGTATTCATATACATCTAAATAACCACAATATTCCTTGGAACTGTTTTAAAGTCTATCCTTTACAATTTCTACTTATAAAATATATTTTTTGAAATTCCACGTCACTGTGTCTACTATAATCTCTGGAATAGTATTGCCTTCTTTAATTGTTCAATTCTAACATTTCATGCATCTATTCTTGCAATATTTTTCAATTCTAATGGATTTAAATGGGCATTTGTAAGTGGAATGATTTACTTAATCATAGTAGTATGATGATTTCCAGTACATAAGCATTTCAGTATCTTAATACATCATTACATTATCAATACAACATTCTGTTCATCAGTATATTATTTTCAGCATTTTGGAGTTGATCATTAAAGCTTACACAGAAAAAATTTTAACTGACATAAAATACAACAAATACAACTGTTAATTTTTTGTCATATTATAAAAGCACAAATGTAATTCTAAATATTATTTTACAGTAAAAATTATTTTGTAAATATAACAAATACAATTCAGTTCAAATTGGTTATACTACAATGCTGCAGAGAACAAATCTTTATAAAAAATTGTTTAATAGAAAGTTAAATAAATTGACTAATAAATATAGAAACTGCCATTTGTGTTTGTGTGAATATAGATATGCCACTTGAGAAATAAGTGTAAACTGCCTAAAGGTTAAAAAAAATTAATTCGTGCACATTATTAAAGATAATTAAGTATTATTTTGCAATATGTGAAAAACTGAGTGATAATGACATTGTAAAGAAAAAGAAAAGTAGTTTTGATATGGGAAAGAATTGTGGTTTCTAAAAACAATCTAAATTTGAACCTGTTCTCTAGTTGGTCTTTCTTCAACTAAGTTTCAAATAAAAATTTTCATTTGTCTATAGTAAAACTGGATGGCAAAATTAAATATAATATTAAAATTTTGGAATTGATATTTTAGAACTTATAATTAAAAATTGAAAGATTCACAATTACTTTTTTTTCCTATGTTAATGAAATGTAATAAAGAGAAAAACTTTTCTTTTATTTCACTTATTTATATTGTAGCATCTTAGTTACATGGCACACAATAACATAGTGTGTATGCATATATATATAAAGTTGAAAGCAAAAGTAGAAATAAATACAGACAAAAATTTTGTAGATATTTTTCGGAATTTCCTGGAATAAAATAATCATAGTAAAAGATTAAATAATTTTAGATTTAAAATAAAATTTTATTATAAATTAAATATTTAAAAAGATCTAAATAAACATTAATATTGTATTCTGATTTTGAAATTAAAAACAAGCATGTTAATTATAAAATGTTTACTGACAATTGTAAAAATTTCTATTATCTATCTTTGAAATCTTTTAATTAATGCTTGTATACATTTTATTATATATTTTGAAAACTTTGTAGATCACACTTTAATAAAATTCCAAAGGATTAAAGTGAATTGAATTCAACTTTTTCCAATCAAGAGATAAGAATGTTTTTTAATTAAGAATAGTTTTTAATTAATATGTTTTTGTCAACCAGCTGACCAATACAAAAATAGTTGATAAAAAGATTAGACTAGTTTTGGCTAGTAATTTTTATTGAGAAGCAGTTGGCATAGTAGAGTTGAATTCTAGTTATACAGATAACTGCCATGAATAAAAGGTAGCTAAAGTCAAGACATAAGGAGGCATCTGCTGCTAGTTCACTATGCTGGAGTTTAGATGCACCTAGATGATCCACTTCTCTGACTCTATAGCCTTACATGTGTACTAGTTAGTTTGCTTGCCTGAAGTATATTCAAATCCTAGACAGAAGGGAACTTATCAAATGCCAACCATACTTGAATTATACTTTTCTCAATGTGACTATAAACCAATCTCACCAAGTGAAATCTTTCAGCTTGCTAAAAAATTAATTTATACATAAACTATTTCAGATATATGCCGAGAGGCATAGATAAAAATATATATAATGGTAATATTATATATAAATCAACAAAATTTTATATTTCTTTAGTAAAAATGATTTTTTAAACCTATATTTTAAAATGTTATAATCAAGAGCAATCTGTGATAGTGATATATATATCGAGACTGAAATTTTAAATAATTTTGTTAGTGAAAATGACATTTAAAAATTTATGTATTATTTGCTTAAATGAAATGATTGATTCATAGACACTTCTAAAACTCCAAAATCTTTTAGAGTAGAAAAAAGAAGTTTGCCAGAATATATTTTTTAAAAATATTTATAATTAATTAAGAGTAACATAATAAAAAAGAGCTTGTAACCTGTCAAAGATTGATATTATTTTTTTAAAAAAGAAACTTGTTTACTGATTTAAATTACTTTTATATAAATGCACACATATATGTGAATCTTATATACCTTCAATAAGCAATTAATTAGGAAAATGATATTTTTAATAACTTTATTATTTTGTCAAATCAAAAAATGAAATTTTTTTTATTATTTAATGACAATTCAAATATTTAAATAAATTGTTATACCATACATCTGTGTGCTGATTATATATATATTTAAATAAACCTAGCATAAGGTATTTGTATCATTAAAATATAACTTAAAAATTTGATCAATGGCAAGTCAAATATGTTCAGAAATTATTCTCAATATCTGTGTGCATATATATATATCAATGAGTATCAAGTAAACACATGCAAAATTTAATCATTTTTAATTGTATTAAATGTCACTTGAAACATTCATTTTACATTATAAAACATGTATCTGTGCATGTGTTGTATGTAAACCCATTAAGAGATATTGTAAATCATAATTTAAGTTTTATTTTGCATATTAATCAAAATCAGGCTTCTAGGTGTATAGCTAAATTCTGCATATCTTAATATCATTTTTTTAGTTATTAATAACCTTGTATTTAATTGTTAAAATTATTCCAGTGACTTAATTCTAAATGGTTTTTAGATATGTTTCATCATCTCTTGATCACAATAAGTTATAGAAGTTTTCTGCGTTAGATTTATGCATAATGGTCTGATATATTAAAGGGAGTTTATCTTAGTGTTTGTGGGCATTCAGTGATGATGATATTCCCATCAATCATCATCCTTGTTGGTACAAAGAGAATATTTTTTAAAGCCCATGCACTACAGTTTTGTTTTTTATCAGAATTTAAGTTTATAGTTGGCCAGTACATTAATGGTACTAAGTGGACAGTGCATTGATTATGATCTGCATTTTAATTTCCCAATATTATTGTTTTTATTGTTTAATAGTCTATGAATAAGTGCTTAATTTGTATAAATTAATGGTTTAAATAATTACCCTATGCTGGCAAAGGCTAAATAGTTGGTCTGGTCTACAGTAGATCACCAGATTGACTGTTAATTTATTTTATTATTGATCATTCATAATGATGGATGAGTATGACTTATACTTATTAATAATGCTGGTGAACTTAGTTAATTATGCTTATGCTTAAGATAGCTGCTGATCTCTCAAGAATGATCTATAATGCTCATCCCTTTGATATTAAATTTTATTTTTTTCCCTGAGGATAAACAAACAATTCTTCAGATCCCTGATGGTTTAAACCCTGATCATTCCATCCCATTATAATTTATTTAAAAAAACATGATATAATGCACATAAAATTTATATCAAATCTTGAGAGTAAACAGTGTTTTTTAAAAAAATTGTTATAATAAAGAAAAGATCAGAATTTCCTTAGTTGTCGATGTATATACATTGTTTGAACATCAAATAGATATAAATAGGTCTGAAACAAGCAACTAAGCATTATTATTCTAATTTCCAAAAATGCAGCAACCTGATTCCATTATTGCTTTGCATGCCAGTACAGTCTATTTTTAAAGCAATGTTGCAATCCATGCTGAAGAAAGAAACCCCTGGTTAAAAGTGTTTCTTCTTGAATGATCATGCTTTATTGACTGTTTTTAAAGTATTTTTAAATATTCCAGTCATAAGTCAGTATGATGATTTATAGAAGAAATATATATACCATGTGTGATTAGATAACTAAAAATCACACCAGTCAAAATGTTTGAAAAATGCAGTTGGATCCAGATACTAATGTTGAAGTTTCTTCAAAACCAGGCTATGCAGTGCCTTTATAATGGTGTGAATGAAGAAAGCAGTGCTGTTTGACCTACCTAAGATCTACTGATATTATACCTCATATAATGTCACCAGTGCAGCTGTATTTACTCTCTAACATCACCAGTGTCAAAGAAGAATCACCATCTTTGAAGCAATTAATGAAGAATTATATCAGCAAAAAAAAACATATTTTGTGTCTGTTTCAATATCTAAGGTGGTAAGATCTTATGAGGCCTTAAACTTACTTTTAAATTTAAAGTATCTTTTACTATGACATTAAATATTTTGTTAATAGTTGCAAAGATATTTACACAGCAGTTTTATTCATTAATAAACTATATATATATTGATATTAATTACATAGCCAGGCTTGGCTGCTTGATGGGTTGTTGTCAGTTAAAAACAATACAATGTAACGTTCCCAGACTTAAAAATACACCAACTTTTACTATTAATTATTTCTATTTTGCGATTTGAAAAAACTTATAATTATTCAATAACTGCTTTTAACTATATGAATGTTTTTTTGTTTTACTTGTATTATACAGCAAATTTTTTTTTGTTTTACTTGTATTATGTGATTTCTTTAAAAACAACTTAATATTTTTTAAAATAAACTTTGAATTATTAATAACAACTTTTAACTTTTTTTTTGGGACTTACGATTATTTTATTTTTTTTGGTTCAACAATAAAAACAAAAACATCTTTTAACTTTTTAAAAAAAAAACAACTTTTGGTAAATAGTTTTTAAAACCAACTCATTATTATTAATAACTTTTAACTTTTTTGGTGGGAGAATTAAAACACAAAAACCAAAAATAGAATATTTGGTAACATTGCAGAAACAACACAGACTCAACCTGTTGTTGGCAATTCAGATAAATTTATTTCTGCTGCTCATGGTATTTCAAGTTGAAATGAGACTGTGCTTTTAACTCAGATTTGTCTTGTCAAGTCCCCTTGGCAAGGTTTTGTACTGTACACATTGTGTAAAGAAGGGTGGGGCTGATTGGACAATTCTTAGTCAAACTGATTTAAGCAAAAATTAAATTACTATTCTATATTTTAAAAATTGTACCCACTTGAAATCCACACACCATCAGACTATACAGTAGCAAACTATGAAATGTGCCAATTCACATAAAGTGTCACAAACATAAAATAAGCCATATTTCTGTGCAATGCCATCAAGTGGCCTGAAATGGCTAAGATAAACAGAACTGTTTTCTTAGTCATAAGTCAGGTCCAGGAAACAGCATTTGTAGCTGTTTTTGACTGGCAACAGCACCATCAAGCGGCCAATCCTGGCTATGTAATTAGTACCATTTATTTATTTTTGTATAAAATTTTTATTTGAGAAATGCTGGTTAAACTTGACCAAAAAGTTAAAAGATATTGCTATAGTTACTCTGACATCAATTGGAAAAGTTAAAAGTAGAAATGAATAGAAAAAATGCTATATCTACTTTGAATTGAAATAGAAGCAAATCTAAATTCTTTGTGATTTTTTTTTTAAATGATTGTAAAATAGATAGAATGGGCTAAAAGAAATAATGTTCATCCATTGCCTGGACAGGATTGTAGAATTTGTGAGAGGTGACAATTTACTAAAAATATGAAAATTCTTAGCATTTCAAAAACCATCAGAATGCTTCTTTGCTCTAAAAATGGATATTGTCTACTTTTCAATGATGAACTCTAAAAGCTAACCTAAAATGTTCATAAATTGTTTACCTACTGATATAATTTTATGAGCTTGAAGGATCATTTATTCAAAGTTAAAAATTGGTTTAATTTCCATAGCATTGTCATGAAAAAACTAATCTGTTCACTTGTAATGTTTTATAAATTGATTACTTGCTAAATGAAAGAATATCTATATTGCATTATCATGGACATAAATTGGTGTTTGCATACTTATATAGATCAATATCTTCTAAAGATAATTTGAAAAATATTGGAATTAACAAAATGTGCTTCAAATTTTGTAGCTTTTTCTGATATTTCTACTTTTTCTGGAATAATAAATGTCAGATGGCAGTTTTAAAAAATAACCACTAGAACTTTGAGTTATTTTTAAAAAGTCCATATTTTTGGTCAGATCATTTGCTTATATTTATCATTATTATTGCTATATTTTTTTCTCTTTTCATTTAAAATGTATAGTATTTATTGATAGAAACAATAATATAATTTTAAAGTGATCTATTTATATACCTAATAATAATCAAAAAATAATAATGAATTATTTATAATAGGTATATAAATCTCAGTAATAATATTACACATAAGAAATTTTTTTCAACACCTGTTTTGGTGTTCTTTTCAAATGTTACTAATCTATTTAATGCTAACAAACTATTTCAGATATAAAACCATCTAGTGTTCAATAATAGATTTAAAACAAGCAATAACAATATAAACATCATTAAAATAAATCAAAACCCTCATATGTAAATCCAGTAATTATAAAATTGACTACATCATAATAATACATTAAGTAAATATTATATGCATTTTTTTTTACAATTATACATATATCATTTTATATAATTTTCCATTCATTTTTAATTAACTAATTGTTAACCAAATATATATGACTTATAAATATTCATACAATTATTCAAATTATTTTTAATATAATGTTTCATATATTTGTCTTCTTTGTGACTCATACTATATTAAAAATAATTTGAATATTTACATGACTTCCATAAATTTGGTTAATTAAAAATGAATGGAAAATTATATAAAATATAAGTGTAAAAAAAATGCATGTAATATTTATTTAATGTATTGTTATGATATAATCAATTATTTTATAATTACTGGATTGATATGAGGGTTTTGACTTATTTTAATGATTTATAGTTATCTTGTTTTAAATCCATTATTGAACACTAAATGGTTTTATAACTAAAACAGTTCATTAATGTTAAATAGATTAATAACATTTGAAAAGGGCACCAAACCAGGTGTTGAAAAAGGCTTTTTATGTGTAATATTATTACTGAGATTTATATAGCTGCTATAAAGAATTCATTATTTTCTGATTATTATTTTATGAAAGACAGCATAAAGATTTTTCTTTTTCCAATTTTGATTATATACCTAAATATGAGTTACATTTATAGCCTAATAATTATTTTAATTTAAAATATTTTTTTTTATATTTATTGATTATAAATTAACTTAAGGGATATCATTTGCATTAGGAGTTCAAAAGAATCATATTGTAATAAGTATTTATTTATTTTGTTCTCTTAAATTTATATGAACAAATATTTATTTATATATATATTATTAAATTTTTATGCAAAGTATAAAAAGGAATTATATCTTGAACTATCTTATATTTTGGAAAGTATAAATGTTCTATAATATACTTGTGTTACATACACGTTTGTATTTAGTATACAATAAGTGAAAATTGATGTGCAATCACCTATTTAAATATAAAGTTAATGTCAATTGAAAACCCATTACATAAACAGTCAGATATATGTATATATTTTAAATGTTTATATGCCGTATATATATTTTTGATTTTAATTTATATAAATTTAATAAATTTTGTATTAATTTAAAATAAGTAAACTTGCTTGGTTATCATTCAATTTTACAATACAAATTTATTGGCTAATTATATTTGGATGAGATGATATTCACTAATTGATCATACCACATAATTCATTAGCAGTTACAAAATACTTCAGAAATCAAAACTGCAGGATGGTTATGCAAATGATTTTCTCTGTATTGAATTTAATGTTTATTATCAGACCAGGTATAGATTTTTATATACAGCAATAAATTATTTTGTTAGTAATAAGTCATATTGATAGAAATTATATACAGATTTGATGATTGATAAAGATATGAATAGGACAATTATTAAAGATGAGTAAAGGTAATTGCAATTAGATGTTCATGTATTTTCCTTTAAATCATTAAAGTGAATGTTATACTGAGTCAGTATACAGCCAAAAAATCGAAACCTTATTCAATTATCGAACTGATAATAGTATATTTGATTGTTATAAATTAGAGATTTGCTTTAATTATATTTAAAGTTCATTAATGTGGATCATAAATTTAGTTTAAATATTAAATTTTAATATTAACATTTGATTATAATAAACATTGCTTTCACAGTTAGTCTAGTTTTAATAACTTAGCTTTATGGATGTGATTTGACAATTGTTTTTGAATAAGCATCAAATAGGAACTTTCATTTATTTTATAATATTGATGTGATTGGATATTATAAATTTTAATGTTATCTGATAAGATGATTTTATTTTACATTTTAAGTTGGTGAAAGTGGAAAGATAGGGTAGTTAATTGATTTTGTATTATTATTATTAAGTATTTAATCTTATCATAATTTGACTTATTTAATAAGAATATATTGATATTAGTGGAATTGTATAACTGGGTTAGTATTACATTTGATTTTTGGTTGTAATTTGAAATCAATTACTGAGTTATATATTTTGCTAGATATCATTGATATTGTAAGCTTGTAGGACATATTAAGGTTATTTCTCCATCCATGAATTATTTTCATTAAATAAAAATAGAAATGTGACTTTTGATACAAGTTTGTATTATAAATAATGTGTTGATTCATGAGGAATACTAAAGTGTTTTTGTGTAATTCTTAATCATTACTTTCATTCTATTATAGTTTTAAAAGAATTTTATTTAGGGAGAATATTGGTTTTTTAATACATTAACTTTTTATAGTACATTGACTAAACAAAAGTCTATAATGTCACTATTGGGTTGATAGTGGATGATTTATGGAGATATTAATCCAGGGTATGGAATAAATCCTGTGGTTTATAGATTGTTGTCATCAGCTATCTGGAAATGTATTGGGCTTTGGAATAGATTCCAGGTTTCTTCAAATAAAAATTTGGAGGAAAGGGTCATGTCTTTATGTTTGATTTTGTTTAAAAGAGAAATGAATAAACTGTCTGGGTCTGGTGGAGTTGTGAATACTAATTTGCATCTTACATTCCAGATAGAGTGGGTGAGAAATACTGATATTCTTATAATTGGAAACTGTTTACTTAGTAGATCCTTTTAGCGAGGATTCTGTAAATATCAATTTTACTGTTTTGGAAGATTAAAAGTTTGATACTACCAAATCCAGTACATGAGCGAATTATGTGGTCAAATGTCTCATCATGCCTCTTGCAGATTGGGCAGATAGGGTCAATGTTGTTAAGAAATCTCTTGTGGTGGAGGAACCAGTTGGTATGCATGGCTGCCAGATTTACTTTTATTAGGTAGTTTAAAATTTTAGGCTCTAAAGCTAAGAGCTTGAATATTGAAGTAATTCTATGATTAGTGATGCCAAGCATTGGCAAAATTGAGTTGATTTTACAGTGGGCTTCCCAGATGGTGATTTTTGTATTATATGGATTTTTGTAAAGTAGATGTAAATTGATTGAGAAGCTGGAGAACCCGGTCTAGCCAGCATTTTTGAGGAGGAGGTCTGTTCATCGGTTGAACAGCCTCTGATATATTAAAAGAATCATGTTTTTGTAAGAGGTTATAAATTAATGTGTGAGATTTTTGAAAGATAATTGAGGAGATGGAGTGAAAGGACATCCCGTTAGATTTGCGATGGTATTGCATCCTTGTCATGCTTATAGATGTTGTACTGTTTTTCCAAAAGAGTTTAGCACATAGACTGTTGATTTTTTTGGTAAAGGCTTTTATTGCTGTCATGATGGGGAGGTAGTATGCAATCTTGGACATGATTTTCATGTTCAGTAGTGCTACTTTTCCCTGTATGGAGAGATACACCCTGGAAAGGGATTGTATAATCTGGGATGTGGAATTGATTAAGGTGTCCTGTAGTTTTTTTGATATGGCTGTTTGAGACATGGAGATAGGGAAACCAAGAAAGTCCTGGGGCTCAGCTAGAAATCTAGATGAGACTTTCTTTCCTGATAGAATTTTCCAAGATGATTTGTTGGAGTTAAATTTGAGTTGTGAATTAAGGGAAAATTTATCAAAATTTTGTAGTGCTGGGAGATGTTTTTGAGATGGTAGTATTACGAGGACATCATCCATATATGCAAACAACTTGAAGGATTTTTTGATGCGAGGAATGAATACTCCAGTGAATGAGATTTCTATATCTCTCAACAGGGGGTTGAGATAGTATATTAAAAGGATAGCACTTAATGGAGATCCTTGAGGAATAGACAGGTCGGGGGAGAACCCATCTGTGTAGAATCCATCTAAGGAGATGTGAATTATCCTATTGTAGAGAAGATTCTCCAGAATCTGTATAATTTGAGGAATGTTGAGGTCTTTTAGAAGAGTAAGAAGGGTGTGAATATTGATTGAATCAAAAGCCTCTGTTATGTCTAGCTGGACTGCAATTAGATCTAATATGATCAAGGAGAATCTTGACTTCACCCATTATTGTCAGGGCTGAAGATCCTTTTCTTGCATATTGTGACTGAACAATTTTGTCTAAGATTTTTTGCTGGATTTTCTCTTTAATAACACCTTCAATAACTTTGATTAAAATTGATGTCATGGAGATAGGCCTTATGTTATGGATGTTGGTTGGATCTTTGTTCTTCTTGATGAATGGCATTAAGGCAATCGGGTAGAGGTTATTTATTTCCCTTCTTTTAGTGGATAGGTGATTGATCATGTTCATCATGATTGGGATAGCAAAGTTATCAAGGTGGGAAATTAGAAACCTTGGTATGGCATGCATCCCGGGATGAACACTGTCAGAAAGTGCTGATAGATGGTTTTTAAGATCAGCTGCTATTATGCCATGGTTTATAGAATATGGGTGATCCAGCCATTGACTGATAGTCTTTGGAAAATTATTTTGAAGTCGGTTTTTGAAGTGAAGATCAATGTGTTCAATCATGTGATGACCAGTGACAGTTTCCATTGACAATAAGGGAGGTTGGAGTGTTAAGTTTTTTCCTATCTCCCCAATGCCCATCGCAAATATCCCCGAGTCCAGCAGTGTTGGGTAGTAAGAAAGTTTTGTGATCTTTTAATAGAAATGTACTCCGCAATAGCCATGTTTTTCCTTATACTGATGTTTTAGTGATAGGTGTTTGATATGATCTGGTTCAGTAGAGCATGTCTTTATTTTATTATTGATGTGATCGAGCTCATTAATAAGCGTAGATGGCCCTTTGTTGTTTTTAGTATAGTGAGCAATCAAGGAATGGATTATCCCAATGAAGGCAAACCACGCCTCTTCTGGGAGCCTTTTTAGTAGGTTGATTTTGTGGAAGAGGATGTATGCTTCAGATACAATGGCTTCAGTCATGGAAGCTTTAGTTAACATTTTGATTGACCGGTTGAGAAAGGATGAGGAGTAGTTGGTTAGTTGCAGTGTGGTGATAATAGCATAATGGTCAGAGAAGGGAACAGGTTGAAGAGTAGCTTCCAGACCATGATGGAATTCAGAGGTGTAGAACATTAGATCTATTAATGTATGATACCTTTTGGTATAGTAAGAAGAGGCGTTATGAGGAAAGAAGCTCCTGCCATTAATAAAGTGTCTGTTGAGCAAGTGAAGATACTTGTTTGTAAAGTGATCATAGATGTTGAAGTCCCCAAAGAGGAGTGCTGGGGAGTTGTTGTTTATGATCCGAAGGAATATTGCATGGCTATTGGGGATGTAGACATAAAATGCATTGATTATGCTATTGCCATAGGTTAGGTTGGCACAGATAAGGTTCTTATCTTGGTAGGTGATCTTAAACTTGTTAGGGGGGTGTTTGTTATTTATTAAGATACCTACGCCTTCAGTAGTTGTAAGGTTGACTGTTAGATATGTATAGCCAAGTTTGTTAAGCTCAGTTAAAATAAGGCTACTGGACTTTTGGTGATATTTGGTTTCGCCCATAAACATAATGTGGGGGTAAACGAATTAAACCAATGTCTTATGGCATGTACTCGTGTAAGCGAATTAATGCCTCTGACATTAACTCCAGCTATCTGGCAAGAGACCTTAGTCATAAGCTGGGGATTGGTCAGAGTCTACCGCCAGAGAAATTTTGAGTTGAGTGCTGTTTTGGTAATTAAATGTCAAAGGCTCGGACAGGATTTCATCTTCAGAAAACTCATCCTTCGAGTAGATTTGAGAGTTAGGCAAAATAGAATTAGCAATTTTCCATTTTTTTTTTGAAGAATGGGACTTAGAGGTTTCCTTGGACTTAATGTTATGGTAATGATTGGATGACTGTGTTAATGAATACTCATCTTCTGAGCTGGATCCATTCAAGCGAGTGGATTTTTTCCTAGTGGAAGTTGTATAGCTAGTTAGGTCCATCTCAGTTTCAATGTCTGATGAGTTGATAGAAGGAGAAGGTGTAATTTTAATGGGAATATGGTGATCTTTATTATTCCTGTGGTTAGCAGGATGATGTGTCTTAGATGTGTCTGCATGGCTGGATGTGTTTTTGGAGCCCTTGGGATGGTTGGTTGTGGTGTGATCCTGATTTAATCTGCCATGTTGGTTTACTTTCATTTTATTATAAGGAATTTATATAATAGGCATATACTGTTATTTATAAAATAGTGATATTTAGTTTTACTGCTTTATCTTTAATCTATTGCAAATAATACTTATATTTTAGGATAGCTTGAAGTGATGTTTTATTTGTTTTTTATCAATTCTAAATGATATTGGAATCTATGAGGTTACAACAAAGATTATTATTATTGTTTTATTAACTTAAGTATTAGATTGTTATTCACTGATTGATATTCATTTTAGTTTAGATTGTTATTTTCATTCTGTTACAAATGATGCTATAATTCATGGGCATTAATAAATTAGGATTGTTCTTCCTTGATTCATATTTTTATTCTATTACAAATGGTGATCAATAATTAGACTACAACTCAGAATACAGTATGGCCCATAATTTTTTTCTGTTATAAATGGCGTTCAATTTCAGAGTATATTTTTATTCAGTTACAAATGATAACCAACAATTGGCTTATATTTTCATTCAGATTAGATTAAAGTTTTCATTTCCCATAGTCATTATAGTTATTCAGTTACAAATAACTCCTAAATCTGTGAAGCATTAAAAGAAAAGCATATTCTCATTTTTATTCTGTTACAAATGGCCCACAATTTTCAGGCATTATCAAACCAGGACCATTCTTTTATGGCCCGCTTATTTATTCTGTTATAAATAGCAACCACTAACTGGGCTATATTTTGTTCAGGTTATATTAAAGTTTTATTTTCCATTACAATACATATATATGTTATATATATATATAATAAAATATGCTGTAAATTAATTCATTACATATTCATAAGCAAATAACATTTTTTGTTTTAAGTAAAAAATATTTTTAATATTTTATAAAATATTAATAAACAATACTCAATATTCACATATAAAATATTTTGGTGGTTCACTTGATCTATATGCAAATAGTATATGATAATATTAGCATTTTTATTATATTAATGAATCAATAACACATTCTTTATACTTATACAGTCATATAATATTTATAAAGAAATAGTGTGCATAATAATATTGTGAAAGTTTCACTTCTATTGTAAATGTTACAAAAAATAATCATTGACAAAAAAAAAATACAATAATTAAGTTGTATTTTTTAAAAACTGTATTTAATAGTTTTAATATGACTAAATAAATTAAAAAAAAACAGTTCTATGCATCACATCACTTCCACTGTAAACATGTCTCAGATAGCCAAAAAATGATGATGAACAGAGAAAAGTTTATATGAACATATCAATGGATGAGATTTTTTTTCATCTCATAGATTTACTAAAAATAGATACAATTAATATTTCTAATTATACAGAAATATATTCATGGCTATTCTTGTTCAAAATAAAAATGCATATTTTTCATACAAATAGATCTCTATCTTACATACATAAATTCAGATAGTTTATGAATTATGAATGATATTACAGGGCGTTGGGTGGATGCCAGCAGATGACAACTTTCTTGACCCTTGCATTTTTCAAGAATTAGTAATTAAAATAATTATCTAAAGGATCTTAATTTCACTGGTGGTTAAACAGGAAGTACATTAGGATCTTGACTTGTATACTTATATGAATATTAAGTATAACAACACTCAAGGCTATTAAAAGGTTGCCTTGACAACAGTTTGAAATTGTTGAATGTTATTAATATTGGAGTTGATTGGCTTTTAATGATTATATGAATATGTATGTAAGACATGCTATTTATTATTTCTAAAATCAAATGATGTATTAGTGGATATTTGATATTTGATTGAATTAAGATAAGGGATGCAACAATCAAAATCAAAAAACTTAGAAAATATATCTACAGTGCATTGCTTATTCATCCTTTTATAAAGTAGAAAGAAACCAGTCCCTGGTTTGCTTGAGAATGTGTAGTAAAAGTTATCAAGCAATCGACATGGGCATGAAGATTCGGGTTTTTGATATCCCTAGCTTATTCAGGTAATAAGGGTTGTTCATAAAATGCATGCATATTGAGAGAAGATAATTTGATATTTTATACTAATGAATGGTTATAATGTGGTAGACTTAAGATGAGGATGCACTGATGAGAACCAAAAAACTTAGAAAGTTTTAAAAATGAAATAAATTTAAAACAAGTTTGCATAACATTTTTCATTGCTGTAAATCATGCTCAAGTTTTCAGTAGAACTAAGAATTATTTTTTATTTAAAACCAGATTATAAAACTATTTGTTTCTACAATAAAAAAAAAAAACAATAATTATCTTCAAGAGACAGGTATTTGTTGTTAACATTTTTGTAATATTTTTTTCTTTCTGTATGAATGTAGATAACATAAAAAATTTAATAATTAAAAAATTAATAAGATCCATATAGAAGAAGTCACTTTCTGTAAAAAGTTGATTGAATTTGCAGCAAACAGAAGGCAGTTCAATTGTTTATACTGACAGTGATCAAAATCTATTTTCTTAGCTGTTACATATATTTTAGCATTGTAATTTTCTATCATTATAATTATATCTGATATATTTTCCTATATAGCTGATAGTATTAGAATTTTGTTTGACAATATATTGACAATTTGAAATATTAGCATATCAGTGTACTGACTTGTTAGAATATTATCCGCTGCATTTTGGGCAGCACTTGAACCTTAATATATACCACGTATACATATATAACATTTACACAGTATCCCTTCAAATGAATGATATATTATCTATATATATAAAATCCATGTGAATGTTTGTCTGTAATGCTGTCACATTTTTGTGTGAATGTATGTTTTTCTGAAAGGCTGTCACGTGTCAAATTCACAAACAATTAAAAAAACTATTATGTATGTAATACGAAGCATATTAATTTCACCATTAACAAACTGTATTTACAAAGTAATTATCTGCAAAGCTGTCAAATTCACATATCAAATATAACATATATATTTAAAACTTTTAACTTAAATATTTCTTTAATACTTTGTTGGGTACATTTCTGAAGTGTACCAAACAGGCCTGGTTGTTCCAAACATTTTCTTTTTTCAATTGTTAAATAATATTAAAATATTTTGTTTAATTTACATTAAGTATTAAAAAAATTTCTTAAAGCAACCAATTAAAAAAAACCTACAGCTTTTATATGCCAGTACATCTGGTTCACAATATAATAAACTAAAAATTTTGTTACTATAAAATTATATTAAAACAAATTGCAGTAATTAAAACTACGATTCTAGAAAATTTTATTTTAAAAAAATTAATTCTAACCATTAAGTATTTCAAAAAATCAGAATTTACTTATTTTCTATGGTAACTCTATTACTAGCAAAGTACTTAAATGTTTTTGTTTTTTTTTTGCTGTTATTTATGATCTTAGCAATGTTATAAATTATAGTAATTCATTGTAAAATAATTCTATATTAACTACACTATTATTATTAAGTTACATTCAAAGATCAGCCTTTCAAGCTAATTGCACATGTGTCTTTTGCGAGTGTTAAATAATAAATGAATACTTCACTCTACAATACAAGATATAGTATTTATGCAGGAATAAAAGGAATCCTCTTATTATTGAGATATATTATAAGATGATTAATTTGTTGATAACCTGTACATATAAATTACTAATGTAAAATGTAATTTATTTATTATGAAACAATAACAATAGTGCTTTTATTTATTTATTTTTTTAGCTGATCACTGCAATCGAATTTTAAGTTACTTCCACTCAACAACTAAAGAACCAAATAAAAAATCTAAAACTAGGAAGTTGCTGGTGCAATATGGCAAAGACAAACCTGGTAAAGATCATTATTCAGAGAAAGATTTTAATACCAATTTACCCAGCGATACTTTAAATAGACTTCAACGGGCCAATCAAGTTCTTCATGGCGGTGCTAAGGTTTATCGGTAGCATAAATATTTAGACAGAAACATTTAATTGTGATATGTAGATAATCATGTAAAATTATAAAAAAATATCAATAAATAATTACGATTTTAAAAAATGGATATTTATTTGAAAAACAAAGTGAATATGATAATTTCATTATCATGTAATAAACTTCTATAAGATTAATTCATTTACAGGTAATATTCAACATAAACATCATACGAAATCTCATATTCTTCCAAGATTAACTTGTTTTCGTCCTAAGAGTCATCTACTATATGGTATATGGTGGTATAAAATCCCAGTTCCAAACCCATCAATTTCCAGATTTTTTCTTCAGTGAAGATTAGGATTCAAAGTGGGAGCTAATGCAATTGTGCAATTAGTAATATCTTTTACTCCTGTATTATTCAAACTAATAATTTAATTTTTTTTAAAAATTCTAAGTTTCAAACCCAGACCAACTCCCTTGCATAGATAGCTATGTAGAGATATAAGACCAGTATTTTTTTAAAAGCCTTTTCAACTATTTTGGTTAATATCAACATAATGATCTCTTGTATCTTACTCATATACTTCCAAAAGTAGCTATCTCCATTCTATAGTATTTTAAAACTATTAACATGTTCAACAGACAGCTAAAGATCATAAATTTGGTTTAAAAAATTTGTAATACTGACATCAAAAATGGATTATATAAATTCTATTATGTTACCCACACATGCACAAAAATGTATACAAATGGTAGTCCATTCATTCCCCTCTTTATTTTAGGGTAAATAGATTAATACAATGTGCTATCCTATAATACTAACTACAATGTTCATAAGAATACTACAACTTAAATTTTTAGTGCTCTTTAATTACTGACTTTATTTTCTAATAAAAAATTTATAACAAAATTACATCCACTTTTTTTTTTTTGATAAAACCAATTATCTCATACATTACACAAATATGATCAATTAAAAATGCTATTACAAATACAGTTACTATTACAAGAATTTCATATTTATATAAAACTATTAAAATTAAACAAGAGATAAGGATGATAATCAACAGAAAAATACAGAGACTATTCGATTCCAGGATAGACATTAGTTTTGGTTAACTTAAATAAATTAGTTTTTTTAATAAAAATCAGCACATTTCTCCAATTTTTATCAATATAAAGTTACACAATTCAGTAAATTTTTGATTAAATCATATCAAACAAAAATGTCAAAAATCGGCTAATATAACAATACATACAAAATATAATAACTTATAGTAATTAGAATAACACCATTACATAAAGGATTAACTAACCATCTTCAGAATATCTCATTTGGAAAAAAAGAACTTGACCCATAATAAAACCAAGATACAAAAGCAGTAATATATTTCTCAAGCTTCAATTTCAAATAAAATAAATGAAACCTTAAAAAACTTCTACAGAATTGACTAACTTGAATGTATTAAATCTATAAGTGAGATTAAACAATCAATTTGATCATTTATATGACATGAGAATCTTTTGTATAGATTCACAGAATCAATTATAATTGAATATTATCAGGAGGGTCATTCTAAATCAAATTTGTATGGATAGGATTAATGCAAGGAAAAGTTGAAGACAATTTCACAGATCGTAGAAGGTAGTGGCAAACATTAAATCATTAAAAGTATTTCCTTGGAAAAAAAAAGTTACTCATTCAAGCAACAATTTTGTTTAAGCATGAGATTTTAAAAGGTTGACCATCATAAGTTTCATTATATACAAGAATTTCAAATTCATCTCGTTTTGTTTTAAAAAAATAATTATAAATACTATCAAAATGCATCAAGTTTGACAAGAAAATTTTAAAAAAAGAGGAATTATCCACTCTATTCCAGGGCTGACTATTATAAATTTGAGATATCAAAAACACCAGACAGAATAATGCTATAAAAATCCCCATGTCCAGACTGACAAGTTTCTTGAGAAAATAATTGCTCTTGGAAGCATATGAGTAAGTTGGTAAAAAATTTTTGAAGAAATTGGTGATCATTTTCAGAAATATTTGTCAGTGAAAACAAAAATTCATTTCTATTTCCAAACTAAGAATCATCATTGATGCATTTCTTCTTCAAACCCAATTATAACCAACCAGTTCAACTTGATTTATCAATTCTTTTACTTTTAAGAAATGATAATAGATGGACAATTGAAATTTTAAACTGGATTCCAAGAGATTGTAAAAGACCCAGAAAGAGACCACATGTGAGATGGATGGATGAAATAAGAAAATGTGCAGGGGTGTTGTGGAAAAGAGAAGCTAAAGATCGGAGAAGATGGATTAAACTTGGAGAGACCTTCATCCTGCAGTGGATTGATAATGGTTGATGATGATGATGATTTATCATGAATCCTTTTTCACATCTAAAACATCTACTAGAATATTATTCTTATGTAGAAGATTTCTATTTTAGTGCATTTAATTTTGTAATCTAGTAGTGATTGGCATATTTACTGTCATTTCAATATAAGAAAAAACTGTGCTTTATACACACATTTTAAATATTTACATTTACTATTTTTAAATGACACGTTTGAATACTTAGTTATTTAACAAATTTTTCTACTACATAAGTGAACAATCATTTCTGGCACTTCGTAGTATTTTTTCAACAATTAGTGCAGCAAATGAAAATTTTCTAAATCCAATTTCTATATTTTTATAAATATTCATTCCAAATTCAGCAGATCATAATACATTGTTATGTTTAAAAGTTAAAGAGTAAAAAATGTGAGTTAAAATATTTATTGACAAAACTAGCTGCTAAAATTAAACAAACCAATAGAAACAGTGGTATCAATAGACAGCATTAAAAAAAAAAAAAAATTCAAGAATATAAATGCATAAAAAAAAAGGAAATCTCATATCCTGTGCAATCAATCATCTTAATACTCAATTTATATGTTGAGTGGTACATAAACAACAAAATATTCCTATATCACTCTTAAATTGTTTATTATTAATGTCAAATAGTGATTGTTTACTGCCCATTCTTTTGTGTTTCTAAATAGATAAGATCCTATATATGAGGAGCCATATTATCTTAAAGTCAACTTGGGTTTGATAATAATATTGACATCAACAAAGGGTTTGGGAATTCCATCATCAGATTTTCAATGGTATGGAGAGCTGAAGAGTTGGAGGGTGGAATAGATTGAAGCCTGTCCATTAAAATAGAAGATTTGCTATCTTAATATAAACTGAGCACTGATTATATATATATATATATGGGAGATGATGATCTAGACCAACTGATGAATACTAGTACGTATATTGAAGATTATTTATCTTTTTCACATGTGTGGTCACGTGTATCAATTGAATGAGATAAAGTGGATAACTGAAGGGAACTTGAAAATGTATATTCAAATCCTCTATAGTTACATATAAAATTAATATATATAAAAAAAAAGCATTAGTGCCTTTATGGAAATAAAAAGAGCAATACTGGAAATGCTTAAATATTTTACAAATAATTAATGGAAAAGCACTAATATAACACATCCCAACTAATATTCTTATATATATATAATCACCTTTTGCAATAATAAAATTTTACTAGTCAAAGTGTTTTATCAAAATGTCTTATGACTTTTTCAACATATTATTTAGATGTCATATAATAAATGTGGCATTTAGTAATCACAGTAATAATTAAATCAGATCCAAATAGTCAGGAATCGGGTTAAAGAATGTGTAAGCCTTTATTATAAAATCAATCTGATATCAATGATTTTTTTTACTGCATTTCATATTCATGCTATGAAAAAACTAAAAATCATTATAATAGAAATGAAATCCCATTAATAAACTTTCAATACATCTTGATCATGTCTATTCCACGAATATATGAATCAATATTAAAATTTTTAGTCAAGTGCCTTGATTATAAAGTAAATATCAGCCATCGCAATAACTGTTGCCAAAATTATGCCAGCCAGCATTTTCTGGAAAAAAAAAAGATGCAAACTATTAAATATAAAAATAATAAACATTTATGTAAACATACAACTATATGTAATAAAAACATAAAATATAAATAATGGTAAACTGTAATTATGAACTTTTCAAATTGCTATAAAAACATTTATAAAAAAGTATATAATATAGTAATTTAAAAAAGATTGAATTAAGATTTTAAATCTATATAATAAACAAACATTAGAAATTGTGAACTAAGAAAACAGATCCACTGGATTGGTTTTTATATTTGCTCTCATCAGCAAAGCCATGTTTTCCACACACTGACTCCAGCTTATACGATGAAAGAAGTACTTAAACATAAAATTGATTTTGCTTACTTTTTTTAAAATGTGAAGATTTAAATTACATACATCTATTGAATGTATAATACATATTATAAGATCATTTTAAAACCTCTTCTGTTATTAATGGAATTAAATATACATATACCTATGAGGAGATATCCATGTAAATACAAATGAATTTTAATCTTTGGGGTGTTACCAGGACATTATCAATTACTACTAATTGAAAAACCTTGAAGCCAAATCAGTTTTTTCATTAAACTTATTTTTGTTGAAGTAAAAGGGATTCTTTTTTAATAAGAGTAACGTGATGTGATATGGTTATCCTTTTATTGAAGTCATGAATCTCTCAGCTAATATGCCCCAGAAAAACCTATTAGTCACCTTACTTTCCCTTTCCATTCCCCACTCTAAGTTTTCCCCCTATTTTTCTCTATCCTGCTCCATCCCATTTCCACATTATAATCTTTGTCCACTCCATGACCTTTACATACAGAGCCCCTTTTATCTTTTTTCAAACCCAGCATAATTCTGTATAATCAGTTTATATTTATTCTCCCACAACTTCGTTATTTGTACCTTTTTTACTTATAAGCATTTACATTCAATTAGCAGATGCCTAATATTTTCCATGACTTCCTTACATAACTTGCAGACTAAATCACCTACATTTCTCCATTTATGTGTATATTCTCCCTTGCTGCTAATGATCTTGTTCAAGCCTTAAGCAGTAGACTACTTTCTCTTTCTATTATCATAAATTAACTCATACCCAATATTCTGTTTACTTTTATATATATATTTAAACTCTTTTTGCTCTCCAAACTTCTTCTCCATCTCTATAACCTGCTATTTTTTATTAATGCATCAATTCTTCTATCCCATTTTTTGCCACTATAACAATCAATAATCCTCCTAACACAATCATCCCATCTTTTGTACAAGTATAGTGACAAAGTCTTTATCCAAAACTTCTGCATACTGTATGACTTTTCTCATCCATCTTGTTGACTGTCCCTTACTTGTAACCTACTTAAATACTATTTTAGCTATCCTCTTACTATCCATAAATTGCAATCTATTGCATACTTGATTTTGGTTTTTTTGCATCTCTCATTATATGACCATCTCATTTCTCCTTGAATTGCCTCCTTTGCCATCCACATATCTGCATCTAAGGCATGTCTTTCTATTTCTCTTGGTACTTTTTCTAAGTAATCTAACACCCCTTTACTGACACATAAGCACCATTACTATGAGTTTACACTGCTACTGCCACTCCCTTCTTGCTACATCATAATTATTATATGAAAACATTGTTAATTTCGTTGTCAATCCCTTTCTTTTCTTTGCTTCATTTATCAATTTTTTCTCCTATTCATCCAAGCAATTTCTCAGATTACTTAAGATGATTTCCAAATAGCTATACCTATTGATCACCTTTAACTTTATATCTCCCAAAAAAAATACTTTCTCTTCTTTTTCCCTAACATTTATCATCATTACTTTTGATTTTTCTTCACTAAATTTGATCCCCATCTCTTTATTTACCTTGCATAAGTCTTCAGCACAACTTCTATGTCTTTCCTACTTTGTGTGCACAAAAAATTCGAAAATTCTCCATATAGTAATGCCACCACGTGCAAGCCTTCATAATCAATGAATGCAGTAGGATTTGTGCATAAAATCCCTATCTAGTGCCTACTTTCCAACATCCTCAGACTAGTTTCTAGCTTGTGGACTTACATCAGTGAATGGCATGGATTTGAGAGCACTGCACCTAGATTTTAGAATCTAATGCAATCCTCCAGCAACCACCTTTTACCTATTTCATTAACAATAAAGCTAGAAACCCAAAATGAAACCATAATGTTTCCAACCCAAGCTCCTTCGCTTGTATAGTCATATAGATCTGAACTCAGTTTAGCATCTACACATTTTGGTGTCTTTGGTTTTTCAAAAACCACAGTCACCATTATTTTATGGGCAGGATAGGTACAAAACCATCAAAATATCACATGCACCCAATGATTATGAAGACTTGCACTTGGTGATCATGCGATGATTTTATGGATTCTTTTTTACTTCAAATTCAAGTTTTTATAGGGATTTAAACCCAAAAAGCTAATTTTTATAGGTGTAAAAATAGCATTTTTCTTGACATTCTGCAAATAATAATTTTAACTTCTCCAGAGAGTTGTATATGCCAAATTAAATGTTTCTATAGATTATCATTATAATAAAGAATAGAAATGAGGAGATAATATTAATGTAAATACAAATGACTTTTAATCTTTGATGTCACCAAGAAAACTACTAACCTATAAAAAATAGTTTTCTCGATTTAAATCCATATAAGAACTTTGATAAATCAAAGAGCTATTATAGATTTAAAGAAAAATCTGGTTTGGTCTCAGGAAATGTCAATTATTAGTAATTGATAATTTCTTGGTAATATCTAAGATTTAAGGTTATTTGTATTTACATGTAAATTAACTCCTCATTTCTATTTTTTATTGTAATAACAATCCATGGAAATATTTAATTCAATGTATATACCTTTTCATAGATTGGAAAACTCTCTATACAATAGTGCCATTCAGTGCAAAACAGATAATTAATAGATGCAGGACTTATCTAGTGTCTACTCATCCAATATTTTCAGACAAGTTTCTAGCTTGTGGCAGTGAAGAGCCTTGGATCTGACAGCACTGCACCTAGATCATAGGATCTAATGCAACCTTCTAGCATCCACCTTTTGCTTTATTAATGCTCTCAGATCCAAGGCTCATAACTGATGAAAGTGGTTAGAAACTAATCTGAGAATAGTGGATGAATAGGCACTAGATAGAGATTTTATGCACAAACCTTCCTGCATCTATTGATTACTGTGGCTTGCACTGAGTGGCGCTACTCTATGAAGAGTTTTACCTCTGCATAAAGAGCTTGTGTAAGCATAAAGAATGATTATCATGTGATATTTAGTGGTTTCAAAAAATAAATACAACAGCACAAGAAGATCCCAAAAGCATTTTAAAATAAACCTAAATAAAGCCTATCTTTTTGTTATAACAATGCCAATTTAATTATTTATATGCTCACTGAAAACAATTAGTATTTTATACATATATAGTAATAATATAAAAACAAATATCTAATTTTACATAAACTACAAAAACAAAATTATTTACTAACAATATTTTAGATAAAGGTAATATAAAAAGTGAGATTAATAAAGATTTTCAACTAATCTATTTTTAAAAATCTTTAATATAAATCTACATTAAAGTTCTTTAATAATTTGTTCATGGACTAATTACTAAATATACTTCCTTCAATAAATTTCTACTTTTTCTTGCTTTAAACTATTGGTTTGCTTTTATTTTAATAGTATACCTGTAATGTATTATTCAGTATTTTCTGTTTATGTTATCAAAAATACCGATTACTTTTTTTAATTCAATAGTTTTTATTATTAAATCTTTATATAAATCATCTTTAAGGTTAATGTATGTGTATAATGAAATTATATACATCTATTTGAAACATTTTAGATGTTAAATATTCAAAATAGCTAGGAAGTAAGTATTAAACATGGATATATATAATAAAATGTTGAAAATAACCTATATATAAAAAGATTGAAATTTTGAAAGTTTGATATATAAAAACGGAAAATCAAAAAAAAAAATTTAGTGTTTTTTGTTAGCAGAAACAGAAATGTGTACACAGTGAAATAATACATTATTCATTCATTAATTATTAATAAAACTCTATTCCAACAATAAGAAATTATGAATTAATTTTTCTAAACAATAATTTAAACACTAGTGGAATCTTGATAACAAGCTTATTTTGACAGATGATGAATATAAAGTCAATATTCTGGTTTTTTACAAAGTTAAAGTTACATTCAAAAACCACTACATTTTAAAATTAAAAAACAAGAGACAAGGCATTTGAAATACTTGTCAATGATGTAAAAAGTAGCATCCAGGGACCTTTTTTTTAATTAAAAAAAAGATAATTTTATTATCTGCTCACTAACAACAGAAACAAAAAAAATTATAAAAAAAAACATTAAGCAATTTTGTAATGTGCAGAAAAAAGTTTTATTTCAAATAAAACTTTTGTTGATAAAGAAATAACTGATTAAATATTGATGGTTCAATAAATTATCAAAAGCAAAATCAAAGCTATATTTGAATCAATAAAAAATAATAATATATGGATTTATGTGTAATCATAATGAGCATGTCCACTAGTCATGTTAAAAATAGCCATTTGAATCAGAATGAAAACGAATTTTTTTTGGGTAACTAAAATATTTCCAAAAAAAGTTAAAATGTTCTCATAGGGCAATGATTAGTACTTCCACATGTTTGTACTGGTCAAAACATGTTTCTCCATCTAACATGAGCTGGAACTCACAAAATGTACTTCAAACTCAGTCAACACGAGATTTAGGTCAGAGACCAGCCTGGATTCAAACCCACTCTCTAAGCCCCAGATCTAACACCTAATGAATAACATAATAGTGATGGCACATGAGAATTAATTTTAATCCAGCCCACTAGCAAAGCGGAGAAGACAATGAGACATTTATTAACTATGACTAAACTAATACATATATATATAAGCATGGCTGTACTTTTGGAAATGGAGAAAAGAGGAATTTGAACTACTCAGACAAGTTGGATAATAAAAATTAGTTTAATATAATGACAAATTATTTACATACATTTATAAATTAATTGTATACATTAGTATGTGCCTGAATGAGCAAGCGGTCTAACAAACGATAGATAATTATATATTGTCATTCACGCTATTATTTCTCATATGCTTTTTTATTAGCTAAATAATATATTATAAATAAAAACACATCTTTGGTGGGTCCAATATCAAGATGCCAATCGATTATTAGAAAGAAATTACATAAAATTGCTATTAACGCTTTTATATATGGTTCTGAAACATGGTGACTAACATTATTTCGGGGAGCGTTCCGAGATTCATTACAGATATAATACAAACTATTTTCATGCCATTACGGTCATGAAAATAAATAAAATACATTTGAAAACATATTTGATTATATGACAAAATACTTAATGAAACTTCTTTTAATTAGCACTGGTAAGAAGAACGCTTTATTTTCCCCAAGGCATATAGATACTCTTAAATACAGGAATAAGTTACGATGGTGGGATTGTATAATACTGAAAGAAATTTAATTAATAAAACTAAAAGTAGTTGGCATTTATATATATTTTGAGCAGAGCGCAATTTTAATATTAGAGCATTAAAACTGGGTCATGAAGCAAGAGAAATAATAATATGAAAAAGTTTGTGGTGCTGACATAATAACCAAAAAATAACAGGAAAAGTCGTGCTTCTGGATGAAAGCCGAAGTGGATAGGCATGCAGTGGACATCGCCAACGTGCAGGCCCTTTTGTACAAAGAAAGTGGATAGGCATAGCGTGTGCCAGACTTAGGGAATCACTGCCAGAGGCCTTTTATACGAAGAAAGTGGATAGGCATAGCGTGTACCAGACTTAGGAAATCATCGCCAGAGGCCTTTTTATACGAAATAAATGGTTCTGGGCAGGTCAACTATCCTCAGAACAAGCCTTGAAAAGAAATCTATGGGTTTGAACTTATCGCAACCCCCAGAATAGAAGATTAGAAGCACGTAATATATATACAAAGATAGGCTGAATGTCAGTAACACAGTAATGATAAATATCACTAATGACATTGAATAAGTTTTAACTGCTTTAAAAATAAATGACCCTAGTTTGAATGCCATAATTTATATAAATAATATGCTATGCAGTTATATATATATATATAGAGAGAGAGATTTCTCTAAATAAAATATACGTTATTTTACCTAGTAAAAGAATCATTAAGATTTACCCCCTTCCCTTTTCCACTATTTAAAATAAATAAATCCCACCTTCATTGTTTTTACAATAACTGGAATATATAAGTACTGTATTTGATATTTTAAGAGTATGTAAAAATAAAACTAGCAGTTATAAAAAACAACTAATCGGTCACCTTTTCAGAATTGAATAATAACATTTATAAAATAAATAAGGTTTCAAAGCGTTAATTAGCTTGAGTTCTGGATTCACCCTGGGTAGAAAATCCAGAGTTAAACAAATAAATTTTTTTTTATACTAAAACATAAATAAAATGTTGACTTGTAAAACAATCTGGCGAACGTATTAATTAATAATGCGTTATTTTAAATAGACGTTAAAAACCTTAATTCATGAAGGTTTACTTAAAAGAAGAAAAGATTTTAAAAATTTGACTCGTCAGATTGTTTGAAATTGGCATATTAATAATAACTAAAAGACACATAAAATTAAGTGATAAATAACTATAAATAAATGATCGCACCAAAATTAAAGAAAGTGAGAGCATATGAGAGAGAATTAAATTTGTAGAAATTATTTAAGAGCAAATTACATTTTACATAAAGTTAAATCAATTATGAAAGAAATCTTGATGAGATTAGTTAGGCTAGATTTATTTTTAGGTGGCGTCTTGAAAATTTATCTTGCACTATTTTATGAGTCGATATTTTAAAGTCTGCTCATGCATGGCAATTGGTTCTTAAATAACAGTAAGCTTTTATACAGCATTCCACAATTCTCCAGTCAGGCTTTTATTTCATTCTACGGGAGCATGATATAACGGCAGTGGAAGATCACCCTCACGGGTCAGAAAGGTGATGAGCTTTCTATGCTTACATTTCAAAACAGCTTGGATTCAGTTAACTGTACAGTTCTCTCAGTAGTAGCTAATCTGTTGGTGATTTTCTATCAGGCCATTTTATACTCTACTCAGGTATTTCTGGAATGCTTTTAATTACTTAAAATCTAATTTCTGATCTAAAATCTTAAGTTTCCTTTGTTCATTGTTTTTGAAAGATGCAACATAAGATAATGTCCAAAAATAAATTCAAATCTATTTCCAGATTAGAAATAGATTTGACAAAAATGTTTATGACAAATGAAAATCTTTAATCTTAATCCTCATTTTAAGTAAAAACTTTAATTAAAAATACCTTCCCCAGATTAAAACAATAGTGTTTCCAATCCTTTAATTATTTTTAGACAATTCAATCGCATCTTCCATCTTGGATTTTATAAAATATACATTTTAATAGGCAAAAAAAAAAAGTACTTTAAAAAGAAAAGTTGTATAAATGACATATAATAAAATATTTTTAAAAAATCAATATTTTGTTAGTATTTTGCTCCTATATATATTTGAGCCGCACCTATGTACTTTAATAAAAAGAACTAATAGTTAATAAAAAAGAATTAATAATAATTTTTAAAATGTTATTGAAACGTTAAAAGTTTATAACTTACGCGTGCATCTCAAATATATACATACATGACAAAAGGAACGGGATGGGATATAGGGTTTGAATACAGGTTAGTAGGTGGAAACATGAAGCTCAATCTTAATCTAAGATTGACTGCTTCATGGTATGCCAGTAATTTGGGATTTGTATTTAATATCAACAAATATGATGATAGAAAAGCAGTTCTCCATTCCAGTTTCATCTAGCATAAGCTCGAGTAATCGATGATTACTAGATCCATATAATATTTACCCCCATCCTTGGATCAGTTTCTGGCTTTTGCCTCTTTAAATGAGACTTAAATTACAAAGTTGAAGGAATGCTGAAATAGATCCAGCAATAATTCCGTTTTACCTATCAAGCCAAAATCTTGAAATTCAAATCAGTCTAAGGTTTAGAATCCAAGTCAACCTCCTTAAAGCAATTATATAGATCTGAATCCAGTTCAGTAATTATACATTTTAGCACTTTTAATTTTTCACTAATTATAAGTGCCTTATTTCCCAGGCAGGAATGTTAATAATAATAACCAAACTCCAATGTAAATAATATAAAAGCTTGACAGATAAAAGGGAATTAAAAATGATTGCAGGATACATGCCTGAAATTATTCCAACTTTGAGTCTCAAATCTACTAAAGCAAAATTCAGAAACCATTCTGAGGATGGGAAATTAAATATTAAGAATATGGATTTTATATGTATCTGATTACTCAAGCCTATGCTAGATGACAGATTTGAAATTAAGTAAAATTTGGTGTTTTTTTTTTCAGATTCTAAACAAGCTTAAAATTTATCTTCCAGGTTGCTGACTTGTAGCTATTATTAGCTAAAGTATAGAGACTTCAAGTTATCTGGGTTAATCGTTGAATTATTAATGCACTGACTTAAAACAAGAATACCATCATGATACAAAGTAGCCTTCACTGATTAGGAAAACTTTGTACTTACACAGCTGCTGAACCCATACTTTATATACCTTAATCACATATCAACATTTACATATATATTGTTGAAAAGTAATCAGAGTAATATTGCCATTCAATGACCTGGGTTCGAATCTGGACCAAGTAAACTTGAAAATTTTTTCAACAGGCTTGAAATGTTGCTTTCAATCAGCTGTCTTATAGCCAATCCAATTAACCAATATTAGTCAAAAAATAAGTTCCTAGCAATTCTTAGCTAGAGATTAAAACAAGGATGAGAAAACCCTCATCAACCAGTGATTGACAAACCTAGTAATTATTGCTTTCTCCTTCATTTCTTCACTACAAGAGAGCTATTGAATAGTTCATTATCCTACAGTGAGCTATTTAATAAATCTAAATATATATATATTAAAAAAAAGATGATGATGAAAGGGTATTAATGAACATTGCTTTTTCGAATTTATTTTAGCATGTAAAGCGTATAATAAAATACTATTTGTGAATGAGACAACAAAATGTAAATGCTTAAAATCAATACCAAAGCCTAATATAATTATTATTTTAAACAATTATAAGTCAAAACATAATTATAAATAAAGCATTAAAATTAATATAAACAATATTATCTATCATATTAGTATATTTTATATTCATTTTATCTAACTTAATCCAGTAATACCAATGATGTCTTTATTATTTTTATTTAATTTTTTGTTGATATCCTTTTTATTTCTTTCCTATCTTGTATAACTTACATTATGAGTTAAGAAATCCTTCTATGGGTTTATTTATTTCCTGCATTAACTCTTGTAATTCCATCTCACTTTTTTTTTATATTTACCTTGTATTCATTTTCTTTAAAATTTCATTCATATTTTTTAAAGGATAGCAAACAGTTCATCATGCAGGTTACAAGTTGTTTATCAGTTGCACTTTCCATTGATAACTGTTCCATTACCTGCTAACAATATTCTAGCGTTACCGTGACCAAACTACCGCTCGCAAAGATGGTTCATTGTGGCTCTCACCAAATTTTTGAAATGAAATAATAATATAATTTATATTGGCATGATGTATTTAAATTTTATTTTGAAACTATAGATATTTTATGGGGCAATTTTTTTAAAGACTGTTTATATTGTCAACTTGATGCTTTTATTGTGACTATTTCCCGGAAATAGACAAATTATTTAAAGTTACCAAAAAATTATAAGTCAAATATTTGCTTCTGTTGAATATTTCAAAAATTTAATTATGACTCTTGAATATATCTCAATTTTAACATATGGCTTTTATAGACACGAAGTTTGGCCATCCCTGCTCTAGGATCTCAAATTTTTTTAATTTATTATATTTTAACGTAATGAATAGTTTGAAATCCAGACTCATGAATCCTTTCTAAATGCTATCCAATGCTTGTTTCTTTTTATTTAATCATTTGGTCTATGAATATCCTTGTTTTCTACTGTACGAGTATAAATATTTTTTGAAATTTGATTTTTCTTGATATTTCTCTTGGTTTCTAATTTTATTAGTTAGGTTATTGCTCTCCCTGTGTGTAATAGCACACTAACATTTTCAGGTGTATGAAGTTAAATCACTTTGGATTTTATATGTACATAATCATACTTTCTAATTATATGAAAATATTTTAATCTATCTTCTTGTCAAGGATGTATTCATGCTCACAGCTGGGTTAGGTGGTGTGCCACATGTAACAGAATAAAAAATTGAGGTCAGGTTAGATGATGATTACATCAATGAAGAGTCATAACTTGGTGCATTATTTATAGGTATCTGAAAATATGCGTTAATAATGAGATAACAGATATAACTGTATTTAATTATAGGTACAAATCACAACGTTAATTCCAATAACAAAAGGTAATGCACTATTTGTAGTTAGATTATCTCTAATTAATGACTGGTGCCCCTATGATGTTATATGCCTAAAAATGTTATAGTGCAAAACAAGCATATACTAACTAAATATAAATCTTTGACATTTAATCCTAGTAGTTTAGCTATATAGCTAATACATCCTCTTTGCCTAAAAAAAAAAAAAAAAATCATTATGCTAAAGCTTTACATTATAGTTCATCATTTAAAAAATGTTTTCATGGTTATTTTTCATATTTTTTCTTTTTCCATAATGAATATATCTCTCCATCATTAAAAATAATATGTTTTCTTTTTTACATTTGGAAGTTTGGTATTACACATGCTCTGATGTATTACCCTGGTAATATATTATTCTAACTTTGTGATATCTTTAAAATAACACCTCCATGGGATTTGTGGAAAAAATTTGTCAATTAGGTTTGTCCACAGATCCTTTGGAAGTGTTATTTTAAACTTATGCAAACTTAAAATAATACATCACCAGAGTAATATGTCATTGCAGGCATAATACCGAAGTACCATAAAAAGTTAGACTAAAAATAAAAAGTTAAAAACAATTTAAAAAAAAAAAAAGATTGGAGTCATAATTATAGGCAATAAATCCCATTGTCACATTTGACACAAAGAAATGATTGATATTAGATTAGTTATATCAGAAGAATGTTGATAAAATCAACCAGTAGTGAGTTTTAAAAGAATAATAACAATATCTTTATTAATTCAATTATAATAATGGGGATGACAGATTAAAGCAGTCTTCAAATCCATCCATGTAGACAAAAGAGTATTACAAGAGTGAAGTTATTGTTCATTAACTAGAGTAAAATCCAATAATTATTACTTGTTGAATAAATGACTGACCACTGATTTAATCTCTTAGCTTATTGTGCCACTTTGATAAATTAATAAATCAAAAAAGGCTGTGATAAGTGCTAAATGCCACCCACCCCCCACAAGATAAATTTTTAAATTTTAAACTGTGATGTAATACATATGAGAGTATGCTTTGAAATTTTGAAATGTTGTGAATTTTGTTTTCTAATATCTGCTAAATATGAAAACTTTTAAATAATCTACTCAGTTACTTAAAATAGTACATTTGTAAAATGCATTTGGCATTGTATAATTTAACCAATTATGTAAAAAATTTGTCTTTTGAAGTAAAGAAAAAAATGTTTATATTATAGAATAGTCTAATGAAATGTTTGACAGAAATTAAATTAGTTAATGTGATTTGATAACAGTCATTCTCATACAATTATAAAATTTATGTATAATTCTGTTAAATCCAAATTTTGGGCAAAGATTTAAATTGATTAAACTTGTACGCACACATATTATATGTATGTGTGTATGATATTATTAAAATTTTAAATAATAATTTGTCATGCATACATAAATGACTGTGAAAAAAGTTACACTATAGGAATATATTGTTAAATAAACTTACCAAGGCTAATGGTGACTCATAAATTGAATAATCTACCACTTTGTAGCCAAATGCAAAGCCTCCAACTACTGTTAAAACAAAATTAAATACCACAAGAAGCTGTTTGTTTACTTCTTTTACTAAATAAGAAAGACAAAAAATAATGTTAAAGATTCTTATCTACTGAATGCAAATTCAGTATAAAAAATAAACAAAGAAAAGCCATAAATAATAAATTATATCAATATAACAAATTAAATAATCTTACAGTTTCGATTGATATATTAAATTATGATTTTTTTTAGGTGATCCGATTTTAAATTGTACATATATGAAGACTACTCCCTATGAATTACCCCTTAGCAGAAACAATTGTGGTGAAATACAACTGAAGACCCTATAAAACTTTAAATAATTGAATTTTAAAATTGGAAGATTAAATTAATAAAAAATATTAATTCTGTCTTTATTAAATGAGATTAATTATTTTAAAATATAACCTGGGTTTCCCCTATATCACTTTCACAATTTCATTAAAATAATTAATAGAGATGCTAATGTTTCTTTTAAATTTCATGCAGAAATGGCAAAAATATTTTTTTACAACTATATCTATTATTACAATGGATTAAATTTATAACTAATTACATTTAATTTTTACTTTAATTGGAGAAATATTCTAAGACAGAATATCAAATAATGTTTTTAAGAGTAAAAATATAAAGTATAATCACTCCATTCAATTGGTCAGACAGAGCTAATTTTTTTTTTCTCTTCCCATTTTCTTTCATTTAAAAATCAATCCGTGGGTTTGGGTCCCAAATACCAAACATATTATAACCTTCAGTGGCGTATCCCTTGCCTTTGAATTTATGGCTAACATAATGGAAACCCAAAATATACTTTGCTGTAGTCTTCCAATGATGGTGCCATAACTATATAGTGTAGCAGTTGATTTTAGCCCAAGATTGAGCTTCACTGTTCTACCACTTAACCCACGTTTCATCCTGTTTTTTTTTTTTGTCACATGTATATAAACTATACGTATATTTCTGAGAAGCGTCTATAAAAATTTATAAATATAAATCTCAAATAAAAATTTTCTTTAATTTTAAATATTAACTTTTATGGATGTGACTCAGATATATACATATATTAATGGAGCTTTTATATAGATAAAAGCACAAACAAATCTTGTAAATAATTTTGTATTTTTTTTCTTAACTATATGTTATTTATTTTATAAATATTTTTCTTCATATAACTACATAAATATTCAAGATGGAAGATGCAATCGCCGACTGTCCAAGAATAATTAAAGGGGTGGGAACATTACTTTGTTTCATGATTAAAAAGGAATTTTTAAATTAAAGTAAAATTTAAAACAAAGCTAATTGATTTTAGTTAGCTGTTAACATTTTTATCAAATCTATTTCCAATCTGGAAATTGATTTGAATTTATTTTTGGACAGTTATCTAACAATTGCATCTCCACTAACAATAGAGAAAATATTTCTGTAAATTAAAGAGTTAAGAAGTTTAATTAAAAACATTCTTTGAATACCTCAAAGTTTGTATAAATAGAGCCAAAAATCTATTGTCAGAGTTTGGTTAATAGTCGTTAACTGACTTCACATCTGTTTAATTATTGAGGGGCATCAGCCACCTTCCCCTCCGTCTTCAGCTCCACTCTTCGCCATGCAGAGATGTAGCTCCTACTGCTCAAGTGTGCCCGTGCCGTCAAAGAACCGCCGAGGCCAATGACATGTTAAAGAATGCCGCCTGCCACAGAAGACTCGTGCCTACTTTATTCCATACAATCCTGAGGTAACAAGTCTAAAGCCATTACAATTGTCTTACATGAATCCTCTCTTTAAATTAATGTTTTTCTGTATATTTAATCTCTTTTAACTCGCTCATTGGCGAGTATGTTAAAACTAATAATTATTTCTTTAGTATCGATTCTCTATAACCCTAACTAATTTTATTGTAAACTGTTTCATCCAACTCACACTTCTTATTTTTCTTATAGTACGATTATAATTTATTTTTAATGAGATTTTTATATTTTTCACTAAACTTTTATTTTTAAATGCCAATCAAACCCGGTCTTATGAACTTAGAAGAGGGGGGAGGTAATGAGTTCTTATTTATTTATTTCTAAATAGTTCGTAAGACTGAGTTTTTCTTGTAAAATGAATATATGCTTTTAAAAAAAAAAAAATTTTATCGTAAAAATATACAAAATATATAAATACTTTGCAATCTGGGGTAGATATTGGTGTCTGTTAATTTCTTTCTTGATCATCATCGCCAAAAGGCTGGCGACTTAAATCTATTTTGTTATTCGCACTTTTAAGTGAACGAATTTTAGTTTTTTTTAATATGTTAAACAAAATAGTATTGATTCAAGAAGGGAGAACAATGCACACTTCATTAATTATAGTTTTAACTTCTGATTAATGATTCTATCTTACATGGGTCATTAATTTATCATGTAATTACGTATTTGTTAAACTACTTAAGGCTTTATATTTAGTCTTTAAATCCAATGATTTTATATTATAATAGCGTTGTTAGCATAGGCCACTCTTCATATTATTAAGCTTTATCTAGAGACATGCGTCGGAACGCCCAAGCCGTCTCATCTTCGTTTCAGGTCATAAACAGGGCGATGAATGTCCCTGGACCATATACATACTCGCGTAACGAGAGCAATGCATGGGATAATTCCGGCAAAGTTCGGCCCATTGCATCTCTGTCCGAGGACCTTTTGTCAGCCGATTCCACAAAATGTGGGGTGGCAAGTCGGCTAGACTGTTTTCTTCTGTAATATGATAAAGCACCTCAAAAAAATATTGGATCCGCAAATATTCGACTATTATGCTAGCACCGCAATTTCTTATAGTTCGTTTTTCTTTTAGCCTGTTTGACAAAATAAATCATAATGATGTGTAATAATGAAACGTTTTTCTCTTTGTAATATTTTTAGTTGGAGTTTAAATCCAACCTCTCATGAAGCTGCCCTCCCCTTTATTGAAATAAGCAATTCCCGCATTGATAGAGTTTCACAATATTCAATTGCTAAATGTCGAAAATGTGTAATAAATAATGTTTTTAGTCTACTTACTGATCAAAATGTATCCTTATTTTATTGTTATAAATAAAATCTACAAATGAAAATAAACTTATATATGAAATGCCAAGGGCATCCTACTAAAATCGTATAATCAGCGAAACTCTATCATATCTTAATATATGTTTTTCTTAATGTATAAACGTCCACCAAAACACCCAGATTACTCCGTTTTGTAACGTGAATTAAAATCCTATTTTTAAATAGACGTTCAGAATTGTAACCACCGCACTAAATTGATAGCTATTAAAATAAAATAATTGTATAAAGATTGTCAAAGATTTGTAACCAAAATAATAGTTTAAACTGCGTGACGTTGATTATACATATATAAAATCTTGAATTTTTGTCAAAATAAATATTTATATTTTTAAACTTAATCTAGTTGTTCGAATCTCCTTAATAATATTTATATTTATGTAGTTTTAACTTAATATCTTGGGTTCACTCAATCTCTCGTCATCATCATCAGCTGATTTCTCATGCAAAACAATGTAGCACCGGGCCCGGAAATAATTAATTTATGTAGTATCGCCGTAGGTGTTGTCCATAGTGTTATAAATTTGGGGAATGGGCAAATAGGTTAGAATTCATGATTGCTCCTGACCTGTGCATCTCGGGCATGATTGGATTCGGGGTACTTTTGCTTAGATTCTAAATCTTGTTGAATGGACATACATTTTCGACTGGTACAATAATCATGAAACTTAGCTCGAACATCATTTAATATAATATGCCTATCACATTCGTCAATAAAATCTAATTATCATTATAATTTTATAATAAATTTAAATTAATTTAAATCTCAGGTTCAAATCATATCGTTGTCCATCATTGTATACAGTAAGATATTATTTATTCTTCTGAAATTATTTAGATACAACTATAAATAAATTGTTCAAGCTATAATTTAATAATGAGACTCTTCTATTTTAATTATTCTTCTACTTCACATATTTACGGGTTACGATAATCTTATCAATGGAAACATTTCTCATCAAACCATTTAAAAGAAACAAAAATAAAAATTAGCATAACTAATTCCAATAATAAGATAGGAAAAATGGTAGCATAATTTAAAATATACATTTATCTACAAATGTAAAATGTATTGTTCGTATCATTTCATTAATCTCTAAAAACAAAACAAAACCTAACAAGAATAAACCATCATAAAATTTGCCCAACACAATATTTATATCATTTATGATGTACTAGACTCAAAGGCATAATTTGAAATAACATGAAAATAATTTCAAATATCTACTATTTATTGTACAATAATACTATAAACCCAATACAAAAGGTCAGTAAAACATCTTGTATTTATAATAAAATAATTAGGCATAAGAATTATAAATCAACAATTTATAAAAAATAAAAAAAATCATATATCTCCAAATGTACAATCCTTTTATCCATACCATTCTTTAAACAATTCTATACCAAATTTTCATATTACCTTTGTTGATATCATACTACAACTATATTTTGAGAACTCCAATATACACTCATGATACAAACAAATTGTAAACAAATTGTTAGTAAAAAAATATATTATATATATAAAGAAAAATTTATAGATAAATTTTATACCCAAAAATTTGTTACCCTTTATCACTTATAAACTGTTTATAAGTCCTAAAACCACAGATTCTAAAGTAGACTTCATGGCGTTCCAGTTCAAATAATGATTCCATGATAATCCAGAATATTTTATTAAGAAGTAGCTTTAATGTTTCAAGGTCACAAATTGATATACAATTCCACAATATCCGAGGCAATGGATAGAGCACTGACACAATCCGGACCAATACAAAATTTATATGGGACTTTATTTTTTTATATCACAAAGCAAATAAAATTTTCCAAAGGAAATAGAGCACACTTCAGCAAATATATTTTATTTAAAAGCAAATGTAAAATAAAAGTTTCATCTTTTACATTATCCTTGAAAATAAAACAATTTTTTGGAATGCAGTAAATTTCACTTTTCAATTATATAAATATTTAAATAAACATTATTTTTTTTTTTTACAAACCTGTATAATGTTATCCCAACATCGAATAGAAGTATGAATTATACATATATATCTCTGTCAAAATAATTTGTTCTACAGATAAGGTAAATATATTTTAGACATCCATAATTAGTAGAGTTTATAGCTACTTTAATTTTCTTCTCCTAAATATTACTCCAAATTTCTTTTTTTTTATTACCAAAATTTAGCATGACAAAGAATGTAAGAGCTATTAATATCATGCCAGTAAGTCACTATGAAGTTTATAATTAGTTTTAGGATAAAAGCTTAATAAGTTACTCCTGCAATAGAGCATTATCAGCACAATAATTTTCATTTTAAATTGATAGTTGATAATAGTTCAAAATAATGTAATTTTATACAAGTGGTATTTATAACTTTAGCAAATCCATGTTACAAGTTTTGTGTTTCTTTCCTCCTATAGCGCTAGTTGTTGAGTTTTATTATTGTGTATATTTAATGGATACATTGCAATGAGATGAATGGGCCAATTTTGAGGAGACCCAGCAGACAGTTCTCTAGCAATTCATTTTTTTAGAGCTACAATCAACTGATTGATGAATAGATTAACAAGCCAGTCAGTTTTTTAGTTAATTGTTAAGCTATTTTTATATTACAAATCATGTGATCTTAATGTGATCAATGCTTGGCAGATTGAGGACATTATTAATTGATAATTAATTTGACCTTAATTAGTTGTCAAGGCATATGTTCTAATAATAGATTTTTTTTAAAACTATCTGGATTTCTAGACATAAATTAATATTATATTTAAAATATACAATTTATTACTAAATTAGATATTACAACAGTGATAACTTTTTTTTAAAGAAATTCTCAAAATTTAAGTATAATATTTTAGAGTATAATAATGTTTTAACAATAATATTACAGTTTAGATAGTTTAAATACAAACCCCTTTAAACAATGCCCTTTAATTGTGATCAGTTTCTTTTAATCTTTTCTCTCAGTCAAACTAACTATTATGCATGCACACCCTTGCAAAATTTAAAATGTTAATTAGCCTGTACTATAAAATAAATGTTTGTTTTAATATGACTTATTTACTTTACTTTTTTTTTTTAATTAACTACAACTGGTGTGTAATTGTATTTTAAATTAAGAGTGAATTATATATTAATAGGAATGTGAAATCTAACGATTTAAGACATAAAATTACAAAATTAATTTAATAGATATTTTTTAAAATTAATTAACATTCTTTTTATTTAAAGGTATCCAAAGAAATAACTTGTAGCAACAGTTCTATATCTAAATTTTAACTTCTTAAACTATTCACTGTGTTTGAACTATAAAGTGATTTTTGTTGCTATAAAAATAACAATATAAATAAACTCTAAAAAAAATTTTTTTTTATACATATACAGTTCTCTAGGCAAATCTTAAGGTTACAGTAATTAAAACACAACTTTTTATACTATCAATGTTTTATCATTAATAATTAAAATAATTTATTTATTAAAAATATAATCCAATTATAATTGTAAAATATTTTAAAATATAATTTCAAATGACAAATATTTTACAGCATAACTTCTAATTATGATCCAAAATATATTATAATGCTGGATACAAAAAGAACTAAATAAAAATATAATAACTGTAAATAACTAAATAAAAGTCTTTAATTCAAAGCAAGTGATATTATGTAATATTAGAACATAATTTCTGATATAACATTTATCTTCCTAATTTTACCCATTAGCACAAATGTTCATGATTCACAACTTTGGAATTAAAGATTTCAGTTAGGATTATTTTATTAAAATTGTATTTGCATCAATATTTTTTTTAATGTAAAAATATATTTAATTAAAACAAGAATATACAGTTAAATAAATATGTGAAACATATAGGCCTGATAACTTTGTCATTGAAATGTAATAAATTAAAGGCAATAAATACAACATATTTGGAGAAAACAGTATTTTCAATGTTTCTCCAAATATACAATATTAGAATGACTATATATAATAATTAGTTATTAAAACCATGAGAATATGAAATAGAGCAGTATCTGTTTCACTAGAAATACATCTAAAAATTGTTTTATGAGTTACATAATCAATTTCTGAAAAATAAACAATGAAACACAAGAATCATTAGTTTTTGGCCCTTGTGTTTCATTATTTATCATGAATTGGTAAATACAAAATACCTAAAAGAATCTTAGTTGCAGATCTAATTAAATAAAGCAAATATTGATATTTTATTGGAATTGCAGTGTGCTTAATTAAAACACAAAAATGTGCTTATACAAATAAACAATCCCATGGTCACAGTTCAGGATGGTGAATGACAACATGAGATGTTTTTGAACATAGTTATAATAAATAAAAAAAATTGAGAGAAAAGCTGAAAGGGACATAATAGAAAAGAATATTTGATTTGCAACAGGAAATACTATTCTAGGCATTGCATCCGCCATTTAAAAGTATTCTCAAACAGGGATAAATACTAATTCCTTCTTTTATTGTCCAATTTTAAAACAACTATTTATGAAATAGTTTATAAGAATTTCAATTACAAGCGAAAAACAAAAACTTCAACCCCATGGCTTCTAGATTAACAGCATGCTGACGATTGTTCTAATTTAGCCAATGCAAAAGATGATAGTTTGATTACAATCTATATAAATTTTGATTCAGTAACTAATGTTCAAAAATCTCTGGTATTTATTCATAGTGATGAAAGAAAAATCATCAATGGCTTTTAGTTTAGATAGTTATAAGCCTGTCAATATGAACTAATTTAAATATTTTGCTAGTTTTAGAAAGAATAATTTGATCATCAATTTAAAAGACAATGTATTTCATCATAATAACTACTGCAACTAAAGTAGTTAAATGAAATGTTATTATTTTGTCTATTTTACTGTATAATACATCTTAGTTACAATGACTATAGTTTTTATATATATATAAAATTCTTTTCACCATGAACTTGACTATTTATTTTTTAAGAATAAATATTCACTTAAAGTTACAATGGATGATAATACAAGTTTAATTATTTTTTCCTTCTATTGTACATAATTATAATATCTAATATTACATTGGCAGCTATTTTGGGTTTAATTCAAAATATTAAATTACTATATGAGTCAAAACTGTTCATCATCTTTTGTAGGCTAAAAAAGATGAAAAATTGTCTATGATATTACCAAGAAAAAAAAAAAAATTCTTCCTTGTATAACAATCGGAAGTAAGTGGAGATCGAATCTAACCGCAAAAACAATATCTGCAACTACCAGGGCGCCATCTAGACATTTGAGCCTAGAAAAATTTATAAAGTAGGCAGATACGCGCTGGTAAGATTCCACTTTATTTAAATATTCCGATCGTTAGCCCAAGTCACTAGCTCAGTGAGTAGCAGAGATAGTAAAATATAAATTTTATATCTTAAATATAAAAGAATAAAAGCCACTGCCAGAAATTAACACATAAAAATATTTATTTACGCACATATAAAATCATTCTAAATTCGAGGAAGAAGTTTAACCTTTAGATTTTTATATTAACTTGTAAATTTACATTTAAAAAGATTTCAATAAGTTTAATTTTTATTTAGTGAGTCGAGTATGAATAGACTATATAGGTCTGCATTTGAAAAGAAAATATTCTTTCCCTTATTTAACCTTAGGCCAAAAGTTCGTAGTCAAAACGGCGCCAATCCATCTGATACATTTATGTATTCAATGTAGCATGAAAATACGACAACACAAAATACTGTACTGTCAGGAATGTACATCTGAACAGTAAGTAGAATTAGAGAAGACATTGACTCTCCACCAACAGGAATGTTACATCTGTTGGCAAGTAGAACAATAAACAAAAAACTCCATAGGAATGGACTGCGGTCTTCTGCCGACTTACAAACCCATCCATAGGCAAACAGAAAGTGTGTGGCGTATATATGCAATCCTGCCCGTAGCGGATCTCATACTACATCTACTAATTACACAAATATATCCAATCCATTGAGCCAATTCAACTACGAAACGAATAACCTAAGATTACCCTCCCTTAATATAACTTTACAAAACTATATAGCCATTCACGCCCGACTTAAATTTAACATTTAGATACGTTCGCACAAATGAATTTTATAAAATTTGTTTTAAAATGTTGAGTATAGATCAGCTGCACAGATTCCATGGTCAAAAACATTCCAAATTAAACACAACCGATCAAAATACAAAGTCATCGATAAACGTCACTTGCATAGGGAATATACAAATCCCATTAGCATTCATCGTAAGATGCTGCAGTGATATCGTTGACCTATATATTCTAATCGAATGTGGAAACCACAACATAATCAACCGCTAAAGAATCTATGCAATGTCCATACCCAACCTTAAATTTCCTCATTTAAAATTTAAACAATAAATATTAATACAAATAAAATAATAAATGGAAATGATTTTTTTTTTTTTTTTTTATCAAACGCAAATATATAAAATTAAACATTTTCAATTGATTTTAAACTTAAAAGTCAGATAGAAGTTCATAAGCTTGAACGAAAGTTCTTAGTTATTTTTAAATTTAGAGTTCATGTCAATATAGCTTACAGTAGAAGAGTCCAGGTTCCTGTTTTTTAATTCCCGCGACGTCTCCATTGGAAGATAATGTTCTGGAGGTAGCATTAGCTGGTTCCATTCTTGTATCACAGTCTTTTCATTTTATATTTTTTTTAAAACAAAAAAAATGAGAGAGAACGGCAAGTGCGTCTTACCGTTCTCATCAAATCAAGTCCGAAAAAACTCTCTGGAACTCAATATTTCTCTTTTTATAGTAAATCTCCAGATTGAATGAACAAAGACGTCACTAATCCAAATTTTCGTTCGGGTCCGGGCTGAGGCTTGGTGCTTCCATTGGTCAAGCTAAAATCTCTTTATTCTCTTATCTAATTTACTCTCTGACTTTTTAATTAGACAGCTTTTGGATAATTAATAAACAATCATTTCCATTTACAGATTACAGGAATTAATTAATACCTGTTTTTATTTTTACTTACGTTATTTCTTTTTTAAACTATTTTTATATTTAAATCTTTTTTTATAAAAAAAATACATTCAAATACCTTTTTTTATTTATTAAAAAAAAATATTTTTAAAGTTTAGCATCTGTGCGAATATATACATTTAACAAACATTTTAATTTTAGCGTTTAGTTTTTTTTTCTTTTTAATACACTTATTTTTATATGCGAACTTAAAAGTTTTTATTTCAATTTAATGTAACGACATATTTATATATCGTTACACTTGATTTAAAAATGCAGGTTTTATTTTGGAAAGAAAGAGTATATATTTATATACTTACTAAAATGTATATATTTTAAAAAAATAAATTATACATCTTTACAGCTATTATAAACTTTTAACAATTATACTTTGAAAAGGTTTAAATATTTTATATATTATAAATTATTTTGCTAAACTAATTAATTATACATGATTGATTTAATATGCTGAATGCTATTGTAAGAATAACTAATGCAAAGATATAAGATGAAAAAAAATGTAAAATGATATTTAAGTAGCCCACTTCAGGACAACACCTCTAGCAGATCATCCATAAAGGAACAATAAAAGAAAAGCCATTAGTTATCAGCCCAACTAACTTCCAGAAGGTAAAGGTTTTAGTGTTTTGCTTCTTGTTTTATTTTCTAGCTAATAGTTACAGATCTATTTACCAGTCTTTCAATGAATAAATATCTGAGTTGGATAGAAAGTGGATACTGAAAGAAAAAATCTAAACTTACTTGACACTTAATAAAATTTTCCAACTTGCCTAATCAACATTGAATTCTTATGAGTATGGCAAGTGATTGCGATAACCATTATATCATGCGATCCTAAGACACTGAATCATTAAAGGCTTATTATTTTTTAGGATAAAGTTAAAATGATTACCATTAAGATACAGATTACCTGAGAATTATAAACTATTGCATCTAAATTACTTGGCCTTTTTTTTTTAAAAAAAAAAAAAAATAACTGAAGAGTCTAAAAGGACTGTGTCATTTTAAAAATTAATAATAAAGTAGAAGAAGCGGCAATGAAGAAATCTAATAAAATTTAAATATAAAAGTTTGTTATAATTGCCAATTGAAAGTTTTTTCCCGCAAGTCTAATAAAAATGTATTAAAACTATAATTAAAATTACCCCAAATCCAAAACTCAATGAGACTAGCCAAGAAAATAAAATCAAAAACACAACCAATGGTTTCACTGCTACAAGCAGACTTCTCAAGTGTAAAAAATACTAAACAACATCATATTTATATTAAACATTGCCCACAAATCCATTTACTTCCCATCCATCCTTAATATTAAAAGAACTTTTAAATAAGTTAATTGCTTCAGAATAATAAATTTTCAATAATAAAGATTCTTTAATTCTTCTTTTTATTTCATTTCTCTCAAAAAAGACAACCTTAGCTTCATCAAAATTAATAGTGTGTTCTGTATCTTTTTCATGAACATACAAAGCAGAACTAAGATATTTATTTCTAACCCTACTTTTATGTACCATTATTCTTTCATTTAAGTTCAACCTACTCTGACCTATATAAATCTTCTTACAAAAACAAGGGATAATATACACTATACCAGGAATAGTCTTCCTATCAAAAATTTGCTTTGTATTATTTAATAAATTATTCAAAGTAAAAACTAAAAATAAATCCTAGATATAATATAGAATAAAATATCTTTATATAACAACAAAATAATATATGACAAAAGCTCTTTTTGGCAATTTTTAATTTTTGCTCTTTTTAATGTCTTGGTTAACTAAAAAAAAAAAACAACAGAAAACAACTATATTGCATACAGAGCGACATCTACTGGCTCTATATAAAATTAACACAAGCAATTATTCTTTAGTATCTTTATAATAACACACATTATATAATTCTCCATTCGTTTTTCATTATCCAATTATTAGTTAAAGTAATTGACGCTTTATAAATGTTCATACAATTATTTCTGTTATAATTAATGTAATTAGTTTCATATATCTTCCATCTATTAATTTCTTTAATATAATTTAATGGGTTTATATTCTTAACACAATCTATTCTATGTCTATATTTTAAGTAATGAACATATAATGCAGATCTGTCATCTCTCCTATTAATAGAATTATGTTCCTTAGCCCTTTCTTCCAACTGCTTCACTGTATGTCCATAATAAACCATACTGCTAACCCCACAAGTAATTTTATATACTAACCTTTTTTATATTTTATATCATCTTTTATTTTATAATTCCCTACTAATACATCAAGATTTTTACTACTTGATCATCCTATTTTAATACTTTTATCTATATAATTTTCATTTTTTTAAAATGTATGATAAATTTTAGGAAGATATGAAAGTTTTGCCCATTTTATATTGTCTGATTCACTATTATTATCCAAATTATATTATTTATAATTAAATAATATATTTCTAATACTTCTAGGGTTATATCCGTAACTAACATACAATTTTATAAATTGCTCTTTTTGTAAAGTCTTTATCTCCGTGTTATATTTGTCATTTTTATTTTTAATATTTTTAATAACTGCCATTATTTGTATCCATGCCTATTGTGAATCCATAGAAATAATTTTTCTTAATTTATCTTCTTTAATGAAGTGTTTAATATAATCATATTATTATTATCTACCTCTATCTCTATATGTAAATACTTTATTTTAACATCAATTTCTATAATTGTAAATTTTATATTATCCATATTATTATTAAGTTCATTATAAGGCTCCTTTATAACTCTTTTATTACCAATTATTGATATATCATCAACATACCTAAAGTAATGTATTATATCTTGATTTTCTATTCTATTATTAACAATTTTCATTTCCATTTCATTGATAAATATTGATGACATTAATCCGCATGCATCTGGCCCTGGCCATTTTGCTCACATGAAGCATGTTATCAATTTGTGGAATTAATTTGCATATTAATAGTTAAATATCAATCCTACTTTTTATTTCAAGAATATCACAAAATAATGTTTTTGTATAAATATTAACTTGCACAGATATTCTATTTTTTATTTGATTAGAATGGACTAAGATTAATATTGTTTATCAGAACATTTTAAAATTTATCAGTATTTGATAAATCCATAGCCCATTATAAGAATATATTCTGTAAATGATAGAAAATTTAGATGTCTAGACAATATGATCACATGTTCCTATTTGCCACCTCCCTAAGCCAATTCCTCTCTTTTTATATTAATTTAAAGTTATATATGTATATTTGCTAAATTTATCATCATTTTCCATCATTATGCATCATGACAGTTTCCAAGTTTAATTCAATCTCTCCAACCCATAGCTTCTCCATCACTTAAGCAAACTTTTTTTATCTCATCTAGTTATCTCACATGTGATCTCTTTCTAGGATCTTTTGCAATCTATATTATTAACTTGTTATTATATCATTATTTAACTTCAACTTGTTGATGTTGATAACATTAATCAATTTTTGCCTATTTTTATGTGTTTCTTTTATATCATATTACTGTAAAATTTGGCTGCAGAAAGGGGTTTGCTATTAACTGAAAGGAGACCCTTTGATTCCTCTTGGAGGCCTTAAAGGAACCGAGCAAGGCAAATTCCTAATGTCCACTCCATATGTTCTTGTCGTTGCAGCTGTTATTACTATGTGATTATTCATATAGTATACGAACATGGATGGGCTGCTCACCAACACGCATTAGCCAGTGTGGTGAGTTTATTGGCTTTTTACCTCCGAGTTTAAGAATATTTTTTCAATATATACAATCATGACAGACAAAAATAAATCATGGCCCTTATTCCCAGGAGGCTGTAAAGTCACCAACCAAGGCAGCGGTTGGTGGCCGAAGGTGGAGGGTGCTAAGAATCCCCTGATTGCGGACTCAGGCTGCCATTTGATGACGACTTTTTATTTAGGTACTTACAACTGCAGATCACTTTCAAGTGAAGGAAGATTGCAAGAGTTAGAAGAAGAACTGTCTTATATTAAATGGGACATTATTGGACTTTGTGAAGTTAGAAGAAAAGGTGAAGAAACAATTGATTTAAAAAGTGGACATATACTCTACTATAAAGGCACAAATATTGGAAATACAAGTGGAGTAGGATTCATTATAAATAAAAAATGGAAGAATAACATTGTGGAGATTGATGGTGTATCAGACAGAGTGGCAAGATTAGTTTTACAACTTAATAGCAGATACCAAATGCAGATAATTCAGGTTTATGCCCCAACAAGTTCTCATAGTGATGAAGTTATAGAAGATTTTTATATGGATGTACAAAAGGCTTTTGATCAGAGTAAACAACATTTTAAAATTGTTATGGGAGACTTTAATGCTAGAATTGGTAAACAAATGAAAGATGAAAATGCTGTAGGTAGTTTTGGTTATGGTAATAGAAATGAGAGAGGACATAGACTTGTGGAGTTTGCAGAAAAAGAAAAACTTTATATTATGAATTCTTTTTTTTTGAAAAAAATGTTAAAAGGAAATGGACATGGAAGCATCCAAATGAAGGTACAGCAGAATTGGATTATATTTTGACTAACAGAAAATACATATTTCAAGATTGTAATGTTCTTAATAAATTTAACACAGGAAGTGATCATCGATTAGTAAGGTGTAAGATACAGGTTAATGCAAAACTAGAGAGACAAAAATTATTAAGAAAAACAATATTTACAGTTGATATTCCTAATCTTCAGAAACATTCTAATGAATTTAAATTAGAACTTACAAATCGGTTTCAAGTATTAGTAGATTTTGAACATGATTCAGATTTGAATGACATTAATAGGAAAATAACTGATACACTTTTAAAAACTGCAACAAAGATAGCTGGTAGAAAAAAGCAGCAATTGACCAATAAAATTTCTACTGAGACTAGAGAATTTATGAAGAAAAGAAGGAATATGAGGATATACAACAATGATGCATTAAAAAAGATTGAATATCTCGAATTTTGTAAAATGGTGCGGAAAAGAGTTGAAAATGATATAAGAAAGTATAATTGTGAACTAGCAAGGAAAGCTGTAGAAGAGAATAAAAGTCTAAAGAGTGTAAAACAACATTTTGGTATTGGTAGGAAATTTATATCTGCAATAAAGAAAAAAGATGGCATTATTACTAAAAAGAGAGATGACATCATAAAATGTGTAGAAGACTTCTATCAAGAATTATATAGTAATAAAGAACAAGTGCCTCCTATACATATTATATCTTCCGAATTGCCCAGAATTTTGAATGAGGAAGTGAGACATGCAATTAAATTTATGAAGAAAGGGAAGGCTCCAGGTAATGATGGAATTGTAATTGATATATTAAAAGAAGCAGGTGAAGAAATAGAAATTTTTTTTAGCAAAGTTATATACCAAATGTCTAAATGATAAAGATGTACCAGATGATTGGAAGAATGCAGTATTAATATTAATATTTAAAAAAGGTGATAAAGAAGATATTAGAAATTACAGACCTATCAGTCTTTTATCAGTTTTATACAAAATTTTTACTAAGATAATTACAACTCGTCTACAGAAAACACTGGATTTCCACCAACCAAGAGAACAAGCTGGATTTAAAAGTGGTTTTAGTACAGTAGATCATATCCAGGTATTGAGAGAAATTATAGAAAGGACAAATGAATATGAGTTGCCATTATGCTTTGGATTTGTAGATTATGAAAAGGCATTTGATTCTATAAACATTTCTTCAGTGATTAAAGCATTGGATCATCAAGGTGTAGATCCAGGATATTGTCATATTTTGAAGAATATTTATAAAAATGCAACAGCAACAATTAGATTACATAATGATAGTAGGAAAATCAACATTGAAAAGGGTGTAAGACAGGGTGACTCCATATCTCCAAAACTTTTTACAGCAGTGCTGCAAGAAGTATTTTGTGGATTAAAATGGGAAGCTAAAGGAGTGAAAGTAAATGGAGATTATTTAAGTCATTTAGATTTTGCAGATGATGTAGTTGTTTTTGCAAATAATGCTTTAGAGCTACAGGGAATGTTGCAGGAGTTATCAGATGAAAGTAGGAAAGTAGGACTAAAGATAAATGTTAAAAAGACTAAAGTAATGTTTAATAGATTTTCTCAAAATATGAAAATAAAGATTGATTATGATGAGTTAGAAGAAGTTAACAGTTACAAATACCTTGGTCAGATTATTAATACAGATGGAAATATAATGGATGAAATTAATCATAGAATTAAACTTGGTTGGAGTGCTTTTGGTAGAAATAACTTGATACTAAAAGGAAATATGCCTATGTGTTTGAAAAGGAAGGTTTTTAATAAATGTGTTTTGCCAGTTCTTACTTATGGATCTGAGACTTGGACACTTAATAGAAGAGCAATACAGAGACTTCAGACCACTCAAAGAAGTATGGAGAGATATATGTTGGGAGTAACAAGAAGGGATCGAAAATGCAATGTATGGGTAAGAGAACAAACAGGTGTTACTGACCTCATTGAAAAAATTAAAAGACTGAAGTGGAGTTGGGCTGGACATATTGTTAGAAGAGATGATAACAGATGGACAATTGAAATTTTAAACTGGATTCCAAGAGATTGTAAAAGACCCAGAAAGAGACCACACATGAGATGAATGGATGAAATAAGAAAGTGTGCAGGGGTGATGTGGAAAAGAGAAGCTAAAGATAGGAAAAGATGGAATGAACTTGGAGAGACTTTCATCCTGAGTGGATTGATAATGGTTGATGATGATGATGACTGTAAAATTTAAAAAAAAAAAAGACATTAAATACTATACAAAAATTTGAATCAATATAACTTAAAAAAAAAAAATCATGATGCAAATTGAGAAACATCACTTTAACTTACACATTCCGTTTATAAAATATATTTAATATTAATTTTTTATTCAAAAATTACTAGACATAAAGATGTAATACACAAATTTAATCTTATTACAGTAAGAACAAATTAAATACTTACCATCATGACTAAACTGAACATTGAGTAAATTCAAACTCTGCAAAATATATGTATATAATAAGTAAAACAAATTAAAAATTGCTATATAGTATTCTAGTAGGCATCAAAAGGATCCATATTATTATAATGACATTTTTTGAAACATTCAATTTATTTATTTAAAGGCAAAACAATAAATTATAGCCAATTACAAATGCACATAGCAACAAAAAATACAATCTATTATTACTTTCTGATTATTTATTAAGCAAAACTCACTATATATATTGCCACACAAAACAAGCTAGAGTAATCAATGGATGCCAGAAGGCTTGTGCGTAAAATCCCCATCTAGTGCACAAGCCTTCTGGCATCCATTGATTACTCTAGCTTGCTGTGTGTGGCAATATATATAGTGAATTTTGCCTGTTTTAACAACAGTTATACACAAGCATAAGAGGAGGTGGTCAAGTGATATTTATTAAGCACAAAGTAAGTTTGTAATTAAAAGAGAAAGGCTTTTAATCTTTTTCACATGTGCCCTGCTATAGTCAAAAACTACATTGTTTAGCTACTATACAAATGTTTAAGGTGTATGTGAAAAAGATTAAAAGCCTTTCTCTTTCTAATCTATCATTACATATAACTAAAGAAAAACAATAACATATATAAACATATTAAATATTTTCATGTAATTGATGTAAATAATGAAAATTAATGGATTATATTCATATAAATAATCAAATAACTTTATCTTTGATGTTGCTAAGAAACCAAAAATTATTAAATGACAATCCTGAGGCTAAACAAATTTCCTCTAGTAATCTATAATAGCTCTTTTGTCCTGAGGTTAATTAGAAGAAAAACAGAGGTCTTTCACTTCTAACCCAAGTTATACAAGGAATTTATCCAGGCAGCTATTTTTATAGGCATGAGGATTCAGAAGACTCACATCTTCTTTTGACATCTGGTATATATAATTCATCTTTCTCAGATAATACATCTTAAACTAAATATTTTCATTAATTTATTGTGATATAAATAATGAAAATTAAAAGATAAACAACCAGAGATAACTTTACCTTTGATGTTGCTAGAAAGTCATCAATTATTAATTGGTAGTTAAGTTTCCTCTAGTAATATATATAAGTTTTTGTCCTGAGTTTAATTAAGCAAAAAAGAACCTCTATCACTTCTAACCCAAGTTGTTATAAAAATTTCTAATTAAAATGATCTATATTAATAAAAACCTGATTATATAAATACAGAAGTTTAAATAAAGAAAAAAATTAAGTGCATTGAAACGACAAGGCTAAATATGAAGAAGAAAAAACTCAACTAAAATAACTGAGATCATATCAAGTAATATGACTTGACGAGCAACAGTCTTAAAAAGGAACTTAAGGTCTTTAAATTGGCTTCTAAAATTCAGATAAATATTATTTTTACTATTCAAGAAGACACATTTAGAAAATGTGTTAAAAACTGACTAAATTAAACTATAATCTTGTTTAAAATTACGATTCCAGATGATTGAATCATATTCTAAAATGGGGAAAATCAAAGACATAAATAATTTTTATTTTGAATCATCATTGCAAAGATAACCATGCTTAGAGACAGCATCCATGATCTTGAAAACTTAATCAATAATATTTTTAATATGACAACAAAAGGATCCATTGTTAGAAAATAAAATTCCCAGATTTTTTTTGAGACATAACATGCTTAATTTTATAAAAATTAATAAAATAAAATAAAATCCATGCCTTTAGATTTATTAGAAAATGAAACAAATTAACATTTTTTAGATTAATGAATATATTATTTAAATCACATCAGGAATCCAAATTGTAAGTATCACAATTATCTGTGTAGTTCCAACAATCTTTAAGATTATTCATATAAATATTGAAAAACAAAATTGCTATAATATTAGTCTTAACAACATCTAAATATCAATCAAATTTAGAAAAGATTTATCATTAAATTTAACATATGCCTTATGGTCATTAAGGAAAGATTGAAATCAATCAATAAGTTTATATAACTTGATGAAGGAGAATGATGTGATCAACTTTATCAAAAGCCTTTGGTATATCAAAATAAATAAAATCACATCTTTGCTGATCCTCAATTGCAAGTGCTATGTGACCACTTATAATAAGAGGATTGGATTCTATTGATTTATTGAGCAAGAATCTGAGCTGTGAAGAAGATATCATTTCTACTTATATTTGCAATAGTTTTATTATAAATAATAATAATAAGCAGCCACTCATAAACAAGTATGATCATTCTTACTTGTCCAAGGGGAAAAAAAAAAAGAACAAAAATTACTCTAGAAATAAATTTTGCAATGACTATGCCAATTTGGAAACCACAAATACATTCACATATAGAACATACTGGTCCATTTTTTTATTTCCTTGATATTTAACAATGTTCTTTTAATTTTTTTAGTAGAAGACTTTTCTTTCTGAAATACTTCAACACCATATCTGATTGTAACTCTCAATGTATTCTATTCCCTACCATATCTTCCCAATAGAAACAATTGGCAGTGCATTTCTTTAGAATGCCTATGAGATAATCATTATGACTTCTCAAAATTTCATGCAAATGTGTAAAACAGAAATAGGACTTTAATTATTAGCACCAGTTTAAGAGCCTTTCTTAAAAATTGGCATCATCTTAGCACATTTATGTTAAGAAAAACATAAATATTTAACAAGTAATTAAAAGTGATGACAAAAGGACAATAATAAATTCCACTAAATCTTTGATAATAAAGGAAGGGATATTATTATCATGGTTTAAAAACTAGAATGAATTTTAAGCTTCTTTGTAGTTATAATAATGTCAATTATATTATAAACTGTACAAAGAACAATAGAAAAATCACAATGTGAGCTATAGAATAAAGTATACATTGGGTAGATATAGCTCAGCAAAATGTTTGGAAAAATCATTAGCAAGGAAGATAGATCTATGATTTGCTTGAATTTTTTTCTTATCCGTGCCAGAGTTATTAATAAAAGTTCCAAAGTCTTAAATTAATAGAAATCTAAAAATGCATAAGTTACACAGAAAAAAAAAAAATCTAATAATTTTTGATAAATTCTATGAATTAAATGAAACAATAAAGATTAACTTTCATTTATAAAATATTACTCTAATATAAATATTGATGAAAACATCAATGTAAGAATCATTTTTGATAATAAAAAAATTATCATTTTCTACTGCAGGATGAAAGTCTTTCCAAATCTAATTCAGTTTCTCTGATCCCTAATCTCTTTTCTCCATACCACATTAACAAGATTCTTATTTCATCATTCCATCTTACATTTGGTCTCATTCTATGACTTTTTCAATTTCTTGTGATCTAGTTTAAAATTTCAACTGTGCATTTATTACCATCTCTTCTAACAATATATTTAGTTCTCCTCCATTTCAGTCTCAATTCTCTCAATGATTTTAGTAATAGCTTTTTGTTCTTTCATCCATATATTTCATTTTCAACCCCTTCTTATTACTCGTAACATATGTCTATCCATACTTCGTTGAGTGTTATGAAGACTTTGTATTGTTATTCTGTTAAGTATCCAAATCTCATATCCATAAGTAAAAACTAGTATAATTCATTTATTAGAAACCTTCTTCAAACACATAGGCATATTTTTTTTTATATTAAGATATTTCAACTAAAAGCACTCAAGTTTAATTCTATGATTAATTTCGTCCATTGTTTTCATCTGTTTTAATAATAATCTGATTTAGATATTTATAGTTGATAATTTCGTCAATTCATCATTATCAATCTTTATTTTTTTTGTGTGAAAAAAATCCATTGAACATTATTTTAGCCTTTTTTAGCATTTATCTTCAACTCTATTTTCTTACTTTAATCTCATAACTTTTGCATCATTTCCTGAAGTATTATTTGTAACAACAATGACATCATGTGCAAAATTTAGATGACTTAAATAATCTCCATTTACTTTCATTCCCTTAGCTTTCATTTTAATCTACAAAATTTTTGTAAAAGTTTTGGAAATATGTCATAAACCCTTCTCAATGTTAATTTTAGTTTTACCATGTAATCTAATCACTGCTCTTACATTGTAATAAATATTCTTCACAATACTCAATATCCTGGTTTATATTTTATTGATCAGACTCATTAATCACTGTGGAAATGCTTGTAGAATCAATACCTTTTTATAATCTACAAATCCAAAGTAGACAATTCACATTATAACCACTTTTAAATCCTCCTTATTTTTTTGGTTGGTTAAAATCCAAAGTTTACTGCATACAAATTGTAATTAGCTAGAAAATTTTGTATAAATCTGAAAGAAGACTAGTAGGATCATAATTTCTAATATCTTCTTTATCATTTTTCTTAAATATCAATATTACCAATACATTCTTCCAGCCATATGAATGATACATCTTTTTCATTTAGACATTTGATATATATATATAGCTTTGCCTAAAATATAATAATTCCATCACTTCCTGGAGCTTTTCTGTTCTTCATAGATTTAATTGCATGTCTCAAATATTTATTTAAAATACTTGACAATTTAGAAAATGTAGTAATCATAGGAAATACTTTGTTTTCTTGTTTTTGTTACTATATAATTATTTATAAAACTCTTCAATATATTTTATGATGTCATCTCACTCTTTTTAGTAATAGCTCCATTTTTTTTTCATATTGCTGAAATAACTTCTTTTTAAACTATTATTCTCTTCTATAACTTTCCTTGTCAATTCACAATTATATTTTCTTATATCATTATTAATTATTTTTACTATTTTACAAAACTCTTTAATGAATCAATTTTATATATTTTTCATACATTTTCTTGTCTTAATAAAAAATTTAATGGGAAATTGCTGTCTTTATGCACAAACTATTCTTTCTAATAATTCTTGATTGAATATCAGTCATCTTGTTGATTTCAGTCAAGTTCGAATGATCTTCAAAAGTTATTAATATTCAAAAACGATTTACTAGTTCTAATTTAAATAACCACTGTAGTATTTCTGAATGTTAGAAATATCAACTGTTAATAATTTCTTACAACTTTTCATCTCTTCAATTTTGCATTAACACGTACCTTATATTTACTAATGTATGATCATTTCCTGTGTTGAATCTATTAAGAATATTATAATCTTGAAATACATATTTTCTCTTAATCAAAATATTATCATTGTTTTATTGACTTAAGTGTTAAACTGTTATTCATCGATTGATATTGATTTTAGTTTAGTTTATTATTTTCATTCTGTTACAAATGATGCTACAATTCATGGGCATTATTAAATTAGGGTTGGTCTTCCTTAGTTTATTATTTTTATTATGTTATAAATGGTGATCAATAATTAGGCTATGGTTCAGGATACAGCATGGATCATATATTTATTCTTTACAAATAGATTACCAGATATTTCAAACCATTATTTAAATCATAAACCACAGGGTAATAACCAATGAGATTTTATCCCAAGTGTATATAAAAATAAACTTGAAAATGGCATCGTATAAATAAATAAAAAAATTTGTAATATACAGATTTTCTTTTTCTACAAGTCCATATTTCTATAATCATAATCAAAATCTATCTACAGAACTTTCATCTTTTAATTGTTTACCAATTCTGGTATTAGTCTCCCATATTTTAAAATGTTGTTTGCTCCGATTCTCTATTTGTTTATCACAATGAGATTTTTTTTGTAACAATATGAATTATCTGCATTAGATATATTTAAATAATTAAATTTGCCACTCTCTCTGATATATAATCAATCTTCATGTTATTCTACCACTTTTTATTTATTATGAATTCCACTTTATTTGTGCTTTACAGTAAAGTACATGGCCACTTTTTAAACTGTCTCTGCCTTTTCTTATAATTTCACAGTCCAACAATATTTCATGCATTAATAAAAAAATAAAAAGTTTGGAGAGGTGGAGAACTAGTATGGAGAGTAAAAAGAGTTTAAATATATATAGAAGTAAATAGAATATTGGGTGTGAGCTAATTTATGATAATAGCAAAAAAAGTAGTCGACTGTTTAAGGCTCAAACAGGATTTTTAGCAACAAGGGAATATGCACATAAATGGAAAAATATGGGCGATTTAGTCTGCAAGTTACGTAAGAAAGGCATAGGAAAATATTACGCAACTGTTAATTGAATGTAAATGTTTACAAGCAGAAAGGGTGCAAATAATGAAGTTGTGTGAAAATAAATACAGTATAAACAAAGTGATTATAGAGAAAGTGGGTTTTTGGTTTTTATGCTGGGTTTGGCAAAAGATAAGGGGTATTAGATATAAAAGCCATAGAGATGACAAAGATTATGTTGAGGAAATGGGATAGAGCAGGATAGAGAAAAATATGGGAAAAACAGAGTGGGGAATGGAAAGGAAAGGTAAGGTGGCTAATAAGTTTCTCTTGGCATCGCGGCCGAGAGATTCCTGACTCCGAAAAAGCAGAAGCTACAGTGCATCACATCACATACTCTTATTATTTCTTTGCTTCTTTATTTATTATATCTAATGTAGACATAAATGGTTTTTTTATATTGTTTTCAATTAATTATTATTAAATAATATATTCTCATTAGACATAGTATCGTTATACTTTTTTAGGTGTGTGATTTTCAAATTCAAACTAGTTTTCAATTTCTCCACATATTCTCATGGCTGCTTTTGAATTATTATCAACAAAACTATGAAATTTTATTAGTGATATTTGGTTGATTTTCCTTAGAAGTAGAACTTAATTATTATTCTCTTTTTGAATTTATCATTTTTTTAGGTTGTTGTTGAATAACCACCATATCCCACTCGATGGCGCCGTTTTCATGCTAAAACTATAAAATATGATCATTCCCAGGCCGTTAATTATAATTATTTTGATGTGTTTTTTGTAATGCAAAAATAAAAACAAAAGAAAATCGTCTTTTTTAAATATTATTTAATTTTAAATATTATTTTTTATTAACGTATACAAATTAAATGATAATAATAAATGTAAAATAAAATAAACAAATTACAATTTGATTCGTGTTTTTTAGTTTGCTTTATTAGAAAAATCAATTTTCTATCAGAGATTTTTTTACTGGGGTTACGGTTTTTTTTTTTGTTGTCGTTTAAAAACTCATAATCAGAATAAAAAGTAAAATTTCTTAGTCTTCCTTTTACATTTTATTTCTACAGAGAAACAGATACTATTGTGTTATCGCTATTTTTTACTTTTTTAGTCATTTTAAATTTTTTTTTAAAGACAAACAGATATTACCGCTGTTTTTATTTCAAATAGAATGACAACTACAAATAAAAGTTGTTATGTTTAGGTTTAGGATTAGTTTTAGAGTTAGTTTTAGGATTAGTTTTAGGGTTAGGTTTAGGGTTAGTTTTAGGGTTAGGTTTAGGGTTAGTTTTAGGGTTAGTGTTCTGTTGTTTGTAATGCTAAAATAAAAAATATCAAAATCGTATTTTTGTAAATATTTTTTTTTACTAACATCTATAAAATAAATGATAACAATAAATGTAAATTATATTCAACAAAGTATAACAGTAGTTGGAGAAAAGAAAGAAACTAAAACTTTTTTAAACAACAACAAATATATATATATATAATGTCTTCTTTACTTATTAATCATGTTTATAATATATGCTTTTTATGACATTTAAAAAAACAGTGTACAATTGTACTTTTCTTACTGGATATTTTTGTGTTAACGCTCTTTTTTATTTAAAAAATATACACATGGTAGAATCTTGTTTGTCTCGTGGAATGTTACGAACAGTACGTTACTTGTTGGGTTACCTAATTCCAACTCACTTTACACATATATCTCATCAATTTACCACTTAAAACTTCAAGACACTATGGTGTAAAAAGTCTGTTAATTATTACTTTACAAAATCTGAACATTCCAATATTTTAAAATAAAAAAAAATCCAATGAAAACAACATCCATCCAATTCAAATACACACACCCTCTCACCAAGCCGTAACCATTTTATAAACTCTGCGAATTCTGAAAATTTATTTGCGGCGATGCGACATACATGCTGTACTGCGACGCGACATAGCGGCCTGCAATCTGTAGCACAACAAAAAAGTTGTATTATAGAAAACGTGGGTTCGAACGTGACGGCCGCGGAAATGGCATTTTTATGTGTTTTAGCGCAAAAACGGCGCCATCGAGTGGGATATGGTGGCTATTCGACGATTACCTTTTTTTATTTTCCAGGATAATTGCTCGTGTAGTTTTTTAGTTCTAAAGTAATATATGTATGCATATATATAGATAAAGATTATTCTAATTATTGGTGTTCGTTTTCTGATGCTCCACTTTAATCATTTTATATAGTTGTATTGATTGATGCATTTGTTTCTTCTTAGCATCATTCCTTACATTATCATACTTTTCACAATTCCTGCTTGAAAGTCTTCTAGTGAAAAATAGTGAAATTTTTTTTTTTAATTGGTTGCTCTAACAAATTTTATTTGTTTTGTAAAATTACTTGCTTTGAATAAAATGCCTGGAATCAAATTAAGCCTCTCAAATATAAGGAAGAAATTACTTCTTTTGCATAAAGTGCTTCAAAAAAAAATATGGTTTATTAATGGCATAACAAATAATCATTTTTTTGTTGAAATATACACCCTCTAACAGATAAATGTTTAATTTTAATATCACATGATTGCGTTATGGACAAGCATTTAGGGATTTTATATATAAGATTCTGTAAAATCATTTTATATTTAGGCTATACTCAATAAAAAGTTTTTTTTTTAAATTACTCTAAAAGTTTCCATTTTTAATAAATCCTAATTTTATTTAATTCAAGTGCTACTTTTTTTTTTTATTAGCATGCTATAAATTTAGTCAGACTTTGAATGAAACTTACATACATGAAAAAACCGTCCAGTCATTTTCAAAATTAAATAATTAAATACTCTATATTATACAAATTAATGAAAAAAAATGATTATTTTTTAAGGAGGATCATTTCAGATAAAATCTACAAATCATAAAATGAATATTAATTATTAAAAATTGAAGTAGCATGGAACACTGTTATTAGTAAGTGGAAAAAATTAAAATACCTCTGCTGATTCACCATGTATCATTCTTTGATATTCTTTTTCTTCTAATTTGGCTTTTAATCTCTGGATCCTTGCCTCTAATTCTGGATTCTAATAAAAAAAATTGAGATATTTATTAACTTGACAAAAATGTTTATTAACTGAAGTAGAAACTTTTCTTAGACAAATGTAATTTGATTTTTAAGCACTTAGATGTTGTGATAAGAAAAGCTTAGAATTAGTGTTTTAGATTAAACTTAATGCTTTTGAAATTTATTTATGGTCTCATATTCATACTGACTGTTGATGTTGAGTAGGAGGGTGGGTATAAATATAAGTTTATTTAAATTTATTCAAATATATGTGGCAAATTATATAGCCCACTTTTTTGAAAACAGAAACAGAATTCCTTTTTGTATCGGATAGAATTTAAATACAAAACACTTACTAATATAACTAACAAATTCTGTAACAAAATAAAAGCAAATCATCCAACAAACAATAAATCATGGATACTACTTCTTTATATCCCAAAGGTAACCAAAAACTTAATCAAAATCTATTCTGAAACACATCAAGAACTTTCGTACTTCACCCTCAATAAACAACTTGAAAAATAAGCTCCCTGCCAAACAAACACCTCATACAGTATACAAGATCGCATGCACCCAAGCCAGAAGCAATGTGGTCTATTATGATAAATCATATGCCAGTCTCATTACAACGCTGTCACAATAGCAACATCTTCCAAAAAAGCCAGAGATAATGGAGAATATAAATCCATATTCCTCAAATACCAAAATGCAATGGGTCATACATTTGAGCCCACATCGAGAGAAATGACGTGAAGCATAAGATCAAGGAGGCATTAGCCAACAAATCCAACTCCATAAACAAAAAAGGAATCCTGTCTCTCTCTCAAAAAAGTGAGTTATTTAACTCATTGTATACAATTGAATAAATTTAAATAAATTTATATTTATAACCAAACTCCTACTCAACAGTCAATGCTATGATATGAGACTATAAATTGGTTCAAAAGCACTAAACTTAATCTAAAAGACATAAATTCTAAGCTTTTCTTATCACCATGTCCAAGTGCTTGAACGTCAAATTAAAATGTTTTTTTATTTACAAATAAAAAATATATATCAAATAAAGCTTTACAAGATTTTTCTAATTTCTTTCAACATCTACTTAGAAGTATTAAGTTATTATATTTCACTCCATCGATCATAAATTTGATTAAATAATAGACAATAGATGACTGTTGCTATATCTAAATCCTTAGACAATTTTTTGACTATAAGACATTTTTAATAGGAACATAGAATTTTGCCATCAACTAATAACTTGATATTCAAAAACATACTAAGCATTTGAATCCAAGCTAATTTGTTCATATAGTCATAAATAACTGGCACTACCAGTAAACTCAAGTTTATCTAACTGCAGTCATCTTTGACTCTTTGGCAAGAATAGTATATACCAAAGCATGTATCGAATAACTCTCTCTACTTATTTTCAATATTTGCATTAACAGTTGTAATTCATTTTATATCAAAGTCTACTCCAGAGTCACCTGGTATAAATTTTAATAATCAGAAATACAAGATGTTTCTCCATTGAAAATAATCAATAACTAAAAACACGTTTGAAAATATTATATAGTTGATAATTCAAGCTTAAAATAAGAAATGAATTAGCGGTTCCTAATAAAATGTATATAGTGTGTGTATAAATATAAAAAAAATATTATTAATTGCATCAATATTTTTTACTGAAATATTGCTTTTTGTTTATCACTAATTAATTAATTTATAATTTTATAAAATGTGAAAAAGATCAACTCATTAAAATGCAATAATTCACAGTTCCACTTCAAATTCAGATTTCAATCACAACAAAACACTTGTATTAATGACACCTTATAGATTACGATAATTTAAATGATTTTAACTTTTATGTAACTAAACACATACAAATAAGTTATATTAAGCTGAACAAATAACTTACATAGATTAATAATGGCTTTTGTTAAATTAGTTCTATAAAAAATCAAATTATCCTGTAAATAAGGTGTTTTTAATAAAAATGTAATTACTGTTGGGATGCATCTGTGCAAAAACTATATAAGACCTCTGCATCAAGTCGGGAGGTATATTTTGCATTTATTTTGATAATAGATTCTTTGCATTACAATTTCTTCACATTTTTACCACTAATTCATTCAGATTCAATAGATTATTCAGAAAAGCTACTAGATATGTTACAGCTTTTAATCCTAAACCTCATTAATGAAGGTAAAAGTTAAAAATCAGTACAGTATTGTGATACTATAGTACTATGGTATCCATTGATTATTCAAGTTCTCAGTAAACGGCTCTAGAGTGAGGTAAAGAAAACTGCTATTGGCATTATAAATATGTGGATGTTTTTCTCATAGGTACATGTGAATATATCAAATAGTTTTAGGCAAATAAAATACATTAAAAGAATTAAATTAGATCTATAATAAGGAAGATTATTTAGATTACAGTTGTTTAATATTATGGAGGAATAAGAATAAAACTGAATTAAAATACTTATGAAACAATTAAATATTAGAGATTTTATTAATCCAAACTCAAAAGCACTTAAGATGGCTAGTTTTACAAAGTTTTCAGAAATGAGATTTTATGTAAATTTTAATCAGATCATATTTTTAATAATGAATTATATGTTAAGGATTGTTTTGCATTGGTTACAAAAAACAAAAAGATATTATATATATTAAATAAGGTAAATCATAATTGAATCCAAATAAAAGATCAAGAAAAAATATAATTAATATTCCTATATATTAATAGTGATATAATTAATCTATTCATTCTGTAAATGGGGATTATTTATCTTTTTCACATGTGTGTGGTCATGTGTATCAGTTGGGTGAGATGAAGTGGAGGACGAATATAGACTCAAAATACTAAGTTCAAATCCCTCTATTTAATCATAGTAAGATATGTAATTTGATTACACCTATTGTTCCGAACATTTTAAAATAACTTTTAAAGTTATTCTAAATATAAAAAGATTAGTGATTAATAGTAAAGATTTTGTACAAAATCTTAATAAATGTAATATTACATATATATATAGGTGAATTGAATGTGTTTTTTAAAAAAAAAAGAGTACATAAATTTGATTTAATTCTGTTTTTGTGTATCATGCTATTAATTTTAAAGACATTTTCCCTACTGATAAGGTGTTTTGTTTTTATGTTGAAAGTGATTTATAAAAAAGAATTATGGAAGTCTACTTCATATTTTGCATAATCTTATGAAACATTTTTTTTTCTTATTATTACATTTGAATTGTTTAATAAAGTTGAATTATGTTTAATAATTAGAATACAATATTATTATTATTAAGCTTTAAATGTATGAACTTTCATGAATTTTGGAAGCTGGCCATTGACTATAAATAATAAACTGTTGCATTTTATCTAAGATATGAATTGAAAAAAAATGCTGTTGAAAATGAGATTTTAAACATTTTCAAGGAAATACCAAAAATTAGTTATAGCATTATTTAAATTTGTTATTCGAATGACATTTTATCAGTATTATTCTGGATAATTCCAATTTTGATTATTATAGATATATGGAGTCAAATAACTATTTCAAAAATAAATATATTAATATTGCATTTTTATTTCTATATAATTTAGAACAAATTATTAATAATCATAAATTAAAAACTAAAAGAAATCTTATACTTTTCTAAGCTTGTTTTCATTTTGAATTTGACTGCATCTGTCAGACATCATCAGAGCCTATAGTACAACCATGATAAAAATGGCTGAAATTTTTTAAAATAAAAACAAAAATATACTGAAAGATGTTATAATACTTTGATATGTCCTTTAATTTATGATTAAATATATCTATAAAACTTGAGGGTGAAAGAAGAAAACAACAACCAGCAGTGAGAAGAATAGACTCCATTATAACAATAATGATAGAATATTTTAGAGAAATGCTGTTGTTACATACTATATGAAAAAATTGACAAACTGCTCTGCAAATATTTTAAGAATAACTCCTTCTTCAGTTGCCTTGGACCCCTGCCAAGCTGTGTTAACTTATTTGGTACATATCATAAGTTTTGTGATTTAAATAGAACTTCAGTGATAAGAATTTTAATTTATTCAAGTATAGGGGTAAAAAAAAAAATTTCTCTAATTAAAGATAAGTTTTAATTACTCTCTTATAGAGAAATTTTGAAATTGAACAGACAACACATACAAACTTTATTCATTTTCTTACCCGTATAATCTTTTCTGGCTGAGGAAGATGGATGACACATCCTTGTAATAACTCATGAAGATAAAAGAAAGGGTGTTGGTCTTTAAAAAAAAAAGAACATTTTTAACTTTTTAAATTTTTTTCATAAATTATTTTTAAAATAAATAATCGAATAAATTTAATACTAAGTCTACTTTTTATACACTTTAAAACAATCTATAACAAACAGAAATAAATTTTATTGATTAGATGGTTTTTTAAAAAAAAAAAATTTATATTATTAACTGCCTCTAACAATATTCATGCCTAATGTAAGTTACTCCAACACTTTACTGAAAGCTATATAAGTTGAAATAAGCTGATATAAAATTGTAAATTTTACAAATTCTGTTTTATGCATTTCAAAAAAAATCAAGGATTATTTAACAAGAGCTACAGAAATTTAAAAAAACTTACAAAAAAGGTATTTTAATTTACTTTATATAAATTATCACGTGATTCCATTATTTTAAAATAATTCACAGTGATTGGTATCTTCACTTTTTTCAATACCTACATTTCTGACTGAAAATAAACTCAAGCATGTTTAATTTCTATGCTTACACAGGTTTAAGCTTATTTGTTCAGATGGAAATCAATATCTAATCTATTATTATTGAATTATTTCATCAATTTGCCACAGTTTTATGATTATATTACTACATGTTCTCAGAAAATATTAAATAGTCTTGTAAAGAGACCAAAACAATAAATAGCAAATAAAAGTTTAATATTTGCTGAGTTATCTAATCACAGAAATTTCTGGAGAAAACTAAAAAAAAAAAATTGATTATATAATTATAATAATAATCATATAGTATTTTGCACATAGTCATGTGACATTCAAGTAATACAAGGATGGATTAAAAAAAACAGTTTTGCTCGAATGACAACAAGTTTCTAATCTACAATTTTTTTAATTACTCCATCAATTTGGTCACTATTCTATGATTATATTACTACATATTCTCAAAAAATATTAGTCTTATAAAGAGAACTAAGCAATAAGTAGAGAACAAAAATTTAATATTTCACAGAGTTATCTAATATTACAAATTTTTGACCCTCCCCCCAATAATAAATTATAATATTAAGTAATTACAATAATAATCATATTACCTGTTAACACAGTCATGTGACATTCACAACTTCTTCTCGAATTACAGAAGTGACTTTTTATATTTTACTTTCTTCAGTTAGAAATTATTCCTAAACCCTAAGCTTTAATCAACAGCTCTACTACTGTGCTAAGCATAAACTATCATGAGAAGATTAGTTCTATTCTACTAATAAAAGTATTACCAACAGATAATCTCATTTGGAAAGTAAAACTACATGTTGAAATGCTCTGATACTCATTCTTTCTTTAAATGACAATTATGTAACATTAAATCTCAATAGACTATGAAGAATCTGGAATAAATACAGTCAGTATAGAAGATCAAAAAATTAATTCTGAACAAAGGGGCAAATGGTCCCTTGATCTATATCTTCTATATATGGCCTTTCATGCAAGTATTGAAAATATTAATATAGAATATATAAGTGGCTCAAGATACTAAAATGTAAGTTGGGTAATAAATGTTAAATAATAAAATAATAACTTCAAAATTCTGTGGCTTGAAATGCCTTCACTAATGAAAGATAGAGAACACACTGAACCATAACTATTTAATAACTTAGAAAACAGAATTAGTTACATCTTTGTCAAATTATTTTCATTCTTTTCTATCTATTGTAGTTAAATGAATCAACGAATGGGACAAAAAAAATACACTATCAGTGTGTTTCTAAAAAAATGAGAGCTATCCTGACATAATGTATTAAGTCACTAAACATCACATGATTACTAATGAACAGAATAATAAATGTAGCGAAGGCAAAAAAAAGGTGCACTCATAATCTGTTGTGGAAAAATAAAAGTATTTGAGATATGATATCTTCAGATGTTTCTTATCAATTCCTCAAAACAATGATAATTGCTCAATATGCATGTATCGTTTGTATTTGATCGTACAATTACATTTTTGTTTAAACAGGATATTGTTTCTTAAGTATCATAGGGTATTTAAAATTAATTTAATTATTTACATCACTTAAAACATTTTTCCTGATAATTGGATCTAATGAATGAATTAAACATTAACTTGAATGTATTTTCTAACTTTAAAATGACTTCAGCTAGTTTTCGTATTTTCTAATTCATTTTGGTATAAAACATTAACATCTACTAAATAATGATTATTCAGATTAAATATTTTCTTTTATTTCATAACATTTTAATGCTTATAATATAATCAACAATTTAAAAGATAAAAAAAATTTTTTTTCCAATTTCATTTGTGAACCGATAAAATTCTCATATATTTTATTACAGAAAGGCACCAGAAATTCCAGAATTGATATTTATTTATACTATATTAGTAAGGGATTTAGTGGGAAACTTGATTGTAGTTACTCAGCAATAGTCACAATGGCTAGAGATTAACTATTAGCAATAAATAAATAAAATATTCAAAATAAAAAATAAATAATTTGCATAAATAATAAAATCTAATATAATGAAATACTGACAAAGTGGAAAATACTTAATAAAAAGAAAAGCAATCACAGCTATCTAATGCAAACCAATCTTAACTACAGGAGTCATACCTTCTTTCCCTACTCGTCAAAATCAGTTTGAATTCTTAATTCAGAATGTTTAAAATTTTCAGTACATTAACTTCAATAATATAAACTTAATAAAATTGAAAGTGGATGACTACAATGGAATATAGTAATGATTACTGATTACACTTAATGTTTTCATAAATTAAATTTAGGAGAGAAGACAGATTGTTGCCATCTAATGTAGATTAAAATTAAACTAATAATCATGTCATACTTTTTTTTACAACATTATATATATTGTATTTTTTTTTTTTTTGGAAAAAAAATACAAAATATATATATATATTGTAATGAATAAATAGTTCCATATGTAACTTTATTAGAAGGTGCCACCAGATAATAAATCTAGACTTCTTTCCAAAAACCAATTGCAATTTAATATTGATAATTAATATAAGAAAATATCTAAGAAAGAAATTAAGTTTACTAGTAAAGTCACAATTACAAAAAAATATTGGGAAGTTATGAATTACAAAATGAAACTATTCCAACTAATAATAAATCTTAAAAATAAAAGACAAGTTTACCTCAGCATGAGTTACATTTGGATACCAATTAATTTGGCATATCAATATTTTATAACTCAAGTAATAATCAATAATAAAAGAAACAAAATAATTTAAGAAAAACAAAATAACAATGTCATTATAATTGTTACCAATATCTGAATTAATAAATTAAAATCAACAAACACATGTATGATCAACAATCTGAGAGATTGCCAAAACAAACCAAGCTACCCTTATCTCAATACCTAGTATCACAATAATCTATATGGCTGAGGGCTATAAAATTAAGCAATGGGTATAATGCCTAATATATATAAGCTTAACTCTCTACTACAATACTCTAGATAACAGCATAAAAATAAGATCTATTCTTAAAACTTCATGTATAAAATATATTCATGAAGATATGCCATTATCCCATGCATTAGAAAGTATGGGATTCATTACAAAAACGAAATCATTATAAAGTGAAGCCATAGGAATTTATAACTGGAACTAACCAATAATATCAAACTAAACATATTAATAATATCTCAGTTGCCAATACATAAGATATCATTATAAAATAAATATTTATTACTATTTAAACAATCATTATTTAAAATTATAAATATCATTAAATAACACACATTATATATTTCATAACCTGTATTGAAATGTGATATCTATAAAATAAAAATAAGCTATCATTTATTACATCTACATTATTTTTGAACATTTAAAATGTTTCAAAAATATTACTTACATCTAGCTTTGATAATTATAAACATAGTGATCGATACAACATTTAACAATTGATTAATTATAAATAATTAATATCCGCATAAAATTATTTATATAAAAAAATAAATTTATTATAAATAAAATATTTAATAGACTTATAAACTGTTTTATCACTTTAGCTCATTTACCAATAAATAAATGTCTTTCCAAATTTATAAATATATCAGACTACTCTACATTATGGCACTCCATTTGAAATATAGAAGTAAGCCTAAAAAAGATGTAGAAAAAAATCATAATTTTTGCAGCAGTTGATGATTATGAAGTAATCCTATTTATGATATATAAAAACAACAAAATATATCCATTTGAGTCGTGGTTCCCAAATTCTTAGGATAAAAACTATTTACTTACAGTTCATTTTGAGAGTTTAAAATACAATGTGTTCCTTTTTAAATTCGGCAGCCTCTTATTCATGTGATTAAGTTTTCATGATAAAAAAATCATTTTTGGCTACTTGCCATTAGAACAATAAATAAATATAATCAATTTTAAAATTAATATTTTTAAATTAAACAATTGAATTTCTTTTTAAATTATCATTTGACAAAATCAATTATTTATAAAAATAGTATATAATGATTTTCAAATAATAATAGTAACTCAATATTTTAAATTATTAATGATGTCACATTTTTAAATTAATAAAATTTCTTTCTATACATTTATTTAATTTATACAGCAATGAAATATATTCCAAAAGAATATTCATTTCATTTACCCCCTTTTCACAAAAAGAAATTTTATTACTTTTAACAATTATAATGTTTATTATAAAAAAAATTATTCTGATTTTTTATTTATATATATTGTGCCCTTTTGTATGGGTCTCCATAAATTGTTGTATCAATCTGTTTGAAAAATTTTAAATTTAAGATATATTTAGCTATATGATGTTAATTTTGTTAATAACAATCTTTCAAAAAGTGTAATTAAAGTAATTTATGAGTGTTTGATATGTGAAAATTGGGCTGATGTTTGAGAGAGACGTTTCAATAAAGATGATGATAGTATGTGGTTGGGAAAACTGGCCATAATTAATACTGCATTAAAAAATTTAATAAATAAATGTTTAAAGCTAAAAGTTTTAAAAAAAGACACGATAAAATTAAATGCATATATTTATTGTTGATAAAGATTAATATTTAATAGGTGTATATAAATATTGTAATAATTAGTAGTACATAATAGAAGATTAATATTTGATTTTAATAATATCAAATTATTATTTTAAAAGTTGTTATAATATATTGTTTATTTTAAAAATATTTATTTTTAAAAAATGAAATTGTTAGTTTATTTTTAGATTATTACAAGCGTTTGTATCTGTGTTGTAAAACAGATGTTAGTTAGACATATACACACATGCTTGTGAGTTTTGTTTAGTAAAGTTGCAAAACTATTTTAAAATTCTGTTATAAAAATTTATAAGTATTATATTGACTATCACGAGATAAAAATAAAGATAATTAATGTGAAACATTAAATCTAATTTTTAAAATACTGCTTAAAAACATAACGAATAAAAATAGACTTAGTTTGTTTATAAAAATAATCTTATAAAAGTTAAAAGTGAAATAAAGTAAGAAAGTATATTTTAAGAAATGTTTAATGGATTTAAATAAATGATAAGATTAATTTAAGAATTTAATAATGTAATAAATAATAAATATTAAATAAGTCATTATTTATTTTTAATTCTGTATTGTTGGTAAAATATGTAAATAAGCTAGCAAGTTGATTGTTTAATTTACCAATCAAGTGGGGAGTTGATTTGGGTATAAAACCAAGGTTCAATTGTTCGGAGGGGATTATGATTGTAATTTTTAAAAAAAGTAAAGTGTGCTATTAGAGATAGCTAAGTAAAATTATAGACGCTCTCGTAGTCATTTTAAAAATTATAAGAGAGTGGTTTTAAATAATTTATAAAAATTTTACCGTCAAATATGCAGTGCTAGTTTAATTATAGTTTCCTATTGATCGTCTCTATCGAAGCTCAATTTATTATCAAATAGTCATGAAGACATCGTATAAGGATAAAATGTATTGGAGACTTTATACTAAAAATATAATAAACGCTGGATTAACTAGGAGAATTACTAGATGGATAAAAGTAATATGTAGGACATTATATAAATTTAAAAGTTAATTGTAATTAATTTTATAAAGACAAATATTTTAAAGAAAGAGAAATACTTCTTTATGAAGAAAGTATTTGTAAATTATAAATTTAGGTATGTATCTTAGTAAAGATATGGAAAGTAACAGTAATTGTATAAATACTTGCCTGGTGAAGTCTTTGTGGTTCAAAAGACTAAATTTTAATAGTTTTAAAAGGCAAATAAATTGGAAATTTAACTCGTAAAGAAATACCTATAAATAAAATTATTATATTAATAAGGTCTGAACGCTGGTCGTACAGAAGAATTAAAAATTAATCTTACCTAAATTATTTTGTTAAGGAATGCGCAAATAAAATATACGTGGATATCCAAGTCAATTAGAATAATTAAATAAGAATTTATAAACTTTTGACTAATTCCAAAATAATAACTTTTAAATAATTTTTCCTTTAAAGAAATGATCCCAAACTATTTTAATTTTATTTTGTTTATGGTGGAACTGACTTTTATTTTATTTTTTTTTAAAAAAAGAACGTTTTCATTTTTTTCATAAAAACTTTTAAAACACGTGATGTACCGGAAAAGGAAGTAATGTGTGATGAAAATTTGTGCCTAGGAAAAAGAACAATTATGGGTGAAAGAAGACACCGTTGGATCTTATGTAATATGTTTTTATTTATTAACTAACATAAAGATTTAATTAATTATTGATTTGTTAAAGATAGGAAAGGTACATTTACATTTTAAAAAAAAATAACTAAATATTAATATAACATTTCATTGCATAAAGTATATTTTTTTATAATTATACGACACGTAATATTTTAAAGAATAATTGTTGAGTGTAAATGTGAAATTATTTTGTAAAACTATAATCCTGGAGGACATCGTATGGCGGACTGTACATTAAAGTATCATTTATGGTAAAAAATTATATAATAATAATAATTTGATGTATTTTGATATGTTTTTCTTTAGATCAACCAAATATTATTTGATTGTTGAATGAATGTATAAATATTTAAATAATATACACGCATAAGATTAGTAATAACAGTTTTATTTTAATATGCATACTTTGAATTTATGATGTAAATTTAATACAACGTAATAAGAGAAATCTAGAAACAATTATATGATTCTTTCGTGGATAAATTTTAATGTTTCTGTTACAATATTAAGGATGAGATTTATTATATTGGTATAAATTATTATTTTTCTTTTCAAGTTAATAAGAGATATAAAAATCTATATTTTATTTTATTAGATAAGTTAAGTTAGTTTTACATAGAAATTTATATTTTGATTTAAGGTTTATCGGATATAGATGATGAAGTATAAGAGAGTTTGGATAATTTTTTTTTTTTTTATTAAAATTGGTCATCTGTTTTTCTGAAGTTGAATAAGGTTAAAATGATATTTATAGATAGAAGTTTATTAGGAAGGAATAGGAATAACAAGTTAAGAAGAGTAATGGTTTAACTAGAAAAGAATCATAGAATTTTATTTAATATAATACCTTATAAAATCGGTAATTGTTGAATAATTTTTAAAAATTATTTTAAAAGAACATATACGTATTGCATATTTTGGTAAGACATGTAGTATGAAATTACATTAGAATGAAATAAATAATTATAATCAATAATAATTATTATATTACAAAGTTATATCAGTTTATACGTTATTTGACATTGGAGTAATGCTAATAGTAAATGCAATGCATATTAGTACATTATAATATAAATAGCAGAAATACTTAGGTGAAGTAGCATTTTAATTGTTAACGTTTGTTTATTTACATGTGCTACATTTTAGGATATTTTACATAAAATTTTCTTGTCTTAATTGATGACAAAATGATATCTATTAAAATTTAAGTTCATCAACTTAATTAAATGTTGTTGGTAAAACATTTAAAGAATGTATAAATTATTTATTTATGATTATGGAAATAGTAACAGTGTAAAAAAAACTTGTATTATTATTTTTTATTTTCTTTGGTTTCCACTTTTAATGTAAATAGTGTAAATAAGTTATTGGTTAAAGTTGATGTAAATAAAGTTGTTAAGTTGTTTTTTTTAAAATGTGTCAAATTCATTATTTTACACCACAGCATTTGACAACAGATAATTTGAATAAACATAATATTTGCACAATATGAATTTATTATTATTATTATTATTTAGAAAGAAACACAATATTTTCTTAATATAAGTTATAGAAATTGATTGACATTAACATATAATATTATAATGGTCAGAAAGTAATTATAATGCACAATATAAGAGTATAATATTATTTATTGCCACAGATTGTTAAATTATAAGAATTTAGTATATTTTAAAATTAAGGTGCTATATGGAAATGAAAGACATGTATATGATTTACATATTTTCTTAATGATTAATAGTATAATAAAAGTAGATAAGATTAAGTTATACACTAAAGATTATTCTTGTTAGTTAGTGTTATTGGAATAAGTTAGGTGTATTTAGGTTTGATATGAAATCCCTTATCATTCCTATCTGCACGAATTATTATTACTTTAAGATAATTAGAAGAACCTGAGATTATTTAATTATATTTCCTTAACAAAAGATTGAGATTTATTTATCTATTATTATGAAAGGTAGTTAATTTATAAAAGACATAAGAGTGCTGTAGATGTAGTAATGAAATAATAAAGATGTAATTAGTATTCTTATGCCATTGAGATAATGTCTTGGGAAGACATTGGCTCAATGTAAATTCAATTACCAATTGTAACTTCACTTCACTGTCTCATGATTTTAGTAAATACTTACTTAATTAGTAGATGATATTGAATTATATTAATTTTTGATAAGTTATAATAAATTTGACAAGATATAGTATTACAAAAATATATTAAAGATAGTTATACATATTTTAGCTAAGCATAACGATTTAATTGAGCTAGTCATATTTTAAGTTATATCATATATCGAGAAGTGAGGGTACAATATATACTTTAGTCATATCTGAGTTAATATTTAATATCTTATTAATTTTAACTTAAATATATATCAATTAAATTAAATATTTACCCCTAATATTTAAAAATACTGTATACATAAACTAAATACAGACATTTATGTACATTCAAAAAAAAGCATAGGTTGTCCAATTTCAAAAAATAATATTAGTGGTGACCTTTAGAATTTGGAGTTTCTTTAACCTCACGAAAATTCTAACAATATAAATCACTTTATTAACCACTAATAAAATTAAACTCAGAAACAAATCACACATTTATATTTCTACATCCAAACAAACATATTTTACATGAGTCAACAGTTATTTTACAATGGTTTATCGATTTATTCTTATATTAATCTTCTTTATTCTAAAGAAATGTAGTATCTTGATACTATATAAAACCAATTTTCTTATGAACACTTCTACAAACTATATATTTCATTTTACACAATGATTCTAAGAATTCACCACTATCATATTTTTTTCTACTTTGGAATCCAATAAGATTCATGTATTCACAAATAAAACTGACATATTCACAACTTTGTAACAGCAAAATCATTTATTTTTATTACAATTACCCTCACCTACAAACTCCAATACTTCTACATCTACATGAAGTTTCATAAAAGTATGAGACTGAGTTTTATTATGTATTATATTATTAAGCACTTCATTTCATATTTCTACCTGTGCCTTTTTACAACTATTCTTCCAAAGCATTTCTATATTTATTTCAAAATCCAGTGTTATACTTGCATAAATTTTTGACCCTCCTGGTATTTTCATATCAATATCATAAACATCTGATTATATCATCAATCATATATTATCTTATAATTTTATCCTCAAACTTACATTTACCAATTCCTATATCTAATTTAGATTCTTTAATATCTATTACATCATTTTTATAAAAGCTTTTCATCTCATAATCAATTTTAGAATGAGATTTTAAATCCACATCAACTTTGGATTCTTCTATACAAACAAAATTATTTTTAACTGATTCTGTGCTACGTACCTCAAGTTTACATTAACAGCAAATACATTTATTTTAGACTCTTTAATTGTATCAACTATTACTTCTAAAGAAATATTAGATTAGACAACTTCCATATTTCTCCATTCTTTTTTATTTCATAAATAATTTCATATAAAAAGATACAATAAAAGACAAATAACCCCCAAGATGCATTTCATGCTCATCAGTTGGGCCAGGTTATCATCTCTCATATATATCTTTATTACATGAAGAGTATTTATGTAGAGCAAATTGTCTCATTTTTATTTTCAAGTGTCAATTTATTCCACTTACGTTATCAACTTTTTGCTAAACATGTAATGATTATTACTAATTATTTAATAATAAAGAAATAACTAATTTTTCCTTATTTTTCTTCAAAATACCTCAGTATTACCTTAATTTTATCTTCTACTTTGTTAATCCTTTCTCCTTCTTTTTGAACTTTATCATTTAATTCTATCCTAGCCTGCTCTAATTCTTTTATTTCAAACTGAACTTTTCCTATTTCTTCTTTTATTTCCAGTCTTTGTTGTTGGATTACCTGCTGTATCCCTTTCACATCTTGCTGCAGACTTTCAATCATTATTCTCTGATTTTCATACATTTTCTGTTGCAGGTTTTCATTCATTTTCCTCATACTTTGAACTATTCTTTGCATATTTTCATTCACTTGAATTATACATACTCTGCTGATTCTGTTGCATATTTTCATTCGATTCTTATTCTCATCCATTTTGTTTTATTCTTTGTAAATTTTCATTTGATTTGTCATTCTATGCAATATTTGACTAAATATTATAGTTTTATTTTCCCTAATTACAATCTGAGGTTCCTTAAAGATTATCTTAGGGCTTTCTGGCTCTAGTATTTCAACTTGTGGATCAGGGTTAACATTATTAACTTCCTTTTCTTTGACCACTATCTTTTTCTCTATCTCCACCTGCATTTTGTTCCCTTATAATTGCAATATTAATTAGTTTTCTCCCAAGAATGGAAACAAAACCAAGTAAATTCTCTTCATTCCATAGTCATCAAAACCATCAACTAAAATTTTACTTTGCTGCTTAATTTTAAAATTTTAAATTAATACAAAATGTATTTTATATATATATGGCTCTACAATATTCAAACTTCTTTCTTTTAAAAATTAAAAAAAAAATCATTAAATTGTACTATCTCAAAGTTTTTATTTTAGGTAATCATCTGAAATACGGGCATGGCCAGCTGATGGCATTGTTTATGTGTCAAAACACATAAAAATGCCATTTCTGGGCCGGCCTTATGACTAATACAACATTTATATTGTATTAAACCATTGCAGGCCGCTTTATATGACATTGCACAAAAGTATTATGACTTGTTTTGTGCTTCGAAACTATTTACGCATATTTGTTCTATTCATAGCTGATTACCGTATCGCCTGAGGGTGTTTTAATTTCAAGTCAGTACAATTTTTCAAATCTCCATAATAGAATAATATCATTTATATTAAAATAATGTTGTTAATTACTAATAATTGTCATATGGTCCCCACCCTTCACTAAAAAAATGTTAATATGTAAAAAATTGCAAAGGGTATGTTCGAACACGCTTCGACAAAGCTCACGCGCTACGTCATGTTTCAACGTGGAAAATATACGAGACCAATAAAAGGTCTGAGAAGAACGTGCAATTTTTAAACTTTTCAGAATTGCCGAGTACAGAAAGTGAGGAAGCCTGTGTCCTTTTTTCAGGCACATAATGTCCTCCCAAATACCAGACTATTTTTATTCCAGCAATAAAATAATAAATAAGTTCAAAAAGTCCAAAGTCTGTGTACTTTTTTTTTATTTCATTAGAAATTGACAAGTATTTGGATTATCTTTTTTCAGAGGGGTTAAAATAAATGACTACTTTTGTCCACTTTTTGTTAACAATAACAAAGTATGAAAGCCTTCCCCCAAAAAAGTTACTTTTGATTTAATAATAATAAGAAAAACAATTTAGTCAACCAAAAAAAAAAAAAAAAAGGTAGAACAAAGTCGAAACAAGTCCCAAATAATTGTACCATTATATTTTTTTAGCGGGGTTAAAACAAGTTTTTTGGTCATGAAACAGTCCAAAGTTTTAAAATTCAGAAAAATAAACACAAAATTAAATTATCAAAATTTGGTGAATAAAGAAAAATGTCAGGTTAAAAAAAAAAACAACGAAAATGAATATAAAAATTTGTTTAATAAAAAAGAAATCATGTTATAAATGAAATAAAAATTTGTTTAATCAAAAAAAAAAATCATGTTCTATAAAAAAAAACTTGCAGCAGCTCAGTAATGTAACATTTGATTGATTTTGTATAGCATCAATGCCCCAAGCGGCCGTGCCGGGATTTCAGATGATTACCGTTCATTTTATTTTAAATTCATCAAATTGAGAAGCAAAATTTTATATTAAAAAAAATTATATTCTCCAATACCTCAAGATGCTTTATTTCTATCTAATTAAAGATAAAGACATAACTTATTAAAACCAATAAGTAAAATCTATCAGGCCTAAACACTGGAAAGTCAAAGTCTTAAAAAAAATTCCTATATTTTTAAATACCTCAGAATGATTTATATTATTGAACTTTACACATTAATGTCAAATTTAAAAAAAAAATCTCTAATAAATAAGAGCATATCATATGAAAAAGAAACAAGATATAAAAGTATACTAATATTATCTTTCATAGTATAATTTTATGAAAATCTCTAAAATTAAAATGCCAAATCTTAAAACAAAAATACTACTCTTATCTCTCAAATATGAGTTCATCCTGGCTCCAAAAGTTATGTAGCAAAAATGATAAAAAAAAAACCCACAAATAACTATCTTTTTCTTCTCTCAGGTATTTACCAAAGCCCTATGAATTGGATTGTCAAAATGATAAAAAATTATTCCTCTATTTCAGGGTATAAGGTTATCAAAGTCCCAATGAATTGGGTTGCCTAAATAATAATAAAAATATTCCTTTGTAATAGATAAATAGTTCCATACATTACTTTAGTAGAAGTGCCAATACATAATAAATCTAGACTTCTTTCCAATAACCAATTGTAATTTAATATTGATAATTAATATAAGAAAATATCAAAGAAAGAAGTTAAGTTTATTAGTAAAGTCAAAATTACAATGAAATATTGGGAAGTTATGAATTACAAAATGAAACTATTCTAACTAATAATAAATCTTAACATAAAAGACAAGTTTACCCAAAATGAATTACATTTGGACCACCTATTAATTTGGCATATCAATATTTTATAATTCAAGTAATAATCAATAATAAAAGAAATAAAATAATTTATTATTAAACAAAATAATTTATTTAAGAAAAATAAAATAACAATAATGTCCTTGTAATAGTTATCAACATCTATATTAATACATTAAAATCAACAAACACATGTATGATCAACAATCTCAGACATTGTCAAAACAAACCAAGCTATCCTTATATTAATATCTAGTATCACAGCAATCTATATGTTGAGGGCTATAAAATTAAACAATGGGTGTAGTGCCTATTATATATAAGCTTAACTATCTACTACAATATTCTAGATAATGGCATAAAAATAATACCTATTTTTAAAACTTCATGTATAAAATATTTAAATATTAATTCATCATATAGCCATATTCATAAAGATATGACATTATACCATGCTTTAGAAAATATTAACTACAAAAATGAAATCATTACAAAATAAAGCCATAGGAATTTATAATTGGAATTAACCAATAATATCAAGCTAAACATATCAATAATATCTCAGTTGCCAATACAAACCGTATCAGTCAAATCTCATATATATTGTAACGGAATAGCGTTACATGGTATTCAAACCCAGGCGTATGGGGGTATATTTAACTATAATCAATGGACGAAATATCTGACAGGGACAAAACTTTTATAAAAGCGGTCTTGCTTTAATAATAAGCGAAGAACAGCCGTTTCTAAAAGCCGATCGCAGCTATATAAGAGTACCTGTCAGATTTATTGAAAAAAGAGTAAAATTGTTGTTATTTTATTATTTTGTGTGTGTGTGCTAAGAATAAATCTATAATCCGTCGTTGTAGTTTTTATTTTATTCATTTTTGATTAATTAAAGAAGAATGATTGAACGCAAGTTTAACTTTTATCAAATAATTTAAATTAATTAGCAATATGTTCTGAAATTCCAAGCAATCTCAGATTAATTTGTACAAACGTAATTAGTAAATGTAAAATTAGAAATTGAAACAATAGGCAGGATATGTGCTGGTACGCCGAGATAAAACAAGCCAAAATTAGAAACAGAGGTGTGAGAAAGTGTACACCGCTATTGTACGACTCAGATTTCTGTCCCCAGAGAAACAATACCTAAGAAAAACGGTTAAATTCCAAACTAATGTCAACAATCCCAGAAATCTCGGAGTTGAGCTGACACGCGATGGACTTATCAAATAAAGGGACTCACAGGTGCATGGGATTGATTGGAGGAGAAAAATTCAAGGTGTGAGGGCGTGAAGGCAAAGATCAAAAGGCCGAACAGCGTTTTCAGAGGACAGTTGTGCTCTTCTTTAGAGAAATTATTAAGAGACTTGATTTTTATTAGACGTTATGAATCTAACTGCCATGCGTTGCTGAATATAGAATTCGCGGCTTGACCGGGACCTCCGCGTCCAGACCAGCTGATTGCCATCCAGATGCTCATACCACCGGAGAACCTCATATTAGGACCACGCTCGTTGGAGACCGCGCAAATCGCCGGAATACCTCATTAAAGAATAACTTCGCTCAGGATCCCATTACAGTCGTTCTACATTTCACAGGTAGCTATCGTAAAATTTGTTATATTCAATTGTGCACTTAAAGAAATAACTTTAATATCCAGAACTATTAGAAAGACATTAATCTAAAACAGTATAATTAATATTAATCATTTATGAACAGTTCGAGAATTTTTTACCTAATAAATTTGCCGACTGACCAACAGTCTGAAATAATATGTGCAAAGTAATTTGAAGTTTACCGTTAATTGTCTCGGCTTGCCGATCACATACCTGCGTTAATCATTATTAAACAGATTAAATAAATATTTATGTAGCTAATTTTTTTGTTATTTAATTGCTTGGAATTTCAACATAAATTTATATATATCGGAATGAATGCTTTAGCGTAAGTTTGTTTGTATGGAAATGAATGCAGTTGATATTTTGGGGGTGGGATTTTATTGATTTTATGCTTATGTCGTGATACTTTTTAGACTAAAGTGAAGTTGGATTAATTTGTTCTGTGGGATGTAGGGCGGGCCTTTCTATGATTATAATAACGGAGGTAGTGTGAAGGGTAATTGTGGCTGTGTTCGTTTCATGTTTCCGACTGGAGCGAGGCACGGGCATGTTTTGTGATATAATTGAGTGGGCTTATGCACATACGTGGCGGACTCTTCTAAAAGTTCTCCTGGCGCCTATTACTGGGATTCGATTCGAATCTATGTATAAAATAAATAAAGCGTACGTGTATGGGTGTTAGAAATTATCGTCGCAGAACATCATGTAATCCCCGGACGGAAGAACACAGCGGGTGCCAACAAAAAAAAGGAATCGTCAAGCAAGGATTAGAGTAGGTAGTGGTGGTTGACACGGTCGCGTGGGCGATTACAATATATATAATAAATACTTATTAATATTTAAACAATTCTTATTTAAAATTATAAATATTAAATAACACAGATTACATATTTCATAATCAGTATTGAAATGTGACATCTATAAAATAAAAATAAGTTATCATTTATTACATCTATAATATTTTTGAACATCATACTTAAGATATTTTGAAAATATTACTTGCATCTAGCTTTGATAATTACAAACATAGTGATCAATGCAATATTTAACAATTGATTAATTATAAATAATTAATATCAGCATAAAATTATTTATATATAAAAAAAGAAATTAAACAAAATATTTAATGGTGATTTATAAAATATTTTATCACTTTAACTTATTTATCAGTAAATGAACTTATTCTTTCCGGAAATTTATAAATATAACAGATGATCTCCTCATTATGGCACTTCATTTGAAATATAGAAGATAGGTCTAAACAAAGATGTAGAAAAAATCATGATTTTGTGACAGTTGATGATTATGAAGTAATCCTATTTATAAACATCACATAAAAGGTGGATGCTGGAGGGCTACATTAGATCCTAAGATCTAGATGCAGTGCTCTCAGATCCAAGGCTCCTCACTGACGAAGGCCACAAGCCAGAAACTAGTTTGGGGATATTGGATGAGTAGGCACTAGATGGGGATTTTATGCACAAGCCTTCTGGCATCCATTGATTACTCTAGCTTACTGTGTGTGGCATACGTATAGTGAGTTTTGCCTGTTTTAATCCTATTTATGATATATAAAAATATGAAGTAGATTATCCATTTATGTCTTGGTTCCCAAATTCTTGGGATAAAAACTATTTATATACAAGTTCATTTTGAGAGTTTAAAATCCAATGTTTTCTTTTTTAAATTCAGCAGCCAATGATCTTGTTCAAGTGATCAACAGTTTTTTTGATAAGAAATCAGTCTTGGCTACTTGCCAATAGAACAGTAAATATATATACTGTACAGTCAATTTTAAAATTTATATTTTTAAATTAAACAACTGAATTTCTTTTTAAGTTATAGTTTATTTATAAAAATAGTACATAATGTCTTTAAAATAATAATAATAATAGCAGCTCAATATTTTCAAATATTAATGACATCACAGTTTTAAATTAATAAAATTTCTTTCCATACATTTACTTAATTTATAGAGCAATGGAATATATTCTAAAGGAATATACTATTTCAATATATATAATATTATGATTTGAAATAGAAGTCAGCTAGTGATTAAAATAATAAAAGCAGATTAAGTACAGAAATGTATATAATCTTAATCATATTAATCCAAAATAAAAATTAAATTGATAGAAATACTGGATTTCTTAAAGAAAACTAGTTTTGACATAAATAATATTCTTATTGAATTTTTTTTAGTCCTATCATAGGATATAAAATATCTATTTTTTTTATTCTGTATTTTGGAAAACCATAAACATAATTTATTTTCATACGATATGCTCATATAGGTATATGTATATACAAGCTCTACAAATAAAATAAGTTGATAATAAATACAAAATATTGCTGTATAATGAATGTTATATATCATCATCATTTGCTTGATACATCGATTTACCGATGAATAAAAGTGTGGATGAACTCTTTCCAGACCATTCTCATCTCTGACTTCTTATGTCTCAAAAATTGTCAATCCTATTCATTTTGCAATATTATTCATCCATGACAATTATGATCATCCTCTTCGTTTTGATTCATTTAGGGCATATCAAACATAATATCCTTTTCAAGTATGTTAATCTGCCTTGCTATATATCCAAAATATTATAATTTTCATTGTTTTATATATAGAAGCTTTAAATTTATATATTTATAAATTTCTATTCTATAGGACTCTGCTTCAAACAAATGGCTAAGGGCATCTGAAAAAGGCCTAAATGTAATTCTAAACAGACAGTAATCAACTGCTACACATACACTATACTAGTTATCTTAAACCAATGTTGCAGCAGTTGATTACCATCTATTTAGAATTACAGTTTGAAACTGTGCTAATAAATACCTTAGTTACTTATATAAACATGTATAATAAATGAACAAATCTTAAAACATTTTGCTCTATTTAATATTAAAATGAATCATTCATTCCAATAATCAATAAATCAACACAAATAGATCTCATTCTGTACATGTAAAAACTAGAGATCAACCATATCTCAATGGCATTACAAAATTTTATGCATGTCTTAAATATACGAAGATTAAGCAAATATTTGGTACAGTTAACTTCATAAACTAAAATAAAGTTTGGCTAGTATTTTACATATATCAAATTCATTCAGAAATCCCCATCTCATAGAAGAATCATTTCACACATACATCCACAAACAACTCATCACTTTCTATAAAGTTTTAAAAAATGATTGGTGTATTATAATGCTTTTACTTTTATGTATTTTAATCCAAACTATTATTATTATTTCTTTTTAGACCGACTTAAATTTAATTTAGGGATTTTAGAATATTATTTTTATATAATTTAAAATTCAAATATCTAATATATATACTTTTTTTTTTACTCTCTCTCTCTTTTGTAATTTAATGATTAATTTAAATTATATACATCAATTTCATTTCAATTTATTAGCCTTGTAAATATTCACCATTAAGTTTGACAATCTGAACTCTGAGTAACTTGAAAGATTCCCTATAGTTTATCTTTCCTATAATTAATATAAGAAAACAAATATGCCAGAACCAAAACCAAAATAAAGTTGATTGAATAATTGATTTTTGATATCTTACACAAAAGCATTTTATTAATAAATTAATTATTTCATTCAATTTTGCACAAAATCACTCACCCTGACATATAAATTCTCCAATAAAATAACACCAAAAAAATTAATGCATATGAACCACAATGTTTAATATTCTACAAATTGTAAAATTGATGGATGAGAACATTCTCATGGTCTGTTTGCAAGTAGTATTCATTAGCATGTGAAACAAATAGTTTTCACATGAAAGCCAAACATCATCTTAATAAACCCCAGATTAAAAATAACAAATTATGAAATTAAATAAATAATATAAAATGTTAATATTATATAAATGTAAAAGGGAAATTCTATTTTTAAAAGTTTGTAGATTTTAAAAGTTTATAAATTTTTATATAACAAACACTAACAGCTTCAGTAGAGAGAAACATTTTCAGTTTGCTTAAGTTTTATTTTCTCTTTCTATTTTTTCTTTTCTTTTAGATTTATATACACTTATGCATAGATGTGTAACATGTAGTAGCTGCTGATTTTGTGGTACAATATTTAAAGTTTCTCGATGCTTCTCAATTCACAGATTACTTTCTTTTATTTTAAATTTGAAGATTCCAAATATTGCGTAAACTTTTAAGTTTTTTGAAAAAATTTACATTAATAATTTTTATGAGTCATTCATTAGACTAGAGATTATTACATAATGAATAATATTACGACTGCTGGTTCAGCATGAAATGTGCATCATGGGAATCATATCTTTTTCATATGTTTATGATTAGACCCCTTAACAAGGTGTTATGAGCAGATAGAAGCCAGTCCCTATCTTGTATGAGAGTGGTGTAGTGAAAATTAAATTACAGAAATATCATTCATTAAGTGAATAATCTCTAATCTATTGAATGACTAATAAAAATTATTGCTATACTTCCACTGAGTGGTTTTATGTCAAAGCTATGAGGGCAGTAAATTTGACACATCAATTAAAATGTAATAATTGGCTATCTACATATACTGAACAATAATAAAGATATATGTAAGAGATTGTGATCTGGCCAATTGATGGTACTGGTTCAGCATGTAATGTGCATCTTGGGGATCATACATCTTTTTCACATCTTTAGTCATATGTTTATGATTGTATCCCTCCACAAGATGTTAAAAGTGGATAGAAATCAGTCCCTACCCTGCATGAGAGTGGTGTAGTAAAAATTACATTACAGCAATATTATTCATTATATCAATTTATTATTTGACAAAGCCAACAATTATATTTTAGCTGCTATCTTTGGCTGATCATTATTTTTAAAAAGGAGGAAAAATATATACTGAAAGTATCTTTCTTTTGAGAAAAGTTTATAACTGAAGATATCTATTTCTTCTAGCCTAGCATTATTTCACCACATTTTACCCTGAGATTAAAATAAATCATCTTATAAAATAACTGGGAAATGTGAAAATTTTGAATCATGAAATTGACGTTTTGATTTCAAACAAACTTTTCTTTCCTACACAAAATTTAGATACAGACCAGCATATTTTATTCCCTAAAAGCTCTATATATGAATTAATCACTGCAATAATAAATACATAAGAATTAATTGCATGAAAAATTTAGATTTACAAAAACGATACATTATTTTTTCATTTGAAAATATATTCTCCTATTTTTAATAATTAGTCTGGAGACTTAGGTCTGCTGCAGCATTATTTTACTTTTATTTAATGCCTGATTATCTATTCAACTTAAAATGAATATCATCCATTCATTATTTCATCAGTCTTGTATAAGAAAATGAATACTAACTTTTGGTTTAAATAAAATTATAAAAATAACAATTATTTTTGAATACTGGTTATTTAAAATGATCGTACAAACATAGATTCACAAACATCCCACCTATGTATATGCTCAAACTTTCTTCCATTTTTAAACTAATACTAATATTCAATTATGACTTTCCTTTTTCACTAACTGGTTTTATTACTTTTTCTTCACCTTCTCCACAAATAAAATTGTTTCAATACACATATCCATGCATATTCAATATATTTTAGACTTCTACTATATTAAACACATTTCAAACACATAATGAAGACATTGAAAAAAAGAGCAAATGATCCCCAAGACACATGTCTGGCTGAAGCAGCACTCTCCAGTTGGCCCACACTACACTGCCTCACATTTTCATCTTATTGTTCATTATCCCCTAACAAAGTATTGCAATAATTCAATAAACAAGTGCTACATTTTTTGAAGCATTTATTTCATTACTTTTAAATAAACATATTAATGATTATTACTTATTATTTGTTGGACTAGAAATTATTATATCATGTTTAAACCAGATATAAACATTAAACTGAAAGATTATTATACAGGCTCTCCTACAGTAAATATAATTAGTTCCAAAAGTCTAACATATATCAAAATATATATATTTAGAGTGAATCCATTTCAGGCCCTAGAATAGTTGCCATCAAATACAACTATTTAAAATAATACAAAATCAAAAACGTGAATGCAAAAACACATATAAAATTGTTGTACATAATCAAATGTTAAATTCTATGGTGTACATGTAAATTAGCAAGTCTGATTTTAGAGAAACCCAAAATTGAATTTTTAAAAATACAAAGAAAAAAGTATAGACAAGCTTACCCTAATAAAAATCATAAAACTCAAATTCTACATTGAGAATTTTTTCTCAATGTTATGTTAATTAGTTTTATTTTTTTTAGTTAATGGATAAAATTATTGTATATATGTGGCAGAATGATTGTAAATATATATATGCAAGATTTTAGCTATTAAAGATACAAAATAAACAGGCAAGAGAATTAGTTTTTTCCTGAAGGTTTATGATGATGGTGTTTTAGTTTTATTTATTGTTTGAACAATTTTCATCATCTAATATGAGTATTAAATGTCTTTAGAAAAATATAACTTTATTTAAATATTCCAAATACATTCAATTGTTAGAAATAGTACACAAACAGTTTCAAGAGATATTATTCTCCCCTCTTTTCCCAGGTATTGTTGGCCTGACCAGTGACAGTACTAGCATGGAAATTGAACCTGGACCATTAGATTCTTGAGTATTGTATTTAATTTTTAAGGTAATGCTCTAACAAACTGAGTCATCCTGCCAAAGGCAACAGTCATAAGAAATTTCATATACTTATCCATGAGGTTCCTCCTGATTTCTCCACTTTTTCTTCTTAAGAGCAAAGTTGATTAGCATTTTCCATACATATGTATAGTCACACTAGGTTGACTTATGGGATTGTTTGTTATTGTCATGTAAAAAGCTTCTTTAAATTTTCTTCTTTGTACCTTTTTTTCTCTATCCAATATTTTTGTATTTTCCTTAACAAAAATATCCGACACTCTAATCCAAACTCTGAAACATCTTATGCATGCATATGCTATCAACCAATAATTGTTGAAGCAATTACATTCATTCTACAAACCTTAGTTTTTGCCTGTTTTAAGAAAAAGAATTCCTTCTAGAAATGTAGCAAACCTGATTGTATCTATCTTAATGTAACTACATATTATTAATTAAACTCTATTCTCTTTTTCATACATACCTCTTTAATGTATATCTTAAATATATTTTAAATTTTCTACTTTACTATACATACTTTAAACACATAAATAAAGACACTTAAAAAGACAAATAATCCAAAGATGAACTACAAGATGATCCAGTAGACTTCAGTTAGTCTATATATCACTCTCAAGGTGCTCAGTATTTTATTTTTAAAAAATATAAAATATTTTTATGTGTATTATAAAATATTTTATAAAAAAAAATAAATTAAAATATATTGTCATGATAACCCTGAAGAAAACTGTTATTCATCCAAAATAATGGAGGCAAATAAGTAAAAAGTCAATGTAAAGAATACAAGTATAAAACTGGACTTTTTAAAAATATAAATCTAAATGACTTAAATAATCCCTGTATGTTTTTACCCTTTTGGTTTTCATATTTTCCATAAAACTGCTGTAAAACGTTTAGATAGAAATATCTTTTTCATTCAATTATATGCTGTATTAACTGTTGTTGTACTATGAAAAAATTGACATCATCATGCACTTATATGTCATTTCTTTTAAACACATTAAATATGTTTATGAAATCTGCTTTTTCATAATTTACAATTCCAAAAAAATAATAACACATATTCAAAGTTCTTTCTGTAATATAAATTTCCTTAATACTTAGATGTAATTTAAAATGAACTGAATAAATATCCAATATAGTATCAAAGGAAGACTGATAGTTATGTAATTCTAAATATATTCATATACATCTTTTTTAAATATTGACAACATTACAAGTTTTACAGTAACTTAACATATCCTTATCACTAGACATTTGGTCTAAAACTTTTAATAATTTATCTATTTCTTTACCTGGTATTTAAAATATCTATGATTCTATTATTTCCAGGGGCTTATTCATGGATTTAATTATATGCTTTGATGATATAAGGTTCTTAGATATTTTCATAATTCCTTTTATGGTTATCTTTTTAAAAAATTATAGGGAACACATAGTAGTGGAAGATAATTTTATGGACAAGTTTTTGGTTTATTGATTTTTTAAAATTATTTCAGCCAAATTTTTCAGATAAGGCTCAAAATATCATTTGATATATTTTTAAAGATTTGAAAACAACTAATAAAAGAATTGCTTGTGATTTTAATTAAGATTTATAATTTTAATTATTGAAAACAGTCTGAATCTAGATAAAGATTATTTCAGTATTTCGAGCCTTCCCCATTTTTCTTTGTTGTTACATTCCAATACCTTAATTAAATACACATATATAAAAAGATATTTACAATTATATAAGGAAATGTTTAATTTTCAGCAATAAATATTAATAAAATTGCTTCGTTCATATATATATATATGCATCACGCAAACTACTGTTTCACTTTACTAAATATAATTAATTTTACTAATTTCTCTAATCATTATGCATACAGTAGGTGGATGAATGGCATCTATACACGGCGAGGTCTGAATTGCGGCCCTCGCAGGTTATTGTAGATGGTGAAGCATGAAGCTCGATGATGATTAGACATAGACTACTTCAATCTTATATATCATAGTCTTAAAAGATAGGCACAGTTACCGTTGCATTGTGGGGATTAAATTTCTCAATGTATTGACTAAGTAAAAGTTTTAAGTTTACGATTGGCCTGTGGAACACTCTAACTCTTATCTGCCCAAATGCCGAACATTCTTCGAATAGAAGCTGAAAAGTTTCATCACCAGATTTGCATAGTAAACAGATCGGATCCAAATTCATACGTAGTCTTTCGTTTAGGACCTTGGCTGTTGGAAACAAGCCATTCATTAGTTTGAAAACAAATTTCAAGTAGAATTTGGCTGTATACGTAGAGTGGAACTTTTTCAACACATTTTTTTTTTTTATATATATCCAACCTTGCATTGTCATGACTTTTAAAAGGATTCATTAAGTCTTTATATTTAATACCTTCCAAACTGGGCACATTCAGATCATCCTGGAAATCCCTATAAGCAATGAACAGGTCGGCTATAAAAGATCTTCCCTTACATCCAATTTCATTAAAGGTGCCATCATGATCAACCAAAGACCCCAAAAATTGGAGTTTTAATTAAGTTACTAAATATACTTAACTTGATGTAAGATACATATAGCCCTGGATCAATCAGGTCAAAACCTCCTTTTTCTATTTGCATCTGCAAGGTTGATATTGGGATCCATCTTGAAGCTCTACCCCAGACATATTTCTTTGCAATCTGGTTTATTCTGAGTATTGTTTTGTTATGTAGGGCTACTCAGAGTGCATAGTATGCCAAAATCCCTGAAACAATGGAATTAAAAAATTAACACTCTTGTAATTTCATATAATTTAAAGTGATGAAAATTTACTTATTTCATCTTCAATTTTTGTAATAATTAATTTATTCATCTTTGTCTTAGATATATATAATAATATGTCCAAGAAAGCAGATGGGAGGAGCCATAAAGTTAGAAGGCATTTTTTTATCTGTAGCTGCAGACTTTATTGGTTGAATAACTGAGCCTGTTTCAGTCAGAAAATTTTCCAAGATATTCATCACAACTTGGATAGCTGTTTTGAAATATTATTATATCATCAATGAATGCTGTAACAGCTACCTGCAATCCCAAGTGCGGAAGACAAAGGCCAGGAATGAGGTTCTCAATCTTACAAACGAGAGTCTATATAAACTGCAAACATAAGAAGTGCCAAGGGAAAACCCTGAGGAATACCTTTCTTAGGGATAAAAAATTCATATCTTCTCATAAAGTTTTTAAGAGAAAGTCTACTATTTTTAATATAGTTTTCAACTGCATTCACCAACCATATGTGATCTGGGATTAAAAGGCGGAGGGACTGAATCAAAATATGATCAATTGACTAGGTCAAAAGCTGCCCTAAAATCTATTTGAATAGCATAATATTGGGTTAAGTTTAAATTCCTGGCATTTTTTTATAGCCTCATGAATTTTTGGAAAGAATGGTGTGATTGATATATTTAATTATATGAATTTTTAAGGCTGTATTTACTGCAAGTCTACCCTTAATGGCATAGTAAACGGAAGATATTCTAGTATTGATAAGGTGATGCAATTTCTTCAAGAGAATTCTAGCCAGAATCTTCAAATCAATATCTTCTACAGAAATATGTCTCAGTTTATCAATTGATGGACTTTGCATTAATTTGTCTTTTTCGAGGTTAAATATTATCCTGTTGCTCATAAAGGGCCACTCAATTCTCTCATAACACAACTGATTAAAAAATCTCCACATTGCAAATGTGAGAGCATAGTCAAACTGTTTATAAACAGAGGCTGAGATTGTTAGTGTCTACTATAGACAAAAAATACCCAGACATATAATAATGTAATAACAAAATTTATGATCACCTTAGTAATACTATTTTGTTTGAAGTTATCTATTTCTACCACTAAATATCAGGTGATCAATTTTCCTATGCTTTGGACTCATGCTTTATAGTTAACTAAAAGAAATAAAAGGTGTCTGCTGGAGGGTTATATTACAAATTCCAAGATCTAGATGCAGTACTCTCAGATACAAGGCTCCTCACTAATGAAAGCCACAAACTAGAAACTAATCTGGAGATATTGGATGAGCAGGCAGTAGATAGGAATTTTATGCACAAACCTTCCTGCATCCATTATCTGACTTGCACTGGCACTACTGTATGGAGAGTTTTGCCTCTGCCCTTAAAAATGAGAACTTTTCTTCAACCTGTTGGGATCATTTGCAATTTTTAAAAACTATAACAATTTCGATTATCTGGCAGTCTTTTTCAGGAATGAAGAATATTCATTCAATATTTGGAAGTAATTTTAGAATATATCTACATTGGAGACTGTCAAACGCATAGTCTTAAGTCGTATTTTATGCCTAATAACCCTATCATTTTAACACCGAAAACTCTAGTGATAATTCCACGAACAAGTGACCAAACGGGAAAGTTATAGTACATAGACCTTAAACCATATATATATTAGTTTTGTAATATAATTTATTAAGGCCTCAGAAATGTTAAAATGTCATAATTAACTTTAAAAATTTTGTAAGTATATAAACATGTTTTAAAAATACCTTTACCGAAATATATATATGCATTCCTTTCTTAATATACTGTAATTTTAAAATTGCCGGAAACTTATATTTTTAAAGGGTCTTTTCATTTCATATGGCTATTTTATTACTTTTCGTTAATACTAAAACAAACTACGAAACTATTACTAGGTTAACTCATCTAAACACATATAATTTTAGCATCCCCCAATAAAAGTTGTTCCAAGATTTCAAAGAGGATTATAATCATGTTAATACAAATTATGTCTGTAAACACTATATTTCAAAACTCTCAAAAAAAAAATATCGTGATAAAAGTAAAATTTATTGATATCTTTGAAATAGGTAATTTTGTTTTAATATTAATGCAGTAAATTTAATGTAAAATTATTTATTTTTGTTTTGTTATATGTATAAAAAAAAATCAGTTTTTACCATCGCTCATTTGAAGAGCATCTTGAATCCGTTTTAATAGCATAAATGGAAATATTGTTTTTGATGATTCAGTTTCTTCATAATGTTCAATATCTTTTTTAAGTTCTTCTGAAATATTTTTTCCAGATAGTGCTAAAGTTATTGCATTATTTATTTTTTTCGTTCTGGTGACACAAGTTAAAGCATAATGAGAAGCCATTTTACTTTTAGTAAAGTCACGTTTCTCCGTCAATAAGATTTTTTATTGCAGTTATTGTTAATTAAAAATATTATTTACTATTTATATTAGTAAATAAATATTAATAAGTATGTAGAACTTTTTAAAAGAATCCGTATATATATATCATTATAATGACGTTTTCAGTTTAATAAAATGGCGTCTAAACGAAGGTATTGGCCGAGAAGTGGTACTGATCAAAGTGACAAAGAAGATGATGAAGAATTATTGGTATTTGGATACAGTTGCAAACTATTTCGAGATGATGAAAAGGCCATGTATATCGAAGAATGCAGACATTTGATTCCATGGATGGGAGACGAGAGTCTACTAATAGACAGGTCTGTGCCTCTGAGTTCACAAAGGATATTGGTGCAATTTGGACTTTTTGAAAATTCTTGACAAGGTTTTTGAAATTTGAATTTTGTATTGTACTAATGCTTTAGTTCTAGATTATACAGGTATCAGATATCTGTCTACAGGCAGAAACTTCGCTGATATGCTTTGGAAAAGACCCAAGATGGAGCGGCGTAACTGTTAGTCTTATCTGTAAAACGTTTGGTTAAGTATAAAGCAGTTGAGCTCTGACATATTTGCAGTAGGAAAAAACGAGTACAGTCTCAAAAAAAAAAATAGGTCTAGAACAAGAACTATATTGATACTAACTTGATATCACTATTATCATTATTATAAGCTAAAATGAAAGAAGAAAACAAAAATTGAGGAAAACGATAAAAAAAAAAAATTAAGGTGTTTATTTTAAATTTTATAAATAGAAACCGCATATAAAAAATAGTATGCATTTAAATAAATTTCAGAAATACCTTGCAATTAATGGATTTTCAAAAATACGCACTTGTTAATGGTTTTTCATACTATAAACGAAACAAATTACTGATTACCAATTATGTATATTAGATATGCAAGGTATTTTAATAAAAATAAAAAAAGGTAATAATGAAAAATAAAGTTTTACCAAGTAGAAATTTTATAATTTAAGTTAAATTTTTGTGTATGTATATTTACTCATTATGACACATTAATTATCGTCTGCAATATATGATTATGTTAATTTCATAAATGATTCGTATTTTATAAAATAGAATGAAAAAAATTATATTTTGCTATTAATAGTGACCATTTTTTTATCATTTTAAACATTAACTACCTATTTTAAAAATTATAAGTGTAGAATCATTTGCAAAATTGTGTATTAAAAGGTATTGTTGGTCAATACATAACGACACTAATATCCATTCATTTTTGTGTCCTAGGTTCTTTTAATGCTGCTTATAAATTAAGTCTATTTGTATTAATTGTCTTGATTGCCTTTGAAAGTATAGTAAAATTTTGATCCATTATTTTTGAAGGATTAGAGAAAATAAATATATATGGGAAAACAATATTATGAACTTATAAAGTGATTTAATGATTATAAATATTTATAAAATACAACTATTTTTTTATCATTTTAAACATTATAACTACCTATTATTATAAAATGTATAAGTGTAGAATCATTTGCAAAATTGTGTGTATGTATGTATATATTATTGAAATATAACACTAATTTTATACACATTTGAAAAACTGGGTTTAATATATATTTGCAGATCTTTTATTTTGTCCAGTAATAAACTTGATTTTATAAGATCTTAAAAAATTTCAATTCTTACTGAAAATCTTTGTTTGACATCTGTAAATCTTATGCTTCATATTAAAATAATATTTTTTTCTTAATTAAGTCTACTATTGTTGATATAAGTATGCATATACAATCTGATGCAGATATTCTTGAAGTTTTTACTTTTGTCATTGTTTCATGGATCTTGGCAAGTTCAATATACATTCAAATGCAATATTTCCTCATGGTCATAAAAATTTTGCTATAATTATAAAATATAAGTCAGATTAATATGTAAAAACAGTGAATTAAAACAAAAATGAGCACTCACAAAGTGATTGTTGAAGCATTACTCTTAACCAGGCATGTCAAACTCATTCAAACAATGGGCCACTTTATGCTACTGGTAAGATTCTCGCGGGCCACATCACACAAATTTTCTTAAAATTGTATTTTGAAAGTGAAAATGCAGGAATATAGATAGGGTAATTAAAGCATATTATGTAGTTTAGTGAATTCACTTCAATAATATACAATTGATATAGTATTGCTTTTATTTAAACATTTATTTTATCTGATTACATATTTATAAAACTACAATTTATTGTTTTTACTGGAAACTTTCCAGCGTTTTCCTCTTACTAGTTTTTCAATATCTGGATTCAAAGACTGAGAACAAGCAATTTTCATTATGGCAGATAGATGTTTATCAGTTAATCTTGATCTGTAAGCTGTTTTATTTAATTTCATGCATGAAAATAATTTCTCACATAAGTATGTACTTCCAAAAAAGCTTAAAATTTGTGCAGCAAATTTTTTAATTTCCGGGTATCTTTCACCTAAATAGGAATAAATTTTCGGAGTTCCTACTTCTCGATATTTGGTTTTTAAAATCGAATCATTCTGGAAATCAATTAATTCCAGTTGTATCGAAGTCGGAGCTTTTTCGACTTCAAAGGCAAATGGTCCCGTGAAAAGAGAAAAAATTTCTTCGAACTCCTTGAAATCATCAAAACGTTTATCGAATTCGTCTTTTATTTTTTCAATTTTTGCAGAGTGATGTGAAAACGAGCAACTTTGATTTTGTACTTTTAACTGCTCACATGTAGGAAAATACGTCAAAACGTTCTTTTGCAAATGATTTTTAAACAAATTCAGTTTTTGTACAAAGCTTGCAACTGCATCATACATATTCGTTATCAATTGATCTTTGCCTTGCAATGTAATATTAAGATTATTCAGATGGCCTGTAATATCTATTAAAAATGCTAGGTCTTGTACCCACAATGGATCTTTTATAATTGATATATTTTCGTTGTTTTCATCTTTCATTTCAAAAAATAATATTATTTCCTCCAAAATCAGATAGAAGCTCTTTAAGACATTGTGGCAGGACAACCAACGAACTTCTGTGTAATAAGGAAGATCTTCAAATTCGGATTCTAAATCTTTAAGGAACGAAGTAAATTGGCGATGGTTAAGTGCTCTTGATCGAATAAAGTTGACTATCTTTGTAACTGTTTTAAGTACTTGATCCATTTTTAATAATTTTAAACAGAGAACTTGTTGGTGAATGAGGCAATGAAAAGCTTTGATTTTCGGTTTATCTGGATATTCGTCTTGTAATTTCCTTGCTAGTCGTGACGCAAAACCTTTAGTTTCACCTGTCATCGATTTAGCACCATCAGTTGTAACAGAAACAAGCTTGTCAACAGGCAAGTTAAGTTTTTCTAAAATGCTCCATACGGCATCAAAAATATCTTCACCAGTTGTTGTTCCGTGAAGAGGGATGAATTCCAACAATTCTTCGGTGATCCTCATGTTATTATCGCAACCACGAAAAAAACAGCAACTTGTGCAACATCTCTTATATCCGTACTTTCATCAATAGCAATTGAAAAGAACTGGATTTTGGTAGATATTTTCTGTAATTGCGAAGTGATGTCATCTGCCATTTCAGTAATTCTATCTGCCACCGTATTTCTTGATAATGAGATGTCTCGAAACGCTTGTACTTTTTCTGGACAGACAAATTCGGCAGCTTTTATTATACATTCCTTGATTAAAGAACCATCGGTGAATGCTTTTGAATGTTTTGCTAATAAATAGCTTATTTCATAACTAGCTCTTGTTACTGATTCATTACTTTTTATAAATTTTGTAAGCACTCCTTGCTGGCTACTTAATGAATTCTTCATTGTTTTTAATTTTTCTTCTCTTATTTTAGCTTCAAAACACGAAAATTGTTTTTCGTGATTAGTGCTATAATGTCGCTTAATATTGTATTCTTTAGCAACACTAATAGTTTCTTTGCAAATTAAGCACGTAATCTTATTGTTCACTTCCACACAAAAATAATTCAGTTCCCACCTTTCTTGAAATTTTCTTCCTCGTCATCAATCTTTCGTTTTTTATTTAGCGTTGGAAGTGGCATTTTCTGTAATAAAAATAGAGCTTTAGATTTAAATTTTTAAAATTTAAAAATTGCAACTACGTTTATGCAAAATACGCTCGTAAAAATTTAACGCTACTCTAGTATTTAAATGTAAAAGAGCGCTGCTATCGATTCTCGCTCCTGGAATTATGCTCGATAAATGGAGGTAGCTATAAAAGGTACGGATTACATTTTCTCTCTCTCTCTCAGTCTGACTTCCAGCACGGAGCAATTAAGATAGAGATGTGACAAAGAAGAAAGCTGTGCATAAGGCCGTAGGTTAGAAATGGTCGAAGCCACTAAAGTTTCCCAAGGCCGAACATACACTGGTAAAATTGTAGAACTTTTAGTGTTTTCCAAACTGAAATGTAATCGTTACTAACTTATATGTAAAATATTATTGTTTCTCATGTTTGATTATAATTAAAATATTATATAACAAAATGCATGCTCGTTATTTCTTATGCTGTCTGACTAGTTTCAGAAAGATATAAACTCTTGGATATAGCAGTTTACTTATATTTTTTGAATGAGTTATAAAAGGAAACAACCCGCAAATTTTTAACACACCAATCCGGATAAAGAAACTAGCGCAACTGCCTTTTGTTACAATTCAAAGAAAAAAACAATATCTGCAGATAGGATTGCTACGTTGGTGGCACGAATAGCTGACTAATGTATTTATGTTCTCGGAAGCACAGCAGCACATTATTAACGTTGCCAGCTTTGGTATTCACATATCTCAAATGCTTCATCATCATAAAGGCATAAGCTATGCGTGTAACCGAGAATTATAAATTAGCTATGTATGTAGACAACAATTACTGTATATATTTTAGTTCATGTAATTAAATATAAGAGCTTTTTAAAAAAAATTAATTTATTGTTTGCAACATATCGTTCTGTTTTCATTTTATTACATAGCATCTTAGACGAGGGCCATGAAAAATCCTTTCGAGGGCCGCATGCGGCCCTGGGGCCGCCAGTTTGACATGCCTGCTCTTAACAAAAGTGCTTCCAAGTCTTCATTTACTTTGAAGACAGAGTAAAAATTTATTGTATATTGTTTCAAATTATTAAAGAAAAAATTTAGTGTGGGAAAATAGTACATCAGGATTATGCTCCATCATCAAAAGATACAATAAAATGACGAGTCAAAAAACAATATGCCTGGCAAAAAATAGCTTTCCAAAAAGTGCTAAGGTCGAAAAATTCTAAACTAAAGATGCAGGAAAATGATAGATATGCAAATGATGCATTGAGGTGGTTTTTTTTTTTTTTTTAGTTTATAAAATATTTTTCTGAAACATTACCTCTTGATGGATTATAATCATCTATTTTTAATTGTTAATTATGGGATAAAATTATTTGCATCAAAAATTTACTTTTTTTATTTACTAATTTATTTGTAAGATAAAAGAATTCAATATTATTTTCAAATGGAAATTCTTATGAATAATTGTAATTTGTTCCAAGGGCACCAAAGATAATTGATTTCTGAATCACATTTTTATTTTTAAAAATAATAAATTTCAAAAAAAAATTATATATCGATAAGTTTCTTAAAATATTTTTAAATTGAAGAAGGTTATTACAGTTTGATCTAAAATTGTCAAACTTTTTATATTCACTTTGTCATCTATTTTATATAAATATATGAAAGATTATTACTAATTATTTATTAGGCTAGAGATTATATTATTCCTAATCCATGTGAACTTTAAATGCAATTACAGATTAATATGTCTGTTTTTTAATTAAACGTAAGCACATGGTATCAGTTGTTTTTTTTTTTTTTTTAGAGTTCAAATTGTAAAGATTTGATATTAAAAATTATATTGCAGTTTTTTTTTCTATTTTTATTTCTTATTGATAAAAAAAATAACATAAATAGAAACACTTCTCTGACAAATTGAGATGTGAGTTCCTGATATGTAATGTAGTACAATACAGTTGTCGCATCCATTATATTTGTTTCCTATCGATAATGTAAATCAATGGATAATAAATAACACTGTACTTCCAATATATGTAGTAAAAAATTTCAATTTTTTTTATATATACAATGAAATCTGTTATAACAAATTGTTTCTACATTGCCATTAGCTTACATTGTAATGTGTATTCAGAGGTAATTTTTCCAAACCTATACATAGTCAGTTTTTTCCCAGTAGAATCATTAAGTAATAATGACACAATATAATATTTTTTTCATTGTATTGAATTTTTAAAAAATATTTCATTTGCAAATAATATAGTATAAAAGTATTTGTAGTACTATACTAAAAGTACATGGAAAATAATAGATATAAAAATAGTTTATAATAAATGCTTTTATGTGTCTTTCACTAAAAACCAAATATATAATTGTTTCTTCGATCACAATTGGGATTTTTAGATTGAGCTTGAAATAAAAGTGTGGGGGAGGGGGAGACAGACACAGAAATTAATTAACTCTATCCCTATGTGGATTATCCACGCTTTTATTTTAAGTTCAATCTAAAAATCCCAATTGTGGTTGAAGAAATAATTGTCTGGTTTTTAGTGAAAGATAAAAGTATTTATTAGAAAACATTTTTTGCCTCTTATGTTTTAGTATTCAGATATTTGTAATTATCTTTCTGTTAAGCAATTTATCTGTATACGAATTCAATTTAAAGTTTTGAAAGTTTTAGTTATTCAAAAGATTGTAGAAAGTACTTTAAATCGATTTGACGCTTGATATTTCTGCAATAAATTAATATGCATATCTTTTATATATATATCAGATTAAATATGTGTACATTATTATTTAAGTGTTTAATAAATCAAATCAAGCTTTCAATTGAAACCCCGACAAATCATTCATTATTTAAAATGTATTAAGTTTGATTTTAAAAGCTATCAATTAAAACCTAAAAATCTCTATACCATCTGCTTGTGCATCTTATTTAAACTATATCTATGAAACTAATAAACACATAGAGTTTAACAAAAGTATTTAAATATGAATTGCTGTAATTATCATTAGATATTTGTCTGAAAGAGACTACTAATATCTGAGCATGAAATATTAAATGTGGATTTCGAATCGAAATTTTAATTTTTATTATATCTCAAACAAGAAGCATTACTATTAATCAAAATATTCATTTAAACTATTGATACAGTTTTGCTATCTCAAAGTTAGCTTGTTTATGGCAGAAGCAAAGAAGCAGAGTGATTGGCAAAGAAATCTTTAGTGGTATTTTTTACAGCTTGTTGAGAATTCAATATTTTTTCTGGCTAGAAGTGATGCAAATACTAGAAGAGAAATCTATACAAAGTGGTGAAAAAGATGGATGACAGTTTCCAATTTCTGCTCTTGAGTTTAAACAGTGTTGTTTCTGTGATATGGCTAGTAAGAAAATTGACCTGCCTATTAGTCGGTCTTTACTGCATAATCATAAGCATCCTCATCATTTTGTCCATTTGATTGCAGTAGACATTTACTGTAATTGATTGACCAGTTTCATGAAGTTGTGGATTATACCAGCACTGGATCACCAATTAGACACTTAAGCTTTTTTTGATGAATATTCTTTGTTTGGACTGTATTTTAGTACTTCATTATCTACTTATTGTGCTGAATGCTTGCAATTGTTAAAAAGAATTCATTTTTATTATGTATAACGATACCATGTAGAAATGGTTTACCTTTGTGTCATGACAGTAAAGAAGGAAATCTTCAAAATGATTTCTTTTCTGATGATCATTTAATTAATGCAGAACCCATCCAGCTTTGTTATTTTGCCAATTTGCTTTATTATAATATCAAATCTTGCTTCTAATTCACACATAATTTGAGGTGGATTCGCTTCCACTACAACTTTCAGCTCATCATTATTCACCTTGGTCTCAGGTTACCCACATGATTAATTTTCAAAATTAAAATCATCAGAACAGAACTTATCAGACCATCAGCATACAATATACTGTGTGTTCATTAGCCACATTCTTCCCAAACACTTCATTTATATTTCGAACTATTTATGTTGCATTTGTTCAATGATTGAACTCATTTGAAAGTAATATAAATTTTTGACTTATCCATAATTTCAAAAAAATTGTCCGAAAAAGTAAAATTTAATCACGAGTCAAAATGTATGTTTAAAAGAATGAGGATGTACCTTTACAATAAAAAAGAGAAGTATTGAAGTGAAATGTCAATTGTTTATCTTGGTACTTAAGGAAAACAGTTATTTCATACTTAATAACTTAAATGTACAGTAAATAGGCTACAGTAAAGTTACTTCTTAATCATTGTTATTTCCTTTCTTCTTCAGTGATCAATAAAAGTATATTTTTTACACTAAATTTGAAAATAGTTAAATTAATAAATTACAGTAAAAATAATTTAGCTGATAGACTTTTTGTATAGCTAACCTATTTAAGCAGATTTTTCAAATAATGGCTATGAAAATTCTCAATTTAAAATTTTAAAAATTTAGAATTTATGAGTTAATGATAGTAAATAAAAAAATGTATTCAGTGTCAATAAATTTATATTAAGATGATAATCAAATTGATAATAGCCTATCTGATAAGAATTAAATAATTGTAATTTTCTTTTAAAATATATTTGGTTTTTGACAACAAGAGCTAAATATAGATAGATTTAAGAATAATATTTTTTAAATGCTTAAACGTAAATAAACTGGAAGTTTTATTTAAACAATATGGGAGCACGAAGCTCCCGAAAGCGCTTAATATATCTTCACGGATGTGCATTTCAAGCACAATATATAGATTAATAAGAAATTTTTAGGTGTTTTTGATTAAATTGTTTGTATTAATAAATTAAATGCTACCATATTTTTAGAGAATGTAATGAAGATATTAAATATAACTTAATGCATGTGTGTCAATATTTTCTTCGAATGTACAGTATTATATTGCATGTAATTATCATAGTATTAATTATTTTACTTACTATTATTACTTAGAATAATGATTAGTTAAAACAATTTTTATTAAATTTGTTTAATATCAAAGGTTTTTTTAATACATGTAAATCACCATAAGATTTATTGTATCTTTATTTTTGCTAGACTAATTGTATTTTCAAATTTTAATTGTGATTTATTTTTATACAGCAGAGTTGTAATATGGTAACTGTTCACTTGTCATTGATATCCTGTGTTAGTATTATTTTCTGCTCTAGGATGATAGATATTAGCTCTGAATTTGTTTTCTAATATCTTTATATTAGAGCACCATTGTTCCACTTTTATTTTTCACCCATATGCTTTTTTATTGCTGTTTATCGCAACAATGGCTTAATATTACGAACTACCTTCATAAAGTCAGTCATTTTTCTTAATGACTGTTTTATTATTTGCAATGTTGCTAAAAAAAATATCAACTATTTTATGCAGAACTGGCTATTCAAGACTGCAATGTGCATTACTTTAAAAAGTATGACATTAAAATAAATTTTCAAAATATTGACTTATATTGCTCTAAGATAACAAGTAGTCACGATGCTAATTTTCATCAGATGCTGTTCCCCCTCCCCCCCTATTATCCCCTCATAAAATTTCGGAAAAGTTTAATAATTTGAATAAATCGTTTTCCAAAATTAACTGCAAGCTATTTACTTCGATACTTATTCTTTAAAAAAAAAAATAGGAACAACTATAGTATGTTTTAATGTAAATAAAATTTGCTCCAATTATCATATCTGGAATAGTGATGCCGATCATGGGATGGTTAGGTCATCCTCGGCTTTAGCTGCTTTTATTTGAAATTTAAAAAATAATAAGGCTAAAAGTTTGCTTAGTGAAGGAACTTTTTACTGAAATTGGCCATTAACTGTTTCATGAGTAATATATACTGAATTTCTACCATCTAAATTATCTTAATCTTATATAGCTTTATTACTTTACAATGTTGATTTATGGAATAATATTTTTATGAAGCATCTTTAAATGTGAGATATGGCAGTAAATAGGATAGGTATGTGCAGTGTTAGTCATTTAATTTATTGGCTTGACTATGAGTTTTATGTTTTATCAATTGTCTTGCATAAGAATTGTCAATATATGTATAGTGTATATGCTGACAGTCCAATGTTATATAGTTACTAAGCAATAGAATACTGTGACTAAGTAATAGTTGTTGATGGTTATGTTTGTTATCCTTTTGACACAATTTATCCCAGCATTTCAAATATAAATTTTATTGAACACTTACTTATACTATAATAACTTTACTATTTCAAAGGACCTAGGTCTTTTTCTTCATGTTCATGCCAGTTTTGATATAAAGTTGATGCATAAATTGAATTGCATGTTAATTTATGTTTGGACAATTTATCTTATGATATATTTTTTTCAATTGTTTAGACGCTGTTTGTTTCTGTGACGTGTGTTAATAGTGATACTCATTGTATGTGAAAAGTGGTTAAATGCGTGCATTATATTTATAATAGATATTTCTTTATTGAAAGCTTTTCTCATAGTTGTCTTCACATTAATATTGTATTGAAGTATAGGACTGGCCTGGTTGATCAGTTTTGATACCCGAGGCAAGCCTTAAAAACGATGCATTTTAAAATAATTGAAAAGCTTTATTTAAAATAGTTACTGAAAAAACCAATGAATATAATAGGAAGAAATGTGTGCTAAGTAAAAATATTTATTACATATATATATATACATTCAAATATAATCTTGTTTTAAAGCCTATTTTAATTTGCTGCCTCCCCTCATCTGGAATTATTCATGAAATACAGCAGCATTGATTTACCAAATTTCTATCATAATTTTAAAATGATGTAATTGGTAATACCAATTTATCTTTTAAAATTAAATTTATTATTATTATTTTGTTAGTATATGTAAATATATGGTTTTTATTTTTTAGTCAAAATATTTTTTTTTATCAAATATGTTCACCTGAAAGTTTGTGATGATGTCGAACTATTAGTAATAATATATAGATTAATAAATAACACAATGTTTCTAGCAATACTCTTGCTTTTTTGGGTGTTTGCCTTACTAATAACAGTACTAGCATGGGAATCAAACAGATGACCTTTAGATTACTTCTTTATAATGGATTGGCCATTCACAGGTTATCAAAGGCCAAGCCTCATGTTAATTTCTGGGCATTACACACACAAAAAAATGTCACCTATCTGTCAAATCATATTATGCCAAGGAAAGAAAAAGCTCATATCCAATGCTTATATCTCTTATTACAGAAAAGATTCAAAGTGGCATTTTATATCACCATTATAAACCATATATATTACTATTTATTAAAGTTACTAAAATTAAGTTGATTTGATCCTCTATTCACCTTGCACATCTCTATCAGTAAAACATCCACACCAAGGTAATTTTAGAGTTATTCTCTGTGTATAATTCCACAAAAATATGGACTATAATTTTATATGTATTTGTTTATAGATCATCATTATGAAATTACCTTAATGTGGCAGAAGCATTTCATTTATCATGGCATTAATATTTAAAATTGCTAAGCCAGCTTTTTGATGCAATGTATTTTTGTCAAAATAAATATAGCTTATTTAAACTACAAATATTTAAAAAATTATTTGGGTTAAAAAAATTGCTGAATTTTAATCTTACACAAATATTTTTCATGTTTTAAATTCAGAATCAATATAAACTTTTTTTTTAAAAAAAAAAAAGTTGGTCACTACTAATTTTACTTATGCATTACTGTTGTTATATAGTTATATAATTATTGCTATAAAATTTGTTTGCTATATTTTTTAATTTTATTCTAATTATTTCCATTTTATTAGTAATTATAATATTACAATATTTCTTTAAAGTTGTTATTGTTGAGATACTATTATTTTTCATGGATGTAAAAACCAGACAATAGAGCAGAAAGGTATTAAAAATATTGATGATTTTAAACTGTATTCTAATAAAAATTTAAAAGTTATAATATTGACAATAAGCAAATACTTGTATCACATTCAACTTAAACTTGTGCTCAAAGGACAATGATAGTAAAAAAGAGATCTGAAGATGACTTTTTGAACAGTTGAGACTATGAGTCATTTTTGGAAGTGTTGAAGAATGATAAAGTATTGCTTTGTGTAAAGTGAATTATCATTGTTTCTTTATATTAATACTATTATGAAATAATCTAATTCATTCAAAAAGTATCAGAAAAGTCAGTGATAAAAAAAAGACACCCAAATGATATGGTTGTACTGTATCATCACAATTAATTTGAAACTTCAAGCAGATAGTAAACCATGTTGCTACCTAATAATAACAATTATTAAAGTTTATCATTCCAAATAAAATAAACTATTAGCATAATCCATTAGTTTGGTCAAAATAGTTATTGCCAATATTCGTGGCAATAAGTGGATTAAAAAATAATCAACGATTCAAAGAGAAAATCTGAAATGGAAAAAATCATTTGACTAAAAAAAAAAAAAAGCTTCCATCATAGAATTAGTATAAAAAATTTAGATTATTTTGCAATGATCTTGTATAAACTATGTGAAATGTATACTAATGGCATGAGATCTGATTAATAATCTATTAGTAATATTGTTGCCATTTGAATTGGGTTGCACTGATCATACTATTGCTACAACTTTGAGTAAACCAAACATATAAATGAACAACTTTACATTTTTTCCATTCACCAGATCTCTAGTCACACTCACCTAATATAATGCCTTTTGTCATTATTAGCAGATTGTTTTCAGAAGGGTGTGGCAGAAACTGTACTAAAACGATCTTATTGAAAATCTCTAAAAATTGAATTCTGTATTTCTTCTATAAAGTTTAATATTTTTGGAAAATAGTCAATCTTTTATAATGGCTCTGCAGTTGTAAAATTTAATATGAATTTATTATTATAGATTTAGAGATGTAATTTTCAAATAAGGCTGGACATTTTCTTATTCAATATTTTTTTGAGTTGTATATGTGACAGAAAGTTGTTCTGTCATATCTTTATCTACAATATATACCAAGAGTTTGTCCAGTTTTTGATAACTGAGATTATTTTACAACCTTATATTTTTATTTAAAAAAAAATTTTTTTTTTTTAATTAGTAAGGATTTTTTATACGCATGTTTTTGATAATTTTTTTTTTTATTTAAAAAAAAAAACAGAAACCAATGTAATGTTATTCATTATAACTATTAGTACATCATACTATATTGCAAAAAATAAAAGTATAATATATGTATATTTAATAAATATAATGTTATTCTATAAAATTATCTACATATCAAATTTATGATGAAGATGAAGAAATGTACTACATTGGATTTCAAGAGATTATAAGTTAACATATGAAATAGAAGCGGAAGAAAGTTTGCTGGAGTGGAGAGGCTGTGGATTGGAAGAACTAATTGAATGTAATGAGATCTTTCTACTGCAGTATATTGATAATGGTTGAAAATATATGTGTTTGCATTACAATAATGCAGTATAGTCTTATATTGATATGAACTTTATATTACCTGCTCTATTAATTTTTATTGTAAAAGATTGGTGAAATATTATAAGAAACTGTCACTGATAATTGTTTATTACTGTCTATTGATAGTCTATTAATAAGACCCAGTAAAATCAACAGACCTATTTTTCAAAATATTTTTGAACATTTGAGTTTTAGATAAGGAAATGATATAATTTGAGTGTGAAGTAATTGTTCTTAAATAATTGACATATTGGATTTCATTATTGTGATGGAATTATAAATTTATTCAAACGCACATTGATTACGTAACTAATATTTTCTAAGGCTGTAAACCTCAAGAATATGCGCGTGAAAATGCGAGGGTAGGGACCTCTATATTTAAAAAGATTTAGATTAGAAAGGAAATACATTTTGAAATCTATGTATACAGCACAGTATATTTGTATGACTAAATGATTTCTATATAAAATAAGTAGTAGGGTTATACATTTTTAAAAAAGTATAATTATACATTTAGAAAAATAAAATTATTTTGTAGGAAATAAAAATTACTATTACACAATCTTTTAAGAAATTGTGATTTATTTGTAAAAAAATTAACTTTATGAATTATATATTCATATATATGTAATAATATAGCTATTTATATATGTGTGTGTAAAATTGTGGAAGGAATTACTCTTCACACATGGGCTAAAAAATTGACTCGCATTCTCCTGTCAATGATTCACTGTCATAGGTAGTTAAAAATGAGAAACTTTCTCTTTCCTATTAAATAAATATAAACCGAACTTATGCAAATAATATACATATGTATAATCGTGCTCATAATAAGTTCAAGTCTTAATTTAATAATTGTTGGTTTATTAAAAGAATGAGCTCTAACCGTAACTGGATCGTCTATGGATTTAAAACAATTATTGATGGGAGAGTGCCTGTGTGAATAGTTCTTTCCACAATTTCATGTATTTTTTTTATAAAATTAATTGTATGAAACAATAATTTTCTTTAGGTATTTATTGAATCTTGATATTTTTATTGAAAAATCATTGTTGTTATTAGATACATGCATTAATGTGGTAAATTTTATATGTGTGTAAGTATAAAAAGCAAAACAATCTTTAAATAGATCACTGCAGAGTAAAGGTCTCTTCATTAGAGGAACAGTTAAGGAGACAGCATTACCATGTTTGCCAATTACAAGACTGATAATTTATACTGTTTTCCATCTTAGTTTACTCTCTAGCTAAGAATAGCTGTGTTTTGTTTTGTTTTTTTACTGGTTTATAATAATTGTTACATTGAGTGTCTATGTTTATTATCTGAAAGCAAATAAATAGTGTTATAAACGAGTGATAAAACTTGATCATTATTATTGGTTTGTTGCTATTTGCGTTTCCTTTAACACAATTCTAACATCTCTGTATTTTTAGATGCATTATAAGTTTTAATGAGCTTTTTATTTTAATAAAAACTATATTAATAAGTTTTTTTTATATTTGCTCAGTAATTATTTTTTTCATATTTTCGGCTTCGTTATTGTGTGATTGTTATCAGATACTTGAATCCTATCTCAAATTTATGTATTTATTTATATTATGTATATTCTTTCCAAAGACTAAAAGTGTCTATGATCAAATATTTTGACAATTCTGAATAATCTCTATTCCATTTTACTTGAAATGGTTGCTCAAAGAAAAATTTTAAATTTAATCTTAAACAAAACAGTCAACCCCCACCCCCCCCACCCCCATTTTTTTGTTCATGTTTGTTGTCTATTGCTATTTGTTTATTGCCATTTGGTTTGGATAGAATCTAGACATTAGAGTGTGTAATTCAAACAAAAAAATTCTCAAAAAGTAATATAGCTTATGAACTCTTGATTCACCTATGTTAATAATTTTCTAAACTCATTAGCATTAAGGAAATTAATTGAGTTGTTTATTTATCATGAAGGAAGTTATATGTTATCATTTTTATCTAAATTTACTAGCAGATAATAAGTTTTTAGAAACTAGCAAAATATTTATGGAACTTTGGTTATTAACATTTTCTTTTAAAATTTATAATCTGATAATTATATTGTTTTAAATTTTATTTATTATAGTCTCATTTATTTATTATCATAATTTGCTTCAGAATAGTATAACAGATCCTTGAGTTTAGCATTAAATACTGAAATGATTATTTGCTTTTTTAAAATTAAAAAATATTGAAGAATGATTATAAATTCAAATGCTTTCTATACTAATTTATAGAAATAATTTTTGTATAAAAAATGTATTTATGGCAATATGTCTACCGATGTGCAAAAAGATTGATGAAAACAGTAACAGCCATTTGGTTGCATTTCTAAATTTAATATGATAAGAATTCAAATTAATTTCTTATTATTCAATCAAAGTTATGTAATAATTTGAATATTTAGTTGTTAAAGTTGATTTAAGATTAACTTGTACATTTCCTCATTCTTTAAATTGTATATAAGTATATCTATATTTGCAATTAAGTTATTGTAATGCAATCTAAAAACTAAAGTGTTGTCTACCAAGATTATAAATAAATTTTGATTGTCGAAATTTCAATCTGCTGCTTCTTAGATTTAATAGCACCATGTTTTTATTCATATTGGCATTAAACCATATGAAATCATTAAAATAAATATCAAGTTGAACAGTTCTCCATTCTACTACTACTTAGTATAAACTTGAATAATCATTAATTACCATATGCATATTAAATCCTCAAACCAGTATCAGGCTTTTATTTTTATTAGAGATGCTTTGGGTTCAAAGTTGAAAAGAATTTTATATGCAAGTAGTGAACACTGATTGCTCAAGTTTATGCTAAATGGCACTAAAATAGAGAGTTGCTCTTATTTTATTGTGTTAAGTTTGGTGATTTGTTGCTATTATAAAATAAATGCCATTTTTTAAATGAAAGGAACCAACATTCTGATCAAATTTATCTTAAGCAAAATGAGTGTTTTATGTGAATATTATTAATTCATAATCATTAATTATGAATACTTAGCTATTAATGGAAAAATTGTAACCTTTATAAAACTTTTGTTAATTAAATAGTCTTCTATGTCATTAAATAAACTTATTTACATTCTCATATAATTTATATATGGATATATTTATAAATGTGTTTTGATAAATATTTTTTCTGAAATTTCTTGTATGTAAAGATAGTCAAAAAAATATTTATGCAGAGAAAGATCAGCAAGTGTTCTTGAAAGAATGCCGATCATTTAACATATCTATACATAGTGTCATAGTTTCTTGATGATCTTTTAATAAATCAGTTATTTTCTTTAGGCAATAATGCCAATATATATATATTCACAAATCAAATGTCCGTTAATTAAAAATATATATATATATATAATGGTAATAAATTATTATAAAGAATCTTTCAATCCACAGAAGGTTAATTACTTTACCTGCCTCAACTTCAAATAAAATGGAAGCAAATGTCATTAACTTAAATTCCATGAATCCTGAATTTTAATATTAGCATCTTGTCTATTAATTAAATTTATTTTACTCCTATTTATAAAAATTGCCTCTTTAATAGTAAAATTAAGGAGGCAATTTTTATAAATAGGAATAAAATGAATTTAATTAATAGATAAGCTGTTAACATTAAAATTTGGGATTTGATTTGATGACGTTTGCTTACATTTTATTTGAATTTAACAACAGTTGAGGCAGGTTATGGAATTAACCAAAAGTACTTCTGCAGATAGAAAGACTGTTTATATGTTTTTTATTTTTATTGTTATATGTATATATGAAGCACTTCATGGTTGCAATGCTAGTGAGTGATTTTGAAAGTGTTTCAGGTAACTAGACTTAATAGCTATTCTATGTTGACCAATAAAAAAGAATAATTATTGCATGAGCTGGGGAGAATAATGAATCCCAAATTATTTTGATTGATTAGATGATGTTAATGCAATGACTGTAAAGATGAAAATATGATTGTGATGTGATATGGAATTCATCATTGATGGAAATGATGTTCTGAGGGTACTAAGTCATCTTTACTATTATTATTTTAGTTATATGTTAACAATGCTTGGAGTTCATCTCTTTGACATATATATATATTATATTTTTTATTATTTAAAAACTCATAGCTTTTAAGTATTATTTTGATTACTTAATCTTTAGTAATGTTATGTTGATATATATTTTATAAATTTAAGCTAAATTATAAAAATATGTTGATTAATAGTTAGAATAATTTAATATATATCTTTATTATTTAAATATGAAATTAAATTTTTTATTACTATTGTAGTACACTTTTTGTACAAAAAAGAATATTGCTAAAAAAGTAAACTCCTATAAATTTTATCATAACTTTAGTTCATTGTGATTCCAGTAGTTTTTACGAGAATCACCTGCCTTAATAAATGCATTGTTGTGGGTTTTTATAGAGTTGTGATTTCTTTGATATTATAATGGACTGAATTTAAATAGTCAAGATATTTAACTTTTTTTTTTTGAGGAGGTGGGAGGATCATTTTTGATGGAATCATTAATTTTGTGTTACAATGAATGTTGATGTTTATAATGCTATTCTTGAATTAATAAATTTGCTTCTTTTACAAATTTAGAAAGCTTTGTAGTATGGAAAAGTTGACCAGAATTTTTTTAGCTGTTGCTATCTATCCTAATAAAATATTTAATAATAGTTATAAAATGAAAATTGGATTAATGTATTTTTACCAATATAACGGATAAATGTTATAAATGATTGTAAGTCGTATGGCAAAATAACATATATATATAATACACCACATACATGATCCTATCTCATAATGCCAACAATACTGTTCAGCACCAAATACTTTTTTTTCACAATGATTATACCACTTTTCAGATTCAAAGCTCCTCACTGATGAAAGCTAGAAATTAGTCTGGTGATATTGAATAGAACAGCATTGGGTTATGAATTTATTATGCACTACTATCTGGTATCTATTGATTATTATAGCTTACTTACACTAGGTGTTATAATTATAGTGAAGGGGAAAATATATAATATTAATATTTTAGAAATTCTACTAAGATTGTTTTTTTTTTATACTACATATATTTTTTTATTATGTAGCTAGATTAAGACTGGGAATAGTTTGCACTTTTTGATAGACAACTAATATTGTACATTGCTAATAAATTAGTTCATGTTATCATTTAATTTTAACATTGCCTTTTTTTTTCTTTTTACTGAAGCATATTTTTATATTTGAAGTTGATTTTTTTGAGAAAAAATTATTTGAAAATAATATCAATTGTATTTTTGTGAATATATTTATTATTATATTTTTTAATAAAACAATTTATAGCAGATATTCTGATAATGAAATGTATAATGAATATTCTTCACATAGAATGTTGATAGAAAACTATATTTGAATTTGAATATTTATGCTTGAATAGAAAATTGTTTAATAAATACAAAATTGTAGAAACAATTTTAAGTGTTTATCTATACATTGCAATTTTTAAAGCAAATATTACAAATTTGATGTCATAATGCTGTTGGCAAAAAATGGTGTTATAAATTGAAAGAAGCTAAGATATTTTTATAGGACCAGATAAATGTTAGATTTCTGTTGATAAATATTTTAAATACTTATAAACTTTTTATAGTTGATAGAAGGAAAATTTTATTAAAATGTTAATATATATATAATGAATTATTTATGTAGCACTGTATTTTATTTGTAACAATCATTAGGGATCATCCCTGACACATGCACTGTATGAATTTATAAGGCTTGAAGACTACTCTCATGTTTTAAACACAAGATTTGCCTGTATCTTTTCAAAGAATTTAGTTTATGGTTAGAAAATGATAGTATTCTTCAAGTGTTATAAATTCATCCAGTACATGTGTTGGGGAGTGAGTCCCCAATGATTGTTAAAATGTTAATAATGAAAATGTTTTATAGTTTTAAACAGTTAACATAATTAAATCTTGTCATTTTTTCGTTTATTATTATGTGAAACTGTTTTAAGTACTAGAATCCAAAGTATATTTATTGGGGAAATCTTTATATTAATTATATAATATTTATTTTAAAAAATTATTTACAATTATTATCACATTTTCTCAATTTTTGTTTTCTTCTTGATTTAGCTGCATGATATTTTTTAATATCATGATATTCTATAACTTATAAATATTTTAGATTACATTGTTTATAAATATGCAGCATGTTTTTGTCCATTTTGTTTTGTTTTCTGTAATAGTTTTTGATAAATTTTTATTATTATTATTTTTAGCAAAGTTATCATGCATCTTAAGATTTTTTTGTGATGTAGTATTTTTTTCTTATCTGGATAGGTATGATGGTCGTGGCCACCTCTATGATCTGAAGCAATATGAAAGTAGTGCAGTTTCTCAAGAACTCACTGAAGAAGAACAACAGTTAGAAAGATTGTATGATGAAGAACGATACTTGGCTCTGACAAGAGAATTAACAGAAGAAGAGCTTTATCATGGTTAGAATATTACAACAAAAAAAATTTTTTTAACCTTTTTAATACTTCCATTATTATAAATATTTTTAAAGTTTGTACTTTATTCTTTTCTAATTTTTTCACATGTTTTCAGAAACTGCTGACAAGCCTTATAAATATAAGTTTCTTTTTGATGATAAAATATTTTTACAGTGAATAATGATTAATCTTAACCTATTGATTTACCATGTTCATCATATTAACTATTTATGCATTGGATTGTAGATGTAATTTTTATAATAACTTTAGTTTACATGATATTAAAAATAAAATATTGTATTTTTAAAGCAAACAGTGCATAAAACCAATAAATGTGATTAAATATAATTATTATCATAAAATCTGAAAAATGTAAATATTTTTAAAATTATCAATTTTGAATTTATAAAGTGATAATTTTGACATATATCTTTTATAATACAAGTTTTGACGATAGGTTGATAAAATTTTGATTAAAATGATATTTAATAGTATTCATAGAGCATCTTTCCACTTGTATTGTGAAAGTAATTGATTCCTCTACTTTTAATCCTGTACTCATTAATGGAAAATTATGTGCCTGTGGGATAAGGGGTAACAAAATCATAGATTTATTTAATATGTTTTCCAATATTTATGTATTAATATTGATAAATCACAAATTGGAAAGGCAAATATTTTTTAGTAAACATTTTTTTGGGCAATTAATACATGCATACATACATATTTATGTTATAATGATATAAAATAAATTAAATTACTTCCCGTAAAATATAAATAAAAAATATTAACTTAAAAATGAAGTTAAAAAAGAGAAGTTATAAATAAATATAATAAAAATATGCTAAACGTTTTCGAGGATCCATGCCTCATAATCATAGCATTCTTAAAAATACATAATAAAATATATACAAAGATATATAAAATTAGCACGTGTTACGTGGACCATTTCTTCGATATATCAAAGCAAGTGTCTTTTCTATTTATAGCATTAATATTTCCATTAATATAGAATGCTTCTTTTATTTTCCTCTTATGATCATTTGATTCAGTGCATAAAATTACAGGATTGGAAGGAATAAAATTGTGTCCAGATTTCATGGAATGCTCCAAAAATACAGAAGATATATTGTTGTTCTTCTGAGCTCTCTTGTAAGTGTACATGTGTTGAGCAAGCCTAGTATTAACAGTAGCTTTAGTTTCACCATAATATACAGCAAGACATTTTTCTTGAGGACATGAAATGGAATAAACTACATGTGGGGTGAATGAACGATCAATATGATCTTTTGAGTTGTTGATCAATCTATTAGAATTAGGAGGAGTTCTAAATCCAATTTTAAACTTATTGAATAATGCTTTAGTTAATTTGTTAGATATTTTATAATGATATAAATGGGATAAATGCAGGTATGATGCCCAAGAGACAGCGACTCTACTAAACATAAACTAAATCCAGATTTATGAAAGATTAAATGAGTTAAGTGAAAAATTTTAATCTTTCTAGTTCCCTGAGTCTACTACTACAATTTCAAAATAGTTGTGAAATAAAAGAAAGGCTAACACTTATAAATGTGATAAAGTTTTAAAAAGATAATGACTTAACTATTTATCAGGTAAAATATATATAAGATGGTAATATTTGAGTTGTATATTAATTGGAGTCTTATTTATTGATATCCTTATCCCTTTGGACATAATGGTTATTCTTTAATTAACTAAAATAATAAAATCTATAATTTATAATATTTTCATCACATAGCACTAAATAAATGAAATTAATGAAACATTGAGAATCATTTGGAATATGCAATAATTATCTAATATAGTAACACGTGTTGTGATGTGAGGAGGGGAAAATCTATATTGATATTCATTTATCAAGTGCTTAAAATTTACAGTTTTGGAACTTATTATGATTTGAAATTATAATAATACAAAATCTAAATAAGTCATCCAAACAACATTAAGCTATTGACTAATTGCAGTTTTGAATAATTGTTATGATTTTCCTTTGATTGTATATGTATTCATATATTTGCTCTTCACTATATATATATTAAATATTCCTTTTAACTAAACATATAATAAAACTGATGAGGTACATAATATCCATAGTTTGTATGTGCACTTTAAATGCAACGTCTAATAGGCTATCATGCATCTGTGGGAGATTAGTGATCCAAACACTGTTTAAAATTCATTTATAATGGATCACTAATAAAATTTTGTTGGCAAATATTTGGTATTTTAATCCAATTTAGTTGGTTATCATAACACAGTGTTCTATAACGTAGATTTCTCAGCAATGTATTACTAAATAATACTCTTCAATATATTTATCTGATTTTGTCTAGAATGATAATAATGCGATCCACTTTAACGCAACATGATTCTCTGGTACTGGAATATAAGTAGGCCTTATATAGATTTATTAAAAGATTTTGATGGCATAAGTAATAAAATGATTCTAATATATATGTCATCTAGGTGTAGTAATAGAATTATGAAAAATCAAAATTTGATTTTCTGCAATACAAAATATCCAGTTTTAATTGCTAATATAATTTTGGTTTCTGTGATGACTTTATTATATTATCCATGGGCTCTCGTATTATATTTCCAATGAATGCATATGTATATATATATTACTAAAATTTTAAATGCTTATATTCATAATTTCCAATGAAAGCAAATGAATTCTCTTTAATGTGGTACTAATTGCATTTTGGTTCGTATTGAGCCTTAATTTGAGTTTAAGCTTGCCTTTGCAGGGCAGACGCTAACTTTTTTCTTCTAGTTAGTCATGTTGTATTGTTCTGTAATATATTGATTCCTAGGTACATACATTTCTTCCTTTTTCTTTATAATAAGAGAAACTTATTTTGAAACAAAACTATGAAAATAAGCAATATTTATATATATGAAAAAGAACACATTTTAAAAAGAATGAAAAACAAGGGTTTTTCTTTTAGCAACTTAGATTATTGTCTCCTTCTGTTTCCTAGTGACCTAATATTCCCTGTTAGTATGTGATTTGCGCAAAGTATTGCCTTACAAACTTCACCAAGCGATTATTGTTGCAGATAGATTCGTTTTAAATATTATCTATAAATACATCTATCTATGCACAAATAGATCTATACACATATAAATGTAATTTATTATTTATTTATTAATGTCCTGTTGAAATATATATCTGCAAAAGAAAGTAATTTTCTGAAATGGATATGAATTATTTCTTTACCCCCAAAAGTGAAATATTACTTTAATTTTTATTGAAATGAAATATATTTCTTATAAAATTGAGTGATATAAAATAATATCAAATAAATTGCATATGATTCTTTTAAGACAATAAGAAATTATACTAAAAGGGATGTTTTACATTTCTGTTTACAACTATTTAAAACACGATTATTGTATAGTGAGATGAAAATTAAGGAAGACATTGAACAGGCATCTCATTGACCAATGTTCTTATAAAAAAAAAAAATTGTATAGCATATATCCAGGACATGAGAGTTGATGGTACATACCCCAATGGTACAATATAACATAAATTATATTCATAAATTGCTAATCAGTTTTTAATTTAATTTATATGTATGACAATAATTTGTTTTCTAGAGGAATAACTTATACAATTGATCAAGAAATTTTGTGTATGAAAAATTTTTCAAATATAATAATATCTAATGACTTTGGAGCAAATCAATCTCCACACATGCGCTGATTTAACAAATTGATGGCACTCACCCGTACAATTTGAACATTGTTTAAAAAATCAGGCATATAATAGTTTCAAGCCTAAATAATGTACAGAAAGTTAAAGGTTGATTTATATAAAGATAATCTTGAAGTTCAAGTGAATTCACTTATTCTTTTAAATCTATGCTTACGGCTGATTATGCGTGTATTTGTTAAAATGGTGCATGTATGGAGATTGATTTGTTCCTAAAGATATTACAATAAATACTGTGTTGTATAAAAGTAAACTATTTATCAATGTAATTAATATCTACTATATTTACCTTGGAAGTACCTATCATTTTCTTCTAAATATTCCTTTTTTTTTTTTTTTTACAAAAAAATATATTTTTTTAAAAAGATAGCTTTTGCAAATAAAAAAAAATCATTAAAAAATCATATTTAAAGCATGTTGTATGTGCTATTTAGTTGGAAGGAAATTCTCTGTCTAAATGACATATCACATGTATATGTAGTATAACTGGGGGGTTTTCCCCCCTACTTTTTATTGAAAAATGAAACAGATTAAATTAATGTTTTGTTTATGCATGCTGTGCTTGCTACAACCAAGTTATAAATGCATTTTAAAATATTTTGCTAATTTTAATCATCAGAGGAAAATTCTAATCATAACTTAAACAAAAACTAAGAAAGTGAGTCATTCAATTATTATATAGTTTTTATAGTTACAGGTATTTGGTTAGATTGATTTTTTTATTTTTTATTAATGAATTTAAAAACATTTAACCCTCACTTTAAATATAGATCAATGAATTTAGAAATTTGTTGATGCTTAACAAGAAATTACATGAAACTTTATTTAATACTCTTATAAGCTTTAATTTATTTAATGCCTCTTTTTTTTTCTTTTGTTTTTTTGTATGAATGAGTTGGACTGCATAATCCACTGATTCAATTATTTACTTTGCAAAAAAAAAATTAAAAAAATTAAAATTAGTAAACAAAAGAAAATTTTATTATTTTAATTCACATTTAAATGGCTTACTAATGTAATAGTACTTAGATATTAGATGTTTATATTTTATCATTATCAGTTTTCATCCATCAGTTTGTAAAAACATTCTTTATATATTTTATTTTAAATATATATAATATATTATTTAATTACAGTATATTTTCTTTCTAACTTACATGAGCAAAAAATTCTTACTAATATTTATGGTTTTATTTTTAACTGAAAAAGTTGAAGAGGAGAAAGCAAAAGATCACTACTAAATTAAACAGGAACAAACAAAATCATGCTTCCAATACTTTTTTAATACAGAACTATTGCAAATTTACTTATTGTTTTAAACTGTTATTCGGCCATTTTATAAATGGGAGATGCTATTATCTGCTATTTACAATATAACTCTAGAGTCGTGAAATGAAATATATTAGATGTAGTGGTTCCATTATATATTATTAGTTAAATAAAAATATTTGTTTGAAAAAATGCTGATACTTATAAAAGTAGACTTTGCTCCAGTCCTAATTTAATTTTATTGATAATATTTATTTGGAAATGTGACTCATTATTAATGGATATTTTGTAGAAATAATTAGTTTATATCATTCAAAAGTTCATATTCATTAAAAATAAACACCATTTGCCCAGCATCTGCAACTCGTACACATGAGACATAATACAGAAATTTGTTGTAAGAATAATCTTGATTTGATGCTTTACCAAGTTGCTTGAAATGTTTTATCATTATATGCCTATTAGATTTATAGATCCAATATATTCTACAGGATACTCTCACCCCAGCCACAGGATAAAGACTTTAAGGAAATAAAAGCAGCTGTCCTAATTCTGAACTCAAATGTAATTATATGAGCCAATCTTAAGTATCTAGATGTGAATTTATAAATCATTCACTTTAAATCCATTTCTTATTTTTAATATTCTTATTATCACTTAAGTAATATTTACTGATGCTATAACCTCGATAATATGCGTATAAAATGCGATAGTAGGGACCTCTATAGGTGTTTTAACCACACTGAAGCTTTACCTATTTAAATAGAAAGTAGGTTGAAGTAAAGAAGGGTTCCCCTCTTTTCTTCCATAGCGTAAGCTTGTGGTTAAAACACCTGTAGAGGTCCCTACTATCGCATTTTATACACATATTATCGAGGTTATAGCCTCAGTAAATATTACTTACATAATCAATGTGCGTTTAATAAATTTATAATTACAACTTTAAATTATTATTACTTAGGAAATTTTAAATTTACTTTATGCCAATATTAAACGATGTTAAATTATGTAATATTTGATAAATTTTCCAAGCACTGTGTTTTAGATTGTAACAAACTATAGAAAGTAATCATCCTTTCTTCACAAGCACCATTAAATAGTAGTGTTCAATCTGCAAGGTATTCTCGCCTCAGCCACAAGATAAAGACTTTAAGGAAATAAGAGCATGAGCCCATTTTAAGTATCTAGAAGTGAAAGTGAATTTATAAATCATTCACTTTAAATGCATTTCTTACTTTAATATTCTTATTAGCATTTCTGAAATTTTAAATTTATAAATTCGCACTTTCACTTCTAGATACTTGAGATTGGCTCATATAATTATATTTGAGTTCAGAAATAGGACAGCCGCTCTTATTTCATTAAAGTCTATCTTGTGGCAGGGGCAAGAATAACCTTGCAGATTGAACACCATTGTTTAATGGCGTTTGTGAGGAAAGGATGATACATTTGTTACAATCTAAAACACAGTACTTGTAAAATTTATCAAATATTATTTAATCTATTCATCAATAAGATCCATTTCTAATTTAACCTGCATAATATTAAAATATATGTTGCACTTTGATATATTCAACATAGTGGTTATTATCACAAATATTAAATTCTTGTACTTGGCAAGAAATATTTTTTACATCATTATAAATTATGGTAATACTCATTTGAAGAAAAACTAGCTTGTGTTTGATTTTTTTTTTAAATTGATTTTCATTATTTAAAAAAAGATGAAACTTTATTAAAATAATGCAAATATTTTTTAATTAAAAACGAAAAGTGAAATTTTTTGATTTAATCAAGTTTTTTCACTTTTAGATAGTAAAAATTTTAACTTTGCAACATACAAAATGATGCATAGAATTATAGCATTCCACAAAAAATCAGATCTAAAATACAAAATAATGCCTAGGAATTATCGCATTCCATAGAAAATCATATCTAGAATGAATTATTATCCATTATTAATTTGATACTTTCAGTAGTTTAAAAAGAAAATCATTAGTTTTATTAAATTTTTATTGAAAATCATTTATATTTTTATTTTAAATTAAAACATTTATTATTATATTGATTGTTTACAATTTAAAATGTTTTGTTTAAAAAAGTACTTTCTCATCCAAATCCAGGGATGTTTTTTTACTATTTTATATTTTTTGGATATAATAAGAAAAAAGATAATAGTGCTATTAAAGCAAAATATTTACAATTCTAATTATAGATGAGATAGCTTATTTGACTTTAATTGGCAAGCAATGTATTTTGCGGCATCTGATTTCCAAAAAAGAGATTCCAAAAAGATAAGAGTTGTTTATAATATCAGAAGTAGTCTGTTTTTAAGCTTTTCTGGAACAAATTGGTTCAGGTGGATAAGTGTTTATATACTATCTAAAGAATACTACTAATGTCATGAAATGCAAGGTTCACAAAAATACCAAAACCATTTATATTATGGAAGGCACAATCAAAAGGGAGGATTTCCATAGAAAATGCACTAATGATATTAAAAAAACTAATTTGCTTTCACTCAATTTTCTTTTAAAGAAACATAAACCTGTGGGCAGTAAGCTTTTTTGTCTGCCAACAGTGATAATTCTAAAATTATAATTTAAAAATATCCAATTCAATTCTTCATAAGTAAAATCTTTTTTTTAAGCCACTAGATCTTTTAAAATATATTCTCTTTGGTTTTTTTTTTTTAGAAGAAGAATTGAAAAGATTACACGCTGCACTAGCACCTGAATCTGAATATCATGAAATGTCATTTAGTTATAATGAAGATAATCAGGAATATGATCCTTCTAAACCAACAGAAGAAAAAGGTATTAGAGTTTGTATTTTTTTATTTATTGTAATATGATTTTAAAGTTGTCTGTTATTTATTTGATGAAGATTTTATATTAAAATTGATTTGTTTGATATCAATTAGATGAAGATAAAGACAGCACTTTGTATGAAGAACCATTTGTCTTGCCCCCAGAATTAAATTTGCCTCCGGAAATGAAATTGGTAAGTAAAAGTTTTTAAATGCAGTAAATAAATTATAATTTCATAAATGTGTATGTGTGCATTAATGTTGAAATAATTTTTTTCAGTAAACCCTTAAGATATGTATGCTTAGTTTTCTTTTTGAAAATAGGCAGGGTAACTAGGCAAAAGAATATTACATTCAAGCAATATATCATCATTAGCATTCTTTTAATTTATTTTAGTATTTTAGAGCTATATCATGATTTTTAATAAGCCCTTAAACCATTAAAACGCTTAATATCTTTGTATATTGCTATAATTTTTGTTTTTAAAGTGTAAGATGCTTAAAGTATTTTAATTATCGTCTTCATTCTACCAAAAAGATGAGGGGACAGAGAGTGAGATATTTTGACACTACAGTATTATGGTCTTATTAAGATATTTGCTAATTTGTCATAGAAGAAATTATTTTACACATTAAAGTAATAGCTTGGAAAAGTGGTAAATAAATGTATTAATGATCTACCAGAAAACAGGTTTTACAACTTCAAAATATCTTCTGACACGGTCAAAGAAAAAATACTTGACATAATTATATGTTGAGTTATTTCCAACATCTAGCTGAATTGCTTTTTTTTTTTTATAAAATCAAATGTACTTTTTTATAGATATTTAGCTGTTAGTAGTAAACATAGGTAGCTATGAAAAACAATATTTCAAATGTGAATTGAACTGGTAACCTTTAGTTTCATGAACACTGAATTTAAAATGAAGCTTTAAACCACTAGGATATTTTGTCAAAGGCTTATTGGTTAGTGTGTCATCTTAAATTCTGTATTTACAAATCAAAAAATCACCAGTTTAATTTTCATGCTAGATGATATTAATCAGATCAGTAACATATGAAGAAAATAGAAGCTTAATACCATTTAAAATGTTGTATTAAATATATATCTGTGTATTATTATTACTGAAAAGTATAAATAATTTGAATTTTTCTACAAATATTCAATATTCCATTATATCACTACAAGTAAAATACCATCATGATAAATTTTTTATTATCAATTATTATTAGCTACTAAATTTTAGCAAAAATTATATCAATTTGTGTCTAAATTTTCTTGTAAATAAATATAAAACATTTATAGGTACCAGTGGCAAATTCTTTACATAGTTTTTAAATAGTATTTATTTTTTTAATAACAAAAATAATTTGTATTCATTGTACATTTATGGCTTGAAATAATATTTTTAAAATATTTATAGAAAATTATTGATCAACCTAGATTTTTTTTTATGTCTGTTATTTTATGCTTAATTTTACATTTAATTTTATAAAAGAAATTTTATTCTTGAACATTCGAGATATTTATAGTTCACAAACTGGCTAATTTATTATTTTTTTAAATTAGTTTTTATAATATTTTATTATATTCAGTTTTGCATATATTAATCACTACCATCAAATTAATATACAAAAGATTAAATATTGGCTAGATACATACATAATGTGAATATTATGGTTTGTTTTTAAAGAAAAGCAAATATTTTTGTACTTATTTTATTGGCTCTAATAAATGTTTTTTTGCCTTCCATGCATTAATGCATGATAGAGTAAACAGTCTTTGGAACCATGAATACAACCTTTGTCACTTTTAGTACTCAAACTTCTTAATAATTCCCAAGTAATAAAACCATTTGATTATTTTCATTAGCATGATCATTTCTTATGCTTGCTGTTAAAACAGGCAGAACTCTCCCTACAGTATTGCCACTCGGTGCAAGTCAGAGTAAGGTTTGTGCATAAAATCCCTATCTAGTGCCTACTCATCTAATATCCCCAGAGTAGTTTCTAACTTGTGGCTTTCATCAGTGAGGAGCCTTGGATCTGAGAATACTGCACCTAAATATTAGGATCTAATGCAACCCTTCAGCTGTCACCTTTTATCCCTACTTAACTATAAAACTATGAGTAAAATTGAAAACATAATATTTTCAATCCAAGCTCAGTTCAGTACCCATACATTTTGGTGTTTTGCATTGAAAATATTATGTTTTCAATTTTAAACTCAAAGTTTTGTAGTTAAGTAGAGATAAAAGATGGCTGCTAGAGGGTTGCCTTAGATCCTAAGATCTAGGTGCAGTGCTTTCAGATCCAAGACTCCTCACTGATGAAAGCCACAAGCTAGAAATTAGTCTGGAGATATTGGATGAGTAGGCATTAGATAGGAATTTTATGCACAAACCTCACATCCTTTGATTACTCTGGCTTGCTGTATGTTGAGTTTTGCCTGTTTTAACAGCTTGAGTAAGCATAAAAAATTGTGATCATTTGATGTTTAGTAGTTTAATACCAATCCTGCTTAATAGCATAGTGGTGGCTATGGTTATTAAAGAACCAAAGGCACCAAAGTGTGTAGGTACTGAACTGAGTTCAGATCTATATGATTATATAAGCTAATGAGCTGGGATTGAAAATATTATTATGTTTTCAATTTTAGACTCATAGTTTTGTAGTTGAGATAAAAGATGGCTGCTAGAATAATGCATTAGATCCTAAATCTAGGTGCAGTGCTGTCAGATCCAACACTCCTCACTGATGAAAGCCACAAGCTAGAAACTAGTCTGGGGATATTGGATGACAATGCACTAGATAGGGATTTTATGCACAAACCTTCTTGCGTCCATTGATCACTCTGGCATGCACTGAGTGGCACTACTGTATAGAGAGTTGCCTAATTTAATATATGCATACATGTTAGTGGCTATATATATAATATCTAAAAAAATTACTATCAAATAAAATATTTTAGGCCATTAGTCATCAGAATCAATCAAAAAAAAAATTTGCTTCAATTATTTAAGAAATATATCAAAAACACTGATTTTACTATGACTTATTCTGGGTTTTTTAATCCTGAGAAATATGTGTTGTTCTACTTAATGAAAAATCTAGACATGATAAATTACCTATCACATCCATGTTTAAAAAAAACTAATATTGTGAATGTCTATGCTTTTTTCCAATTTAATGGGTTTTATCTTCATGTCATGCTATCATTAATCTAGAACTATATGCATCACATGATTATGTGTATGTGGGATTTTGAATTTATCATTATAAATTGTTTATTAAACAGGGCAAAACTCTCCATACAGTAATGCCACCCTGTGCCAACCAGAGTAATCAATGGATGCCAGACGACTTATGCACAAGCCTTCTGGCATCCATTGATTACTCTGGTTGGCACAAGGTGGCGAGTGCAGATGAATAGAAGAATTGCTTGATTCAAAAAATACCAGCAAGGTAGGTCAAAAAGATATTGATCAAGAAATGGGTTTTTTTAACTACAAACTATTAAGCAACAAAGATTATTTATAAAAGGTCTATAAAAGTAAGCATTAAACTTGATGATGATTATATTCTGCACCACTTGTTATTCAGTGATCATCCAATATTATGAGTAGTATGCACAGACAGTTAATATTAATACAATTTATTTGCTATTTACCATTATAAGTATAGCAGATTTGGTTATTATATGTAATTAATATTCTAATAATAATCAAATTCTAAATTTATGTATATAGTAATAAGTATTTATCTGCATTAAGTCTGGGGACAAATTTTGCTAATTTATAGCACTTTTTTAGTGTTGTTTTTGGGATTGCTTTGATGAGGATATCTTATTTACAGAATCATGTTCTCTAAGCCTAAGCCTTGATATATTATATCCATCTTTGTGGAAAATGTTCGGAACTTTTGTGATTGCAAATGACAATAGGTTGCAATTAAATAAGCATACATTAGTAGTTGTAGTTAAAATTGTATAAATATTGCTACTAGTATGTGCAAAGTTTATGAAAATTTTTTACAAATGTTTACAATGAAAAGTATGTATTCTCTTTGTGTAAACTCTAAACTTTTTATCTGTAGTTTTTTGCTTTTTAAAAATTTTATTTAATTTATATTGTAACCTTTTTTTTTTTTTTTAGTTTAAATTTTATTTAAAGTTAAAATTTTGAAAGTATTAGTGTTTTTTACTAATATGTTATATGATTAACATGTGACTTCTTGCTATATATTTATTGTTACAGTTTTTTTAACAGTCTTATTTGATTAATACATAAATCATTTGTTATGAAAAAATAAAGATTCCTATCATTTTTTGTTAATGAATATCCATCTTTATATATGTCGCATAAAATGACAGGTTTGAAGTTTTTCTTGTTTAGAAATAATAATCTTTGTAAATATTTATCGGATAAAGGCAAAAATATTAAAATATATTCTAATGAATTGTTAAATGTTGGCTATAATTATGATCATATTTATTACACTATTAAAAATTTTAATTCAAAATATAAATACAAAAATAAAAATAAGATTAACAATTATGTTAATTCTTCTGATAATAAAATTTGGATATCAATACCATATATTTGAATCAACAGGCAAGTTTTATAAGGAAAATTTATAGAGGCATATGTGACATTGCATTTTATGCGTCACCTACATTAAATAAATTAATAAATAACTGTAAAGATAAAACCTTATTTATTAATAAAAATTGTATCATTTATAAATGAATGTGTAAGTGTGGTGGTGGATATATAGATGAGTCGAGATGCACATTGGAGAAAAGAACAAAAGAGTACTTGTTGTTATTAAAAAGAGTTCAAAAAACGAAACAAAATTCTAAAGATGATAATAATTTACCAGTTTCTGTTTTTTATGACCATAATAAATCGTCTATATATGGTTTTGATTTCAATTATAATAACGTAAAAATATTGCAAACTGAAAGAAATAATAATAAAAGAAAAATTAAGGAAGCTATGTTAATATATAAATACAAGCAGCAAAACTTAATCAATAGGCAGGCAGCAAACGTTAAGATCACGGAATTATGGGAAAGTTGATCTTTGAAAGTATTAGTTGATAGAGACTACAAGGATAGTTGAAAGCGTTTCTAAGTGACGTTTATATATATATATATATTTTTTAACAAATTTTAATTACTGTATTTTCTAATATTTATTTATAAGTTTATGTTTATTATTTTGAAGAAATACAGACATCGATTCGTAGTATTATTAATATATATATATGTATATTTCTGTTATCAATTTACACTATGTATATATATATAATTTAAAATATAATAATGATATATATATAACATATATAGTAGTTTCAATTTCTTAGATTGTGTAATCATTACCGATTGAATCTGTGGATGAAGAAACAGATGTCATGATTTTCCAGAAACTATTTTGATATTAATAGATTATCTATTTATTATTTTTTTGTGACCATGAAAATCTTGTAACTTTAAATGTATTTCTAATTCAAATCACACAAAAATATTACATGAGAAAAAACACTAAATTAAAGAGGCAGTTTTTACAAATTAATTTAAAGAATCTTCTAATATTGAAATACACAGTTCCTGGATAATTACATGACATCTAGTTCTTATGTATAATATAGGTTCAGTTAATATTGGCTATAATCTAACCAATTAAAAAATATTTCTATATGTTATATCATTATTAGCTATCCACATCATTATTATAATTTGAAGTACATTTTTAACAGATAACTTATTAATATAAACATGAAAATTGTTTTCATGTTTTTTGCTTGTGAAAATCATTGGTTTAATATATGTATACATATACATGCATAAATATAATTTAAATTTTTATATATATATATTTATATAGCCAATCAATCAAAAAATGAATGCAATTATTGAAAAGACTGCTATATTTGTAAGCCAGCAAGGACCTCAAATGGAAATTATTATTAAAACAAAGCAAGCCGAAAATGCACAGTTTGATTTTCTAAAGTTTGACCATGAACTAAATCCTTATTATAAGCATTTAGTTAAATATATTAAAGAAGGCCGTTACAAACCAAAACCAGTTGAAATTCCAAAAGAATCTGATGTAGGTAAGAATAAGTAATGTTATAATCAAGAGGCTCTCAGAACTTAGTTTATTTTAAATTTGAATAATTTATATAGTTTTCTAATATTTTAAAAATATTCTACTCTTTTAAAAAAAAAAATTTAAATATCAAAAAAAAAAACTAAATTGATTTGACTTTATAAAGATAACATGTAGTGAGTATTTATTTTATTTTTTAAGATTCTCATCAAGATGATGCAGATGATGATGATGATGACGATGATGATGGTGATGGGCATTATCTTCATCCTAGCTTGTTTGCTGCTCCTAGTAAAACAATTCAACCACTGGTAATCTTGCTTTCTTTTTTGTTTTTTCCAACTATTTAATATGTATACATTGTACATGCTTTTTTTTTTTAACTTTTTTAAGATTCCATCATACCCTAAACCAGTTTATAGGTTGGGACAAGAAGATGATGCATATTCTCAATTAGTCAATCAGCTCAAGTCTAAAGTTGCAATTGCTCATGTCAGTTCAGAAATAATGCAATAGTAAGTTGTTGTTAAATTTCCTTATTTAACTGACATTATTATGTTTTCAGGCATTTAAAACAATTATGTTTAAAAAATGAATACAGGCATTTGTTTATTTAAATAAATCAATATTTACATAATATCCAAATCAACATAGATTTCAGTTTGTTTTATAGTGTCTTATGATATAATATGTTTATTTTTATTTGATAAAAAAATATTTTAATATTCTGTACTATAACTCATAATATAACGTGCACTGGAATAGAAATTCAACTTAAGCAAGAAATCTTAATGCTTATTTTATATAAGCAGAAAACTAATTATATAAAGATAAGTTATATATTTTTAAACAGTATTACTTATATTAATGCAAGTAGAAATTATTATTTTCTAATTGGCTTTTGTGAATAGGAGGCATTGCATTATATTGCTCTGCATCTATACTCTCGCCATTATTTACTATCTCTATCAGAATCCCAATCTCAACTAAATTTATGTTATTTTTCAAGAACTTCTCTAAAATTTACAGTTTTCTCATTTATTTTTTAGTAAATATTTTTTTGTATTTATAACAATCATTAGGAAATTATCCCTTTATACATATACTGTATAGATTTAAACATTTAAGGAATACTCTTCTTTCTAAACACAAAATAAAATCTTTTGAAAAGATAAGCTGAATCCATCTAACATGAGTTGAAACTCACAAAATGTACTTCAAACCCAGTCAAGCCCGAGATTTAGGTCAGGGACCAGTCTGAATTCGAACAAACTAATGGATAACATAATAATGATAGCACACAAGAATTAATTTTAAATCCGGCCCACTAGCAAAACGAAGAAGACAATGAGACTCATGGACTTAAACATATATATAAACAACTTAAAAACTAGAGACATTCCCATGATAAAATCTAATATATTTAATTAGTAGGGGCTTTACTAATGAATAGCTATGGTCAATTAATGAATTGGATTGATTTAATAATGAGACAGAAACTGATATAAAATGAATTAGTAATGTATTTATTGACAATTACATATATATCTTGATATAACCATTATTTAGCATTGGCAAATGCATGCAGGCATTTTATTTATTAAGTAACATTACTCTAGGTCATTTAGTAAAATAAATTTGTGGCTATTATTCAATTGCGCTAATATTATGCTATATAATAAATCACTACCTTCCACTTATTAGTTATGCCCTTTCATCATCAGTTCGAGTGGCTATTATACATGTAGTCAAACCAAGTCTGGAGTGAAGCTTAATGATACATCCGATTATGACAAAATTTATATATTAAATATGGGAATATAAAACATCCCATATAGCTTTAGATCGAACGGGTTTTCAAGAATTCTTCGGTTCAATGCCGAAGACTGCATATTAGGGAGGTAGAGTTGGCTATAGAGATTTTACTAATACGCTATGCACAAGCAAAATATAATAGTAAAGTTGCTCTGCGGATGGATGAATAGATTTTAGGGTTTTCGTGACCAACACCAGTTTACCCAATGACAGACCGTCATGCTGCTAAAAGGGAACCTTTATTTGGTTCATAAGAGGCGTGGGACTTACGTGCTAATCTGGCCCTTAGCTCAGTCTTAGCTACTGCACTACCCATAACAGAGGAAGATGGGCTGGACTTACCGTGGCTCCATCTTATATATATTAAAAAAAAACAGCACAACGATAAAATATTGATAAATTTCACATCCGCCAAGCCGAAGTATATTATAAATTAGTACCATATATTATGTGAACACTAGTTTACCAGCCTGATCAAAAGAGCCAACTTTTCTGTAGCCTGAGAAATACGTATATGCTACTGACGGGAATATATATATACAAACTTTATCCCGTTCACTGTTTTAGTTATCTATAATTAATAAACTCTTGGGGGGGGGGGGATATATTTAAGGGACTTACGAATACTTTAATAAGAAAAATATACTTATGACCACACTCCAGGCTACTTTAATCTTTAGTAACATAATAATTAAAGGTTGAAAATTTGGATTTATAAGCCACATTTTATATTTACATTAATTAATTTACAAATGACAAAATAACAATGAGCTCAAAAGGGTCACCATTATTTATAAGTTAAGGTTTCGAAATGGAGCGCTAAATGACGCTATAATTAATACAATATGAAGATTTTAAATACTATCTTCAAAAAGAATATTTTGTAACTAAATGCGTGCCGTTTCGAGACATAGGCATAATTAAAATAAGCCAAAAAGAATTAAATATAACTGCAGTGATTAAGTTATATAGCAAAACATAAAGGAAATTAGCAAAAGTATGTCATTTATAGAATTCAAATATTAAAAGACAATTTAGACAGAGTTTACATTAAAATAGTTAGCTAACCTGTATTTTAAAGAAATAATGATCATTTTGAAGTGTACACAGAGCTCTGCAATTTTAAATAATATTAAAACAGTTCTTCTATAGCTGGACTGGAGGTACTCTAGCTGGAACAAAAGTGAGTTTTTTTTAGCGGATTATGGCATGTTCTATTTAGTTGGGAGACAATTTAAAATGGTGTTCCTGTAGCTGGACTGAGGTGCTTGAATTGGAACGAAGGTGAGTTCTTTTAGCGACCTATGGCATCTTCTATTTGTTACAATAAGCTTGTTAGGGCAACGTTCGTTGTTGCTTCGGCCTTGGGTGGATCAAACTCCGACGTTCCATCACGGGAAAGGCAGAAAATTCTTGCCCTTTTTTAGCAGGACATAGCGAAATTAACAATTTTTAGCCTGGATAGTAACAGCTCTTCAAAAGCAAGATGGAGTATTATTTTTCTCGCTTAAAATCTAGCCTATTTATTCATTTCCACCTACCAAGCCTTAACACCTTTTGGAATTTCGTTTGCCTCAGGACCAATTGACTTTTAATTAAACAAAATCATAGAATCTGTTTTTCTACTACTGATAATGTCTCTGAGGTGTTATATTTCATTTAATTTTAAATAAAATTTAATTAAATATATAAATTATATCATTTTGATTCCAATTTCATTAATTAAATTCCTTTTTTAGGTGTTATAAATTTTTAAGGCCTAGCAAATAGAAATGGTATTCTGATTTAATGATAAATTCTTTTGTTGCAAACAAATTCAATCAGTAAACTAAATTTTACTTTTACCCAACCCAGGTGCGGTCATTAATTGATTTTTTGTTTACATAAAATTCCCATTTTTAATTATAAACCAATGACTTTTATTTTAACTTGATATAAATAACATTTAACATATTTTCTTTCTCTATATTGTTTGTTTAAAAAAAAAGCAAATTTGACAGATCTTATAAAAAATACTTTAGTTTCAGTTATATCTATAAAACATTAAATCAGAAAACTGCAAACATATTTTAAAGAAAACATTTTATACTATTTTTATTTAATCTTAAATATATATACAAATCGTTATGCCATTATTCCAAGGTTTAAATTATCCATCCACATATGAATATAATACAAATATAAAATTTAGAATTGACTTATAAATTAATAAAACATTTTATAATAAATTATGAGCATTTCTACGCTATAATTTTATCAATCCTGTCTAATTATAGTGTACTTTTCGTATGTAAATGGATGAAAGCCGTTCAAGCGGCCATGATATCAAAGTTTTACCGCTCGACTTATATATAACATTTTGACATTTAGAATAGGTTTGAAACTAGTTCAGACGAGTAGGTATATTAGGTTGATGGTGAAACGGAAAGGGATTGGAAAGTTTCCGTTTCAATATATATAAGCAAATCTTAAGTATTTAGAAATATGAGCATGAAGATCTCATTCACTTAATTCCATTCACTGTGCCTTAATAATTGATGCTTACAAAATTTTTGCAATTTACTGCACATCAGTATTAGATGTAATATTAAACATAACATTGTTTTAATTTGCAGTGATTATAGAATACGTAATAAAACTTTTAAACTCATTATTCTCTTAAAATATATGGATAAGGACATAAGTAAAAAAAAAAAAAAATCACCAAGTTGGATTTCTGGCAGAACCAGTCTTTGTCAGTTAACCCAGATCCTTATCCACACATGTTTTTATCATGATATGTTAAAATTGAGTTTAGAAGTTTTATTATATGTTGATTTTATTACAAATAAGAAAACTATAAATAGTAGGAATAAATATGATAGGAATAAATGTAAAGATTGTAAGTGGATGTCTATTCCATATTCAAGGGAAGTATATAAAAAGTTAGTAAGAGAGGAATTACCAGGTAATGCAAGAGTAGCTTGGGGAAATAGTAAGTTTTTGGGTAGATGTTAATGTAATACAAATAGGATAAATGATATTAATAGTATGGTAGGGATGGATGGTTTTTAAAATTGAATGTGGAAATTGTAATAAGGTATATACAGGACAGACCGGAGGAATGATAAGTGATAGAGGGAAGGAACATGATAGAGCAATTAATAGGAAAGAAATTAGGTCAGGACCATATATACATTATTTAAATACTGATCATAAAATGGAATGTAAGAAAAATATTAGAGTTTTAAAATATGTTAAAGATTATCAAAAAAGAATATGTTATGAAATTATACATTCAGAAAAATTTGGATAGATGTGTAAATATAATTAAAAGTCCAGCAAAATTAGATGGGAAATGGGCATTATTAGTTAATTGGAAAATTTAAAAATGATGGTAGAATTGTGAATGAAAGTTTATGGGGGGAAGGGGATATTTATTTTTTTATATAGCTATATAAAAAATATATACATTTATATAGTTTTAAAATTTGTTATGTACTTTTATTTTATTTATAGCAGTGTTTTTCTACCTTTTTTCTTTGGTGGACCAGCAAATGATTAGAAAAATTTCACAAATCAGCAAATTTACAAAATAAGGTGTTTTGCAGAAGTTTTATTTTTTATTATATCAATTACAAACAAAAAAAAAATCAAATAAAATAAATACCTAAAAAATTAACAAATAATTAGTAACGCAAATAACATTAACATGAAATAAAATATTTTTGCATGAATGCCATGAACTAGCAAAAAAAATTACGGACAGGTGATTGGGAAACGCTGATTTATAATTTTATATATAATGTTAATTATATTGCTTAAGGTGAATAATATAGGTCATGTGATATATGAATCTATCTTGGAAAGATCTCAATAAAAGATGAAAGCCAGCTTGATAATTAAATAATTGTAATTATAATTAGTTGTTTGTTTCAATCTTATTTAGATCAATTATTTTTTTTATTTTTTTTTTTAAAAAGGAAAATTTATTTGTACATGAAATACATTTTTAACACAGCTTGGAAAAATGTATTCTGTATTGCTGTAAAGTGGATGCTTGAGATGATGAAGTAAGTTCTATGATTCTTATTTTTCTGTTAGGATGACTTTGGACCATGTTTCTTTATGCAGCCAGTCTGGTGCTACCATACTGTCTCTGATGCTAATGCTCTTAATCATTGTTTTGATATGTCTATAATAACATTGTGGACAACAAATAATTTTTATATTGGATATTTGACCATTATATGTATTTAAAAAAATGTATAACATGATTTTTTGTTTGTGAAATTGAATTTATGAAAAAAATGCTGCTTTATTGTATTACTAAAACAACTTGAGGTTTAAATATATATATATATCAACATATACCATGTTATTGTATATTGGTAGTAAAAATTGGAATACGTTTTTGGGGTTAGAATGAACTGTAAAATTGTAAATAATATAATTTTTTTTTAATGTGAAACTACTTATTAATATTTCAAAAATTAATAATAAAAACTAGAATTTATTTTTATTTCAAACTTGGCTGGAATGAAAAATGAGTTGGAAATAAATAAAGGCTCCTTAAATAATCGATTATCAAAAAATATTTATTTTATGTATAACTGAATACACACATGATTTAGTGAGCATTTAGATTCATTTTGTATTTTATCATTATTTGCTTATTAAAAATAATTCCCATAATACATTTTCTTACAACAAAATGAGAAATTAAAAGAAAACAATGTAAATCAATACGAAGTATACAACTGCATTTCATGTTTTATTAACAGGAATGAGAAGTTAACAGAAATTTATAAATCCATAATTATATGTAAATTTCTAATGTGAAAACTATAAAATAATAAAGCAATTTATAAATATTAATCAACATAATAAAAATATTTTTTTAAACAAAATCAAATTTATAATAGAAAGACATTAATTATTTACATTTACCTAACATTTTTAAAGGTAATCTGAATTTTTTTTTTTTTTTTTAAAGATTAAAATTAGATTAAACTTTAAGATTCATATCTAATCAAGTTTTACTATCATAGCGAAATAATATTTTCATTTATTCTCTATCAAGTATATTTTATTTCTGTTTTACATATGGTTTTAGAAAAGTAGGGAAGGCATCACTATCTAGTGTAGATTTAATATATTAGTTAAGAGGAATCGTGGTACTTGATTTTGATACATAATGTGGCTTTCTAATCAGTTATGGAAAATTAAATAGTTTTACTACTATATTTAGGATTATTGTTATTGGGTGTTGTTTTTTTTTAACCAAGAAAATTATCAGAAATTAATGTAATGATAAAAGAAAATTATATTTAAAGATAAGTTTTTTTGTTGTAATGAGAGGAAGGTTCAAAACAAAAATCTGAAAAGTATTCATAACAAATAGGAGATATTAAACCATCAAACATCACATGGCCACCATTCTTTATGCTTACACGAGCTGTTGTTTACAGAGGCAAAATTCTCCATACAGTTGCGCCACTCAGTGCAAGCCAGAGTAATCAACGGATGCAGGAAGGTTTGTGCTCTCAGATCCAAGACTCTTCACTGATGAAAGCTACAAGCTAAAAACTAACTGGAGATATTGGATGAGTAGGTACTAGGGATTTTATGCACCAACATTCCTGCATCCATTGATTACTTTGACTTGCAGTGATGGCGCAACTGTATGGAGAATTTTGCCTCTGAGAACAAATAAGAGGAAGATGTGATTCATCAAACACATTGCGTTCAGTACAGTTTGCACAATCACAATTATAGAACAATAGAATGAAAGATTTCAGTGTTTCTCAAAACAAAAAGTTTAATTATGTATATCCTTTTACTCTTTTAACAATGCTTTTTATTAAGATATTTACATTTTTGGGTATCCATCTGCCTTATTCAGCATCCTTTTTTTTTTTTGTCTTCTGTAAATATATTTATAAAAAAAATATTTTTATATATAAATTAGTTTGTTGGAGAAAGAAAAAAATTCTAAAGAAGACCAAAGAATAGTTGAAATTGTCAAAAATTATAATAAAGAGCATCGTTATGTGTGCAAAAGGAAGTGCATTATTCTTTGTCTAAAATAAATTATTCATAAAAACTAAAAGAGTATTGAACATAAACAAAAACTTCACATACCAAAACCCTAAGAAAATAAAATCTTTTCACAATGTATCTGATTTAACAATAGGATGGTCTCTTCCTTTTTTTTAGTATTGCATTGCTTATGCTGTCAATACCTTTTAAATTTAAAAGTAACTTCTATATTTACAGTTTAAATATGAAATAAGAACTTGTCAAAGATTCAAATGAATGCTACCATTTGTCATTTGAAAGTACCATGCAGAAATTTATAATATATCAAAACTTATTTAATGATTAGTGATCAATTGGAAGTAAAGTCTGATGCTGAATCATGTGAGCCCATTAAAAATTATGATATGGTTTTAAAATTAAAACTCTATAATAAATTATGTTCAGAGGATAATTAAGTATTGCCATTTGGTTGTAGTAGTCTTGTTTACTTGTTTAAACTGCTTCAAGCTTAGAACATATTTGGAAGTATAAAGATAAAAATTTAGTAGAAGTTTATCCAAATGAAACAAACTTCTGATAACTGTGAGAGCAATTATATTCAAAACAAATTTTTATTCTTGCCAACATGAGAAGAAAAGCGTTTTTCCATTAAGTTTTTTAAAAAATATCTATTTTAAAATGTTAAAAGATTGTGTGTGTTTGTGTAGCTCTCAATTACCTAAAATGATGAAAAAAATAGAAGTCATTTTTAGTTTGTGAAAAAGAAAATCCTGAAAAATATTGCCAAATCTTGTTTAGTTGTTATTTGAAAATCTAATAAAAAAGACATCCTTCATTATGTTCAAAAAAACAATTATTTTCTAAAGTTTGCTTTCATATAAAGTATAATTGCTAACAGTCAAATTATGGGGACATAAGCAAATTAATATTTAATTTTAAAAAAGTTAAATACAATGGAGAAAAATAAATATTACTTTTGTATTTTTTAATGTAAAATTTGTTTTTATTATTGTTTTCACTTTTTTTTTTCATGCTTTTAATTACTCATTTATATATTGCTTTTTAATTACCTTTTAATATATAAAAATAGTAAAAGTCCTATTTTCCACTTAGGCGTCATTGACCTTAATCTTATGAGAGTTTGTTTCTTATTTGTGATCATATTTTTCTTGAACTAGTCAAATCATGGTGAAGAACATTGCTTGCACTGTAATTAAGAAAAAAAAGTTTTAATGATTTGAAAGGATTGAAATTGTTGATTAGTTTAGAAAATGTAAAACAAAAATTGTAATCTTATCTTTGCCATTGATGCAATTAATTTATCATTTTCAGGTACTAAAGTGTCATGTGTATTTAGTTTATAGCTTTATTACAATGATTTTAATGTATCACTTTTTCATAGTCAATTTATTTTTATTTATTTTTTTCAATTCTCATGCTTTTGATCTTTTCTTTTACATTTCCTGTAATTTATTTATCCACTAATTTTTAAGCTTTAATTCAATTCAACAAGTTCATCTTGTTAACCTCTGTTACATTCTCTTTAATTCAATAAATCAGTCAATAAATAAATATTTCTTCGTTTTTTTTTTTTTAAATGATCATTTATTTATTTTTCTTGTTACTTTTAACTATAGCATTAATTTTTGAATTATGAAATCATTAATCTTATATCTGCGTGAGCATATATTTTAAAATTATCTTAATAAAAATATATTTTGTATATATATTTATAAATAAGCATTTATTTTTATAGCGCTCTGCTTTATAAATTGTAATACATTAAAGATCAGCCTTTTCAAGTTATTGTGCATGCGCTTTTTACGAGTGTTAATAATAAATGAATACTTTCACTCCCAACACGAGATATAGTATTTAAGAAAGAATAAAATGAATCCACTTATTCTTTCCAACCCAAATGCTTATATATGGGCAAATCTTAAGTACTGGAAGTGAAAGCGTGAGGATAGACCACTCACTTTAAATTACTGATTACGATGTCTGAATGAATGACGTCGACGAAATTATCTAGAATTTACTAAACGTCTCTCTCAAGTGAAACTTAAACATATGTAAATAAGCATTTATTTTTATAGCGCTCTGCTTTATAAATTGTAATACATTAAAGATCAGCCTTTCAAGCTATTCTTTCTTAAATACTATATCTCGTGTTAGGAGTGAAAGTATTCATTTATTATTAACACTCGTACAAAGCGCATGCACAATAGCTTGAAATGGCTGATCTTTAATGTTATTACAATTTATAAAGCAGAGCGCTATAAAAATAAATGCTTATTTACATATGTTTAAGTTTCACTTAAGAGTGACGTTTAGTAAATTCTAGATAATTTTGTCGACGTCATTCATTCAGACATCGCAGTCAGTAATTTAAAGTGAGTGGTCTATCCTCACGCTTTCACTTCCAGTACTTAAGATTTGCCCATATATAAGCATTTGGTTTGGAAAGAATAAGTGGATTCATTTTATTCTTTCTTAAATACTATATCTTGTGTTGGGAGTGAAAGTATTCATTTATTATTAACACTCGTAAAAAGCGCATGCACAATAGCTTGAAAAGGCTGATCTTTAATGTATTATATATATTTATGTAAAATGATTTATAAAAAGATTTATTGAGAGCACATGAAGCCGTATTTTATGATTAAGTAGTAATTTTTCATCTAATAATAAACATGTTTGGTTTGTACGTATCAATATTTTGCAGATATATTTATTAATAAAATTGATTGGAAGTTAATAGTTTTTTAGATTTTCTGATTGTGTTTACATCTAATTTGTATTGCAAACATTCTCGTGAATGCGATATATTGTTTTGTTTTAACTTTGTACACATGTTCAAACTTATATGCTTTTTTTATGTCGTTATATAAATATATTTTTATATATGTTTAAGTGTATTTTTTAATTATTTTTTTTAATCATATTTTAGCAAAAATCTTATATATTTTTTTATTTTTCCAAAAAGAGAAAAATTTGCTCCTTTTTTTGTGTGTGTGTGTGTTTATTTTTGTTATTAACATTTCTTCTACTCCTTGTTTTTTAAATAGATTTATTATTCACAAAATTAATTTAAGTTGATTGATACTTATGTTTACTTATAATGAATTTATTATTATCACTATTACTAAAAAGTAAGCATAATAAGATTGAATACTTGGTATGTGGACATGTATGAAAAACTATTTTATTACTACTAGAAATTGCATTTTATTCAAGAATAAGCTTGTACAATTATATAAAGAAATTCTTCACTAACAATTATCCTTTGGAAATATAATCATAGTAACTGTAAAAATGTATATTCCAGAATTATTATATGCGAATGTGTTTATATATTAATTGGCTATTACCCCTGTATTGAGAAATATATTACCTAAAAAAATGATTATATCTTTATTTTAGCATACCCTTCGTACATCTATATTGTGAAAGCATATGAAACTTAAAAATCTTTTGATGGAACTAAAGCTAATACTGCTCACAAAAAACACAAATTAAAAAAACTGATCTAAAGGAAATCATTATTTTTTTATTAGATAGTGGTAAGGGAAAAGATTTAATAATCTAATGTAATTTATTTCAATCATATCTAAGTGGCAAAAATGTTTTTTTTTTCTTTAATGAAACCTTTTTTTTTTTTAAAAAAAAAAAAAAGGCATTTAAACAAAAGACGTAAAACTATTATTTGTACATATTTGTTAGTATATCAACATTAGTATATTTATAATCTTTAGCTACATATTACCCTAAAATTCAGTGTGAAATAATGTCCTGCATTTTTTTGTTTTAAAGATTACAATATGTGTAGAGAATATACCTGCATGCACCAAGACACTGATAAATCTAATTTTAATACTATAAAGTTCATAGAGAAAATTGTGATTAGGTTACAATTTAATAGAACTTTCAAGTGATTAATTTAGGAATATATATTCTTTATTTGAAAACAAATCTAATAGATTGCTATAATTAAATCAGGAATAAATTTGATCAGTTCTTGCTTTTTTTTCTACATCTTCCCTACAATACAATCTAATATCTATTTAAAATTATATATAGTTTAAGGCTCTCTAGTATATCATCATAATATATTGTGAAGATTTTTTTTTGTTGTAATTTTGATTTATTTCTCATGAGTAGAATTTTAAGTTTTATAATTAGAAAATAATATCTATCAGAAATAACTAGAATATACAAACATTTAATTTTTCAGACTCTCTTATTATGATATTTATATAAGTATATATATATTTTAGTACTAATGGTTCTTCTCTTGATCACTGTGCTACCAATCTTTATGCAGCATATTCTTTGCCATATATGATTACCCCAGATGGCTCAGGTATGTAGATTTTATATTATAATTTTTTCATTGAATGATAATAAAATCTGCTTGAAATTTTTTAGAATGAAAAATTTTATAGAATTTAAAATATTTTAGATTTTTGTTTGTGTATTTAAATATGTTATTTTCTTTAATTTTTTTTACTTGTACTTAATATTATTATTTTCTAATGAAAGTGTATTCAAGATCAAATTCTACAAATTTTTTAAAATAAATTCTAACTCATGCTAAAGTAATAAAGTTTGGCAATGTGAAAATTTGCCTCCATTATTTTGTTAATATAATAAAAATTGCCAAAATTATACTAACAATATCAAAGTTATTAAAAACGTTTATAAAAAGGCCAGTTATTATTTATTATTAAAAATTTATTAATGAAAAATTTAAGCTAGAAAGAGATGTATACTGAATAAAATTTCTACAAAAATTATTCACAAGTCATGTTTAAAAATTTAGATTGGGAAATATGATTATCTAAACCATCTGGGATTGATTTGCTATTAAGAATTTTAAGTACAGTTAATTTTAAAAATAAATTTCAGCTAAAGTGAAATAATATTTAAAAAAAATTTAGGTACTGTTCTATTAGCTTCTGTCAGCCACTTGATGGCGTTGATGCTATGCAAAAACACAGATATAATGTTACTAGGACACCGGCATAAAAATTAATTTTTATATCTTTATATATATTACGTATCTACAAAATCAACAAGTTTATCGATTTGTTATTTAGTTGATGATGTGGAATATATGTATATAAATGAGAAGTTGGATGATAAAAATTAAAATAAGTTCAAAACAATTTTTTCTTCAAATGTTACTTTAACCTCGCTATGTAAGGTGGAATTCATACCAGATATGTATTAATTAAGAATTAGAAGGCCAATAGTTATATATACGTCTGCTAATTTCATCTTTGGAATAGGGATGTACCGTGTGATCTTTTTCAAAGATTTAGATATTCAAAAAGAATCAGATCTATGTGCATAAATAGTTTAACAATGATAGCTATTAATAATTACTCATGCTAAGAATAAAATCCTGGTATAATACCCACATCTAAATTAATTTAATGTCTTTAAGAAAAAATGGTTTTTTATTCATTTCATAATGGATTGTTTTTTTTATAGCATAGTAATATATTGGATAGTATACCTATATATTAATGTTAATAAGGTTGTTTGACTATCTGCAATATGTGTAATATGCGGTATCATGTATCTACATTCTTTTATTGTTTTCCGAAATATTTCATCAGCCAATCCTTAAATATTGGAGATGCCTGGGTGAACTCCTCCTAAATGGGCAAACCAAAGAAATGGACATAAGCTACCGAAGCATGCTTTATTCCTGAACCTGACTCACACTAAGGCTTTCAAAATGAACGGGATTCTGGAGCCGTCGAAGCAGGTCTTCTTTCGAAGAGAACACTTTTGGTGACAGGAACGGGATTTGCATCTGAACTGCGAGCTGGTTTTGGACGTCTCCAGTCTCATCGTTTTGCCGCACATACATCTCTTGACATGTAGGAGTATATTATTGTTCTGTAAAAACACCACCACGCCAGCTTCTGTGGACGGCAGTTGGCACAATTTGAATGGCTCAGTTTTGCAGTCAGCCATTTTATTTGTCACGGCCGTTTTCTTGCACAAACGTGAGCTGATCGAAATCTTGCTTGGACATACCCTTTCCGAATGTTTTGAAGGTTCCATGTTGAGTAGGGAAGCATGGTGGCAGGTTTACAATTGTTAGGAGGTAATAGTAGATCAGATGACTTGTAAGCTAATTACTTTGATGTGCATATTTGAAGAGTTGAGGCAGGCACACGATGCAGTAGCGAACTTTGGGATAAAGTGCATAACACAAAGCAGCAGGCCGCCAGAATGGCTTGCACAAAAGGCCTCTTTCTGTGCTTTTGCACAGAGATAAGGCTGGCGGCGTATGCATAAACAGCATAATTTATGTGTTTTTATATATAAATAACGCCATCAAGCAGCTGACATGAGGTAATAGAACAGTACTAAAATTTATTGTTTATAAAGATTGCTATTAGCGGAGAGAAAATTGAAATGGTGAAGAATTAAATGTGTATGGAATGCTTAATATATACATTTAAAATGAATATGTTCTAATGCTTAAAATGAAATGTTTCCTAAATATTTTACTATACCTGTTTGTAATCATATATTTGATTCTAAAATTAATAAGATCTCAAGACAATGGAGAGAATTATATTGAAAATCACAAGAATAAATGGAAAAATATATTAATAAATTTGATCACTGACTAGTATTACTGATGTTATGATCGGAAAATTAAAATATATAAATAATCATGTGCTGGATACATACCTATGATTATTGTTGGATTAGAGTAATAACCATCCTGAGGTTGGATGATGAGATGTTTACTGAATTGCTATATCAAAGGAAGGCTTAAGACACGTCTTCATAAAGTTTTGAAGCGGTTTTTATTCCACAGTAGACTGATTTGAATGATGAAATTATTTAAAAACTGGTTCTACAAATAAGTGTGTTAATGTTAATAAATAGAGTAACAAATTTATTTTATAATTTTGTTTTGAATCTTCAAAATTTCAAATTATATATATGTAATTAAAATATTTGCAATACAATGGTGTCCCTTATAGCTCATATTAATTCAACTCTCAGAAAAACTTTGATTTGAATCTGGGTTGGGTAAAACTTAAGTACCAATCAACCTTAGAGTTTATTTTTCTTTTTTTTTTTTGATGTTATTGGCCATAGCCAACTACTCAGTATATTAGATGGTGAATGAGTATTTACTATTCATAGCAAGAGAAAGATGAAAAATTGTTAAATTCTTACTATTTAATTGTTGGCAAGATTGGGGAGTAATGCTTTCTCTTTCATTTTTTTTCTGAGGAGTTGTTGAAGGTGCATTTGCATGGAAATGCATTATTAAAACTATTTTATCTATTTGTAATAATACTTAATTTGAAGTTCAAAGTATTTTTGACATTTACTTTTTAATATTTAGAAATTTAAATAATTTTTTTGTTTTTTTTTTAGATTATTAAAATATTTTTCTGGCTGTCAAAATGAAATACACCTGGGTCTCTTTTTAGGCGGACTTATTTAACACGATTTTGAAGTTACGCGATTTGTGTTTCACCAGAAGTCGAACTACGATAATGCGCTATTACTTTAAATAATAAATTTCGCGAACTTACGTTATATTGAAAGTAATAGCACATTATTGGAATTCGACTTTCAACTTAGTAATTTCAATATTTTCAGTGCTTTATAATAGTAATATTTTATGCAATAATGAAATTAAAATCATGATTTCCACATTTTATGTATACACACATTAAATTTTACAAGATTATAATGTAAATTTGTTCAAACATTGTGCATGTTAATTTTGCATTTTAAATCACATTCTGTTTTTGCTTTTTAAAAAAGAACGTTATCAATTATTAATCATTTAGTGTCCACAAGTTTATTTTTAAAAGATCAGTAATAGCAGTGGGCACAATTAAATTTGACAATTAAAAATTAAAATCTGATTTTTAATTGTAATTAACAATTTAAAAATTACTTACAGCGACTTGAAATAATGTGATGTGAAATTTGATTTTTAAACGGAATTGAAAATTAAAGATAAAAATAAGAATTTAATTTTTAGTTGTTAGTTTCATAAACAATTAATAAAATCATCGTCTCAAAGATTAATTATTAATTATGTTGTCACCAGAAAACCATTGACACAACATGAGTGTGAAGTTGGTGCTAGTTGTTTGCAAACGAATGTGTTTTTTGGCAAATAGCTATAATAATTAAAACGTGTAAATTACTGTACTGTAAATTATGCATAAAAATATATTATTTTGAATAAAATTAAATATTATAGTTAAAAAAAGTTTGTCTTGTATCAATTTTTTTCAAATTTGAAATTTTTTATTAGTCATATTTTATTTCCTTATTTTTTTTTTTTTTTGCGCGAATTTTAAAAGTAATTTTACGTTGGTGCTTTGCTTTTACGCGAATTTTGAAAAATCACAGACCGCATCCCCCCTTTTTCAATGTAAGTTACGTCTATTTTTGCGCGATTTCGTTTGTGCGTGTTTTCTGAGGAACCTATCTATCGCGTAAAACGAGACCCAGGTGTATGTAAAATGTCCATATTTTTTTTTAATTAGATTAATTCTAATTTATGAAATTATTTTTTAAAATTTTGTACAAATTTTATTTATAAAATTTAAGAATTTATTTAATTTTATTTGGCCTTTGTTCAGATAAATTTTTTTATTGCTTTTACAAATATATTTTTAACATACCAGGTGCATGACTTTGCTTTTTATAAGCTGATATTATTGTGATTATTGTACTGCATTAAGTTTTATAATTTTAATTGAAATCTTAAGAAAATTGATAAAGTAAAAGCTTAATTTTGTATTTTCACAGTATAAGATAAGTAAGACAGAAGATGACATCAGTAAAGCTCTATAATATATTTTTAAATATGTTGTCAATATATTTGGAAAACCATTGAAAAATTTTAGGTATTTACAAACTTTTTCTTTGATTGTTAGATCTTTTGTTGTAATAATTATAATTGTCAAAAAACCTCATACTATAAAAACAACGGATAATTTTTTCTAAATACTCAATGTGGAAAATTTCAAAGAGAAATTTTATTAAATATTTGCACAAAGAACTTTTATAATTGAGAATGAATGGAAAGTATTTTTCTTACAAAATAACGAAAAGAACATTGCTGTATTAAAGTGATAAGACATTCATTTTTCGATACACTCTTAACAATTATTTTTTGTTTTAAATTTGTCTTTTGTAATGAAGGGGAGAAAGAAAAGAATGAGGTTTTTACTAAAATGGATATTTACTGATGAAAAAAACTTAATGATCAGAAATTAATTCATCCATAAGGATTTTTTTCAAGCTACTACTGTAAATATTAACACATTTTCTATCAATGATAAGTATACCTGTTAATATGTAATTATGAATATATTAATAGCAGATAATGTATTGTAAGTATGTTAAAAGTATAAAAAAAAGACAGTTATAAATTGAAATTTACTAATCACAATCATTCTTACCAAGTGAGATTTCTTTTATGACATTGTTATGAAGAAATTATCTTACCAATCACATAGTTCGCCCTCAAAAGCGCTAAGTCTCAATAAGTACAAAGTTAGTATAATATTAAGCTTTTTTGAATAGAATATGTAAGCGCAAATATTGATAAATTATATTAAAGAATGAATTATTTATTTCATCTTATTTTGTTTACTATGTTTGGTAGAATTTTTTTTTTTAGTTGAAAGAGAGAATTTTATATGAACCCATTAATCTTATCCTTTGTATCACCATTGGCATTAATTTTTGAGAAGTATTTCAAAAGGTTGAATTTTTATAGTAAGTTCAATATTTGATGAAAAGGAATATGGGCATTACTTATATATATATTGTAACAGTATGGAAGTTATGGTAGTCATAAAACATCATGGTCAATAAATATGAGCAAAATCAGCATTGGAAGTAATAAGCAATTATAAGTTATAATATGGATAATAAGTATAGCATCACCAGAAATAGTCATCAAGAATCAACTTTTGTGGCAGGATTCAAGAGATACATGATAAATATTAGTCTACTCATTATTAAGCTAATGCCACTTAGGGCATAATATAAAAGCAGCTAAAATAATTACAGTAATAAATCATATCAAAAATGTTAGTATTATATCAATGATGATCATTATCAATGCTTTTAGGCAGTTGGTACTTCAAGTATCAGTGGACTTTAAAGATGACTTATGATCTTAGTACCATCTGAATAATTCAATAATTTGGATTTCCACACATGGATGTCTAGGTAGCAAATACTATTATTGTTCCAATTAGTTTAAGATTGCAAGAATGGTAGTAATTGTGATTGTGAACAAGAGAAAATATATATAATACTTAATTTATTCTATTAAATAATTTCAATGGGATTATCTGCAAATCCTTTAATCCTCTTGCTTTCAGACATCTATTCCATCTGGTGATAGTTTTCAGAAATGCTCAAACTTTCTGTTTTTATAAAATCTTTATTTTATACTAAAACTCAATAAATTGGACTAGATTTCCTTATAATTTAATTTATAAACAAATAATGTAAAAAATTACATTTGAGTGTTTTAAGTGGCCTGTAAATATAACAATATACCATAAACATCATCACAGATATATAAATGGATGAAGGTAAATTTATGATAACAATCAAATTCTTTAAAATCTGATACTTTCTTACATAAATTATAATATTTTAAAAGATTTTAACACCAAGTCAATTTTGACAAATAGTGATGTAATAGACTATATATTGTTTTTTTTTCTTTATATTATGATCAAGTTTATTCTGTTTCTAAAAGTAAAACATGAATAAATTAAGTTTACCTATGTATTTCTTTATAGTAGTCAACCAATTAGTGTGTATAATTAATCAAAAATACTTTATAAATAAACAAAAATTCATTTTTTTATTATACTTCAAAATCTTTGCATGAAAACTAGACAAGAAGACTGCAAGCTCATCTGGACATTTATAAGAACTAAGAAGTCTTTGCTGTTGCGATGTGATGCATTATGACTTCTTATTCGGACTCAGGAATCTCTCAGCCACTATGCCCAGAGAAACCCCTGATAGCTATTTTACCTTCCCTTTCCATTCCCTGCCCTAAGTTTTTTTCATATTTTTCTCTATCCTGCTCAATCCCATTTCCACAACATAATCTTTGTCAACTTCGTGATGTAAATCTCCTTTATTTTTTGCCACACCCAGCATAAAAACCAAGAACCCACTTTCTGTATAATCACTTTGTTTTATATTTATTCTTCCACAACATCATTATTTGTACCCTTTCTGTTTGCAGCTATTTACATTCAATTAATAGATGCCTACTATTTTCTATGACTTCCTTGCACAACTTCCAGACTAAATCATCCACATTTTTCCATTTATGTGTATATTCCCTTGTTGCTAAAGATCCTATACGAGTCTTAAATAATAAACTACTTTCCTTGCTATTATCATAAATTAACTCTCACCCAATATTCCATTTACTACTATATATATTGAAGCACGTTTTACTCTCTATACTAGTTCTCCATCTCTCCAACTCCCTATTCTTTGTTAATTCATCTATTCTTCTATCCCATTCCTTGCCACTATAACACTCAACAATTCTCCTAACGCAATGGATCCCATCTTCTGCATTCCGTACTATCTTTTTCTTCCATCTTGGTGCCTGCCCTTTACTTATAACCCAATTAAATACTATTTTAGCTATTCTCTTATTATCCATAAACTGCAATCTATCGAACATTTTCATTTTGCTTTTTGCATCTCTCATGTAAAAACTTGGCCATCCCATTTCTTTTAGAATTGCCTCCTTTGCTGTCCATATATCTGCATCTAATGCATGTCTTCCTATTTCTCTTCGTACTTTTTTTAAGTAATCTAATCCTTTACTAACACAACATATCATTACCATATGTTAACCCTGCTACTGCCACCCCTTTCCATACAATTTTAGCTGCATCATACTTATTATATGAAAACACTTAATTTCTTTATCAATCCCTTTCTTTTCTTTGGTTCATGTATCAATTTTTTCTCCCATTCATCCAAGCAATTTCTCTGATTACTTAAGACGATTCCCAAATAGTTATATCTATTCACCACATTTAATCTATATCCCCAATAAAAATTCTTTGTCTTCCCTTTCTCCAGTATTAATCATCATTATTTTTGATTTTTCTGTACTAAATTTAATTTTCATCTTTTTACCCACTCTTGTGCGTGTCCTCAGCATAACTTGCATACCTTCCCTTCTTTCTTTGCACAAGAAGTCATCAGCAAAGAAAAGACCTGATAATATATATACTCCCTTGCCATCTATTAATGGTATCTCTACCGCTCTTCCTAGTCTTTCTATTGCTTTCTCCATTTCTCTCAAATACAACAAAAAATGTTAACTGCAGTCCATAATGTGCCAATGTTTTCAGATTTTTTCTCCCAACTTTAATATTAATATAAGCATTATGTTATAATCTGTTTTTTTTTTTAAAAAAAAAAAGCCTGGGTCATTATAACTTAGGGTAACATTAATACTATGATCTAAACTTATGGAATAATCTCTTTTTCTGAGGAAACCTAATGATTTTCAATGAAAGGTAGGATTTATCAGTTAAAGCACAGCTTTTACAAAATCAGACATACACAATGGTAATTTACAGACCGTAACTAGAAAAATAAAAACAAAAATAATAATTTCGGAAAATTTTTTTTTTAATTTAGAAAGTGATAATGTGACAAATCCAAAGCTAATATAATTTTATACAATACATATGATGTTATATAACGTGTAATTATTATTTCCTTTTGATTTTTTTTAATTAACATATTATCTAAGTTATTTCCTTACAATAATCTGATTTTAAAAAACACTTCACAATAATGAAAAATAATAATTTGAACTTTTCTTTCTCTTTTTCTTTTGAAAATGAAATGTTCTTGTACAATATTATACTAAAAAAAAAAAGTCTTTTAAAAGAAAATCATTAAAAAAATTATTCAGTATTTACAATTATTACTTTCTTTACAAAATAATATTTATAAATGTAAATGTGTATATATCCATAATACCTCATTTTACCATGGATTTATTTTTCTTTTAGTGCTTTTTTTCTAGTTACCTAATTGAATATTTATTTTTATAAATATTGCAGTTAATGATTTAGTCAAATCTCTTGAGTTCTGGGAATTTTTTTGGTATTATAGCTTTTTCAATAATTTTTTATACATTTAGGAGGTTCTTTTTTTTTTTATAGTTCCAGATTTTAATTTAATAATTATTTTCATTTTAGTTCTTTTATTTAGCTTTGTTTCTTTTGTAATTTCAGTTTAATATTTATTTTCATTAAAAGTTAGCTTTTTTTTCTTTTGTAGCTCCAAGTTTCATTTAACTTTTTTGGCACTCATTTTCATTAATTAACATTGTTTATTTAATAAGTAGCATGGTAGTTCTGCTGCTTTAGATTGCTGTTTTGCCATTATCTTAATTGAGAATAATGTAGTGTTTTTTATAATGCTATTTCTATGATCCTGCTTTTATCGATTCATTATTTTTTTTAAAAATCTGAAGATGTCAGTATTTTATAGACGATCAGCAAATTTTTAATGTTTATTCTATTGTTAATGAAAGAGACCATTTTTTCCAAGGTTTTTTTTTTTCATAGTTTCATTTTCACACAAAATTTTTGGAATATAAAAATGAGTTTTAATTGTTTATTAAATATTTCAGATTATTTTTACATACTAATTGGTTGATAATTATTTAAAACAAAAAGAATACCCATATATACACTTTGATTTTATTTGTATATGTTTTATTTTTACAAATAAAAGTTAATAAACTTAACTAACATTTACAAAGAAAATCACAGCTTAGGTTTGACTTCCCTTTATGTGAAACTGACTGTGTAATATCAGCATCTGTCAGATTATGGTGTTAGAATATTTTCAGTTAGTGTAAAAATTATGAAGCAAATATGAGGTTTTAAAACAGAATTTGTTAGATTTATCATAAATTTACATTCATTTGTTTGCATTTTTAAAAAAAATTAAAATAAAAAATAATTTGTTTATCCTTTGAAGACTGTTTACTTTCATATCGTATGATATATTATGTCTTTTGTTCTTATTTGCAACTCTTTTCAATATTTGCAAAGTTCAAATATGATTTTTTAGAATATTTATTTATAAAATTAAATTAAAAAGAAATCAAGCCCAGTTTATTGTGTTTTAGTATATAATTAAAGATTTTATACAGAAATGAAAGATTGAACATTTTCAAAAACTTCCACCAGGTGTAAGAATAGAAAATGTCAGAAGTCGAAAAGATTAAAAGTTAGGTTTTTTTTTTTTTTGCAACTTCATTTAATATTTATTTTCATTTCAGTTTTTCCTCTTAGTTTTTTCTCCTTTTGTACTTCCGTTTCAATGTACCAATTATTTTCATTAAAGGCTAGTTTTTTCTTCTTTTTGTAGCTCCAAGTTTCAGTTTAATAATTTTTATTTCAGTTCTCCCATTTAACTTTTTTTTTTTTTTTTATAGCTCCAGGTTTTAAATTTAACAAGTATTTTCATTTTAGATTAATATAGGTGACAATCATGATTTTGGTTGATTTAATACATAGGGCTTATTGAAAATTTTTCTCGGGGATATTTTAGTTTGACATTCTTTTTAGTGAAATTAGTTACATAGTAATGCTCCACTTTTAGAAAGAGCTTAGCACATAATTCTTGTAAACTTCATACTATTATCCATAGAAGCAAAAATCTAATTGCTCACTCACTACTACTGAATTCTGATCATATTCTCTTTTGTTTTTTAAAAACACTACTGATATCAATCTTTTATGCTTTAAAACTTCACCATGTGATTTTCAGTTTCAAGCAAGATTATCTTTTTTTAAAAAAATTATTCATAACTAATTTGAAAAATATTTTTCTTCAGAGATGAAATCCCAATTCCTTGTAGTTGTTTTTGTTAATTATTTGAAAACAAAATATTCTATTTATATGTTAATTGAAAAATAATGAATTTTCTCAGAGATAAAAAAAAAATCCTAATATCTTGTTGTTTTCTTTTTAATTACTTGATAAACAGTTTTTAATAATATTTTTTTTTGTTTGTTTGTTTTTCAAAAAAAAAACTTCACAAGAAAAAAATTTTTTTTCATCTCCACTGTTTTTGTTTTAAAACCAAACCTAATAATATGAAACCAAATATTTTTGACTATTTGGTGAATTTTTTTATTTTTTGTCACTATATGAAATATCTAATCTAATTTATCAAATCATAATATTCCGTTATTTCCAATGTTAAGTATTATTTGAAATTTGAGGTCTATTGTACATTTTGATTATTTTAAATTTATAGTATTAGAATTAATGAGAACATCTTTTTTGTTATTTTAGTTACTGTCTATATTTGGTTATTTTGTAGACATGCATCTTCTTTTCAATTTATGCGTTTATGAAGTCGTTCACATTTTTTTTTTTTTAATGTCATAAAGCATAGATATACAATTTTTTTTTTTTTTACAAATAACAGTTTTGAGAGCTTAATAAAATTATAAAATTTGACTATATTTAATATTTTTTTAACTAAGTGTAAAATTATATTGACTTTTAAGAGTTTATAATTTTTAAACATTATTCCATTATATGCTTATACTCATTTTGGTTTATTGTGTCACAAAACAATAGACTAATCTTTAAGCAGATTTTATTTCATTACACAAGGATTGATTATAACACTATTAATACAAGCTTCAGTTTATACAATTTGCCTTTGGTCACTGGAATTATTTGCAAAATCTATTACAACTACATCTTAATTTACACTCTTCAAAATTGTAATCGTACAATATATAACGTTCTTTTAAAAGAATGCTATAAATATTTTTATGAAATAAAAATTCCAAGAAAAGTTATTTTGTTAATATTAATCATCTTTCACTTATCTTAGTCTCTTGTAAACCATTAATGATTTATTCAACTAACAATTTGAGAAACTCACAAACAAATTAAAAAAAAAAGATTAATTGCAAATTTGTCAAATCTATTTTTAGGTTAATATTAGCTTCAAATTAAAGTTTGATGAATTTTGACTATTTTCTGTTTGTATATTATTTCCACCACTTTTTTATGGATTATTCATGTTTTTATTATTTTTGCTGCCAACTATAATCTCTTATATATATATTTTTACTGTTGTCTGTAAAAAACACTGAGAAATAAAATAGATAAATTCACAATCCACTAATGTTTTTTAAAGAATGAAGCAAAAATATTTCACACAGAGTGCTTTTATAATATAGATTAGTTAATAATAGTTGCAAACACAATGTATAATGCATTGGTACTTTAACCCGACATGCTATGTGGTCGCTAGAGGCGCTGTTTCTGTGTTTTCACACAGAACATACAGGGTAGGGGCCTCGAAAGCAGATGACGCTTTTTCCTGACGCTAGGTGGCGCTGTTCACCATGTGTACGCACAGGAACCTTCCACAAGCTAGCTGGCAGCTTACATCGTCTGCTACCAAAAACCTAGGTGGCGCTGATTGCCGTAAACACATCTAGCTTATGTGTCGTCTGCTATCAGAACCTACCAAGATTCTAGCCCACTACGCGGCGCTGTTTCTCCACATTACACACGGTAAAAACAGCAACCTCTAAATGCCTCATTGCTAACGTTTATGAACATAGTACTTAAAACATTCAGGGCCTATAATGTACAGGGGTGAATAATTTATAAAGTCATAACTATTTAAATGTACAGTCAAACATAATAATTTTACATTCTATTTCACCATTTCATGAATCGATGTATTTTTAAAGTATGACTTTGTAAAAAGCGATCTGTTTTTTTAATTATTTACTCCAAAAGTGGGTTTTTTTTTTTTTTGTAAATAAAACAAAACGTAATTTTTTTTTTTTTAAAAAAAAGCTAATTTTTTTTCCTGTGGCAGTATATCGTTCAAAAATGTATTATTTTAAAAGATTATTGTTTGTAAAACTTTTTTTTTTACACTTTCAATTAATATTTTCAATAAATTTTAAAGTAATATAAATTATATTTTGGTTTATAGATTACTATTTCGAAAAATGAAGTGTTATTTGCGTGCTGGGTATATCGTGTGCTTGTTACTCGCAAGCAATAATTCGAAGATCTGTTTATCAAAACTTTCTCTCACAATAATATTAAAGGCATAAATATTTATTGAAATTGTATTTAAAATTTTAGAATCATTTTAATAACTAAAAATGTCATATACTCACAAGGAAATTTCAAAATAATAGGTTTAATAAGTACCGTATGAGAAAAGTAAGATATACAGTCAGAAAAAAAAAAAAAAAGATTTAGAGCAAAATATATATACATTTAATATCTTTATTGATGGTTGGAATTTAAAAAGTTTTTTTCAAAACTGATGCTCGTGTTAGGCTTGTATACTGTTAAAATTAAAACTATTAGTCCTCATAAATAATTTGGAAGACATTGCCTGTCAAAATTGGATGATCATTGAAAATTATATATGATCTTAATAGCCTAAAATTCAGAAGCCTGATAGTACTGTCTTTGCCAGTGCACTGTTTCTTTCTTTCATTATTGATACATAAGTAAGAACAGGTAAAACACATTTATTAAAAATCTTCCTTTACAGACACGTAGATATATTTCCTTTTAGTATCAAGTTATTTCTACCAAAAGTACTCCAAACAAGTTTAATCCTATGATTAATTTCATCCATTATGTTTCCATCTGTATTACTAATCTGACCAAGGTGTTTGTAACTGTTAACTTCTTCTAGCTCATCATAATCAATCTTTATTTTCATATTTTGAGCAAACACATAGGTATATTTCCTTTTAGTATCAAGTTATTTCTACCAAAAGCACTCCAACCAAGTTTAATTCTATGATTAATTTCATCCATTATGTTTCCATCTGTATTAATAATCTGACCAAGGTGTTTGTAACTGTTAACTTCTTCTAACTCATCATAATCAATCTTTATTTTCATATTTTGAGAAAATCCATTAAACATTACTTTAGTCTTTTAACATTTATCTTTAGTCCTATTTTCGTCTGATAACTCCTGCAACATTTCCTGCAGCTCTGAAGCATAAGTTGCAAAAATAACCACATCATCTGCAAAATCTAAATGACTTAAATAATCTCCATTTATTTTCACTCCTTTAGCTTCCCATTTTAATCCACAAAATATTTGATTGCAGCACTGCTGTAAACAGTTTTGGAGATATGGAGTAACCCTGTCTTACACTCTTCTCAATGTTGACTTTCCCAGTATCATTATCTAATCTAATTGTTGCTGTTGCATTTTTATAAATATTCTTTAAAATTTGACAATATCTTGGGTCTATACCTTGATGATCCAATGCTTTAATCACTGAAAAAAAGTTTATAGATTCAAATGCTTTTTTCATAGTCTACAAATCCAAAACATAATGGCAACTCATATTCATTTGTCCTTTCTATAACTTCTCTCAATACCTGAATATGATCTCCTGTACTAAAACCACTTTTAAATCCAGCTTGTTCTCTTGGGTGGGGGAAATATAATGTTCTCTGTAGACGAGTTGTAACTATCTTGGTAAAAAATTTGTATGTAACTGATAAAAGGCTGATAGGTCTGTAATTTTTAATATCCTCTTTATCACCTTTTTAAAATATTAATATTAATACTGCATTCTTCCAATCATCTGGTACATCTTTACCATTTAGACATTTGGTATATAACATTGCTAAAAAAAATTCTATTTTTTCCCCTGCTTCTTTAAATATATCAATTATAATTCTACTATTACCTGGAATCTGGAATCTTTTCCTTCTTCATATATTTAATTGCATGTCTCACTTCTTCATTTGAAATTCTGGGTAATTCAAAAGATGTCATAGATATAGGAGGTATTTGTTCTTTATTACTATATAATTCTTTATAAAAGTCTTCTATCCATTTCATGATGTCATCTCTCTTTTTAGTAATAATTCCAGCTTTTTTTTTTATTGCAGATATGAATTTCCTACCAATACCAAAATGTTGTTTTACACTTTTGAGACTTTCATTCCCTTCTGCTGCTTTCCTTGCTAGTTCACAGTTATACTTTCTTATATCATTTTCAAATCTTTTCTGCATCATTTTACAAAATTTGAGATATTCACTTTGTTTTAACGCATCATTTTTGTATATCTTCATATTCCTTCTTTTCTTCATAAATTCTCTAGTCTCAGTAGAAATTTTATTGATCAAGTGCTGTTGCAGTTTTTAAAAGTATATCAGTTGTTTTCATATTAATTTCATTCAAATCTGAATCATGTTCAAAATCTACTAATACTTGAAACCTATTTGTAAGTTCTATTTTAAATTCATTAGAATGTTTCTGAAAATTAGGAATATCAACTGTAAATATTGTTTTTCTTAATAATTTTTGTCTCTCTAGGTTTGCATTAACATGTATTTCACATCTTACTAACCGATGATCACTTCCTCTGTTAAATTTATTAAGAACATTACAATCTTGAAATATGTATTTTCTGTTAGTCAAAATATAATCCAATTCTGCTGTACTTTCATTTGGATGCTTCCATGTCCATTTCCTTTTAAATTTTTCTCAAAATAATTCATAATATAAAGTTTTCCTTTTCCTAAAAACTCCACAAGTCTCTGTCCTTTCTCATTTCTATTACCATAACCAAAATTACCGCCAGCATTTTCATCTTTCATTTGTTTACCAATTCTAGCATTAAAGTCTCCCATAACAATTTTAAAATGTTGTTAACTCTGATCAAAAGCCTTTTGTGCATCCATATAAAAATCTTCTACTACTTCATCACTTTGAGAACTAGTTGGGGCATAAACTTGAATTATCTGCATTTGGTATCTGCTATTAAGTTGTATAATTAATCTTGCCACTCTGTCCGATACACCTTTAATCTCCATAATGTTGTTCTTTCACTTTTTATTTATAATGAATACTAGCCCACTTGTATTTCCAATATTTGTGCCTTTATAATAGAGTACATGTTCACTTTTTAAAACAATTGTCTCTTCGCCTTTTCTTCTAACTTCACAAAGTCCAATAATATCCCATTTAATATAAGACAGTTTTTCTTCTAACTCTTGCAATCTTTCTTCACTTGAAAGTGATCTGCTGTTGTAAGTTCCTAAATAAAAAAAGGCATCATCAAATGGCAGCCTGTGTCCACAATCAGGGGTTCTGAGCAGCCTTCGGCCACCAACTGCTGCCTTGGTTGGTGACTTTACAGTCTCCTGGGAATAAGGGCCATGATTTTTTTTTTTGTCTGTCATAATTGTATATATATATATATATATTGGAAAAATATTATCATTTACACAAGCATTCATTCTGCCTTATCAGGCAACTGAGAAGAAAGTCCAAGGTGTTTTTTGATCTTAAACTCAGAGGTAAAAATCCAATAACCTCGTCGTGCTAGCTAATGCATGTTGGTGAGCAGCCCATCCATGTTTATATACTATATGAATAATCACATAGTAATACAGCTGCAATGACAAGAACGTATGGAGTGGACATTAAGAATTTGCCTCCAAGAGGAATGAAAGGGTTTCCTTTCAATTAATAGGATGACAAGAAATTTGTAACCTCCTGAGTGAAGACAATTTCTTGCATTAAATCAAATCTTAATGATTAATCAAAGTAAATTATAGTTTATTAGTTGATATTGTGAAATTGGTAAATATTTAAGTGTCTCTGTTGGGTGATATATATTAAAATTTGTCTATTTAGAAATTCATTTATAGATTCATTAAACCACCTAACTACTCACAAACATTATATTAGAAAATCTGTAGAGATTCTAACCAATAAATAAATTCAAGTATATTTATTATCTCCTTTAAGTTTGCCACTGTTTTCTGTTTGATCACAACACCATAAGTTAATAATTGTTGAAATCTACCGGAAAATGCTATAATACAATTCTAGAGATATCATTCAGGTATAGATCCAAGATATTGTCATATTTTAAAGAATATTTATAAAAATGCAACAGCAACAATTAGATTAGATAATGATACTGGGAAAGTCAATATATTAAAGTAATTTCCTTGAATTATTAAATAGAAAACATTTTTGTAAAGCATGTTTATATATATTATTTGAAGTATATTTCTAATATTTAATGTAATGGGTGCTTTATAATTAACAATTTTATACTTAATGAATATAAATAAATATAAGAAGTAATTTTCTTTTGAGTGGTATGTTAAAGAATTATAATTTCTTTGTTCCTAATATGAAAGATACTTTCTATATCTTTTTTCATATCATTAATTTGAATTATTTGAAAGTAAGACAAAAGAGTTACTAATGAATAATATTTTTACCTAATTTTTCATATTGTTAGGTTCAATTCTAAATTATCTTAAATATCATAAGAATTAAGAGGTTATTAAATGTTTAGGTATTTAGCTTTTATTGGTACATAATTAGATATGATTAGAGTTTTATTTTGTATATTATTATCTTTAAAATGAATCACAAATTATGCTTCCCCCTTCCCTAATGCAATTTGAGAATGTTTGTAATTTTTATTTTTATGAGATTAGTCAAATAATTGAAATATTTAAGTTCAAGAATACAAAAATTGGATAGTTACAATAGTTGTAGGCTACATAATTGCCCAGTCACAAAATTAAGGTGTAGCTGCAGTACAAGTTATAAATGAAATTCTATGGAGAAGTCCAAAGATACTAAACCATTTTAATAGCACTTTATAGTAAAAACAATTACTCTGCGCATTGTATTTCTGACTTTCAGTGCTCATATCTTAATTAAAAACAATTAGGGAACAAATAATTTTAAAAAATTTTCAGGAGAAAATAAGAAAACAGACAAAGAAAATCTTTGACCACTGATCATTTTTTATTAATCTGAACTAGGATGAAATAGTGAATGCCCATGCCTTATTCACTCCAATTTTATTTAAGTATAAATTTGGTCACTTAACTACTGGAGGCATTCAATCAAGGAGGGAGAATCAATGGTCTGGCATTCGGTCAACTCAAATACAATTACTAGCTTTTTAATAACAGTGATTTTAATATACATCATTAGACCTGAAATTATCTTGACTGCTATAAAACAGACTTATCTTCTGATAGATTTTCATCTCACCCAAAGCAATGTCATTCTGATTGTAATGCTTTGCATAAGTCTCATTTACTAAATCAAAGACTTATGATTTGGAGGTGAATAACACAGGTGATGAATGAACATATAAAAATTTTGCAGTTTTAATTTTAATAAAGAACAACTATTGATAAGCAAATATTCTATAAAAACAAAAATAAATGAATTTAGGAAAAGTTACTGATTTTAGCTTTTTAAGAATTTCAAAATATGATATACGTGTATAAACAACATCCCATTAATAGTTAAATCCCCCAGCCAGATAGTTGATTAATAAAACCTCAAAATATCTAGTCAACATACCATTGTAGTAGGTATTTCAATTCAAATAAGTCTTTAGACTATTCTGGAGAAACAAAAACAGTCCCAAGCATTATACATATTGACTTGAAAACAGGAAATGTTTATCTGAAAATTTGTGATGATAGGGATTTTACCTGTAATTATATATTGAACTATTTCCATCATTGTTATTAATTATGAAATATTTTTAAAAGATATCAAACTTTATTTAAACTTTTAAATACATTCAACTGTTAGCAAAGCATACAGATTAATTTATTACAACATTTTGAGTGCTGTTTTTTTCTCATCTCTTCAAATGTTGCTGGCCTTACCAGTGATAGTAGTAGCATGGAAATTGAACCTTCGATTTTTAGTTTTGTGAATTTAAGATAATGCTTGCTCTTACTAATTAGGCTATTCTGAAAAATCAAGTCACTAGAAATTTTATATATTTATCTATGAAGATTCTCTTGGTTTTTCCTGTTTTTTTAAGGGCAAGGTTAATGAGTAGTTTTGAAATATTATGAATTATTTACATTAGACTGATTTATAAAGTTATCTACTATAAATGTGAATGTTTTATACAAATTTTACTTTTTACTTTCTGCCCGTTATTTTTCTTGTCCAATGTATTTTAGGTGCATTTGGTTTTTCTTTTTAATCATTACTTTTTGCTCTTTTAATTACGTATTTTGAAATGAGTCAGATGATTTCAGCCATATATGTTCTTCCATATTCACATGGTATTTCATAGATGCAGTTTTTGTGTTTCAATATTTGCAGTTTGTGTTTTATAGAAGTTAGATTTTTTCATAGGGCACTTATGACTTTGGAAAGGAATCTTAATATACTGATCACAGATTTTCTTTAGTTTAGCTGCAATTACTAATATCTATGGATACGCTTTAATACCTATAATTGTTTTTTCTTATGGTGTTTCTTTTAGTTGGCTATTTCATAATGATAGCTGATGGATAAGTATTTTTCATGAGAGTTTATGCTATATGATGTTTCTTTTTCCAAGTTATTGGTTTCTGAATAAGAATTTTTATTCTGATTAGAGTGTGTGAGTTTTCTGTTGATTGTAATTTTGATTTTGCTATGAGGGAATCTTGTCAAAAGAAAATTAAGAACTGTAGTATCTGTTCTTGTTTTAATTCTATTGTGAATTTAATTAAAAGAACATAATTATTGATAGTATCCAGAATGTTTGTAGTAATGCTTTACCATATGGCCATAGAAAAGCCAGACTTTAATTGTAGATAGAATTTTATTTATGGTTGTAGTTTCAAGTTCTTCCATGTAAATATTGCTGATCAGAGATAGCAATAAGGAATCAAAAAGCATCTATTGATTTTGTTGGAAGAATTCTATAGTATATAATAATAGTATGCTGTGCAGAATGTTAAGTGTGATAAACTATCAATTGGAAGAATTATTCTGGTTTGTACACTACTATTGTTATTTAGTCTTTTTTTTACATTAGATAATGCTTCATCACAGAGTACTTTTGTGATTAAGTTTTTCACATCAAAATTTACCAATATGTTAGTTCTTTCACTTTTCATGTTGATTAATTCTACAATTTTCTTAGGATCTCTAACACAGAACTGTCTCTTGTATGCCAAAGGACTAAGAACATTAGAATTTTTGATATAGTGAGTTTTCAGAATTAACAATAGATCTTAATGGAACCTGGCCTTTATTGATTTTAGATGACCACAAAGATGTGGAATTTTTGCCAAAATATGTCAATCTAATTTTTTCTGAATCATTGAAATAGCTGTGATCAGGGATGCTTTCTGAATAATATTTACAGTCGTGATTCTTAGTTAGTATGGGACTTTTAGTCTGTTGGGAGAAGCTCTTATTGTATCATAATTACTATTATCCATTTACAAATGTTACATTGCTCTTGCTAGCAGGAAGAATGCTTATAGATTTGTCTAGTTTAAGATTTAATAGATTTTTCTCTCAACGTAAGTGATATAAGAATTGTATTGTTGGTGTCTCATTTTCCAGCATAATTTTGCTTTCTCTTAACAAAGTCTCACTTGCAGTCTAAATAATTCTGTCTGGGAATGAATTAGAGGATTTAGTTATAAGCTTTTAGAAACTGATTGGAAAACTATTATGAAATCTTTATCAGTAAATTTATTTTTTAACAAAGATTATTAAATTAAGTCAACATTGAGAAGGGTGTAAGACAAGGTGACTCCATATCTCCAAAACTTTTTACAACAGTGCTGCAAGAAATATTTTGTGGATTAAAATGGGAAGCTAAACGAGTGAAAGTAAATGGAGATTATATTAGTCATTTAGATTTTGCAGATGATGTAGTTGTTTTTGCAACTTATGCTTCAGAGCTGCAGGAAATGTTGCAGGAGTTATCAGATGAAAGTAGAAAAGTAGGGACTAAAGATAAGTGTTAAAAAGACTAAAGTAATGTTTAATAGATTTTCTCAAAATATGAAAATAAAGATTGATTATGATGAGTTAGAAGAAGTTAACAGTTACAAACACTTTGGTCAGATTATTAATACAGATGGAAACATAATGGATGAAATTAATCATAGGATTAAACTTGGTTGGAGTGCTTTTGGTAGAAATAACTTTATACTAAAAGGAAATATATCTACGTGTCTGTAAAGGAAGATTTTTAATAAATGTGTTTTACCTGTTCTTACTTATGTATCAATAATGAAAGAAAGAAACAGTGCACTGGCAAAGATAGTACTATCAGGCTTCTGAATTTTAGACTATTAAGATCATATATAATTTTCAATGATCATCCAATTTTGACAGGCAATGTCTTCCAAATTATTTATGAAGACTAATAGTTTTAATTTTAACAGTATACAAGCCTAACACGAGCATCAGTTTTGAAAGAAACTTTTTAAATTCCAACCATCAATAAAGATATTAAATGTATATATATTTTGCTCTAAATCTTTTTTTTTTTTTTCTGACTCTGTATAATATCTTACTTTTCTCATATGGTACTTATTAAACCTATTATTTTGAAATTTCCTTGTGAGTATATGACATTTTTAGTTATTAAAATGATTCTAAAATTTTAAATACAATTTCAATAAATATTTATGCCTTTAATATTATTGTGAGAGAAAGTTTTGATAAACAGATCTTCGAATTATTGCTTGCGAGTAACAAGCACACGGTATACCCAGCACGCAAATAACACTTCATTTTTCGAAATAGTAATCTATAAACCGAAATATAATTTATATTACTTTAAAATTTATTGAAAATATTAATTGAAAGTGTAAAAAAAAAAGTTTTACAAACAATAATCTTTTAAAATAATACATTTTTGAACGATATACTGCCATAGGAAAAAAAATTAGCTTTTTTTTAAAAAAAAAAAAATTACGTTTTGTTTTATTTACAAAAAAAAAAAAAAACCACTTTTGGAGTAATTAATTAAAAAAACAGATCACTTTTTACAAAGTCATACTTTAAAAATACATTGATTCATGAAATGGTGAAATAGAATGTAAAATTATTACGTTTGACCGTATATTTAAATAGTTATGACTTTATAAATTATTCACCCCTGTACATTATAGGCCCTGAATGTTTTAAGTACTATGTTCATAAACGTTAGCAATGAGGCATTTAGAGGTTGCTGTTTTTACCGTGTGTAACGTGGAGAAACAGTGCCGCGTAGTGGGCTAGAATCTTGGTAGGTTCTGATAGCAGACGACACATAAGCTAGATGTGTTTACGGCAATCAGTGCCAGCTAGCTTGTGGAAGGTTCCTGTGCGTACGCATGGTGAACAGCGCCACCTAGCGGCATGAAAAAGCGTCGTCTGCTTTCGAGGCCCCTACCCTGTATGTTCTGTGTGAAAACACAGAAACAGCGCCTCTAGCGACCACATAGCAGGTCGGGTTAAAGTACCAATGCATTGTATATATACATTATTTTTCTACACATACATACAATATAGGTACTTATTCATATATATTACCTATGATACAATTTAAAAATTACAAGTCATTTAAATATTAAGATTATCGGTACTAAAAATTAAAAAAAAGAATAATGTAGGTATAAAAAAGATAGTGGAGTAATAAATTCAGAGATTACACGCATATATATATATATTTGCCCTGTTCTGGATGATATTTTTTTTCTTAATTTTTTTTTTTTTAATTCTATTAGAAATATGATAGCAGCTTGCAATGAATGATTTGAAGTCATTCAAAGCTTTTTGATGCAATACAAGATCATTTTTTGGAACATTCTTCCATTTTTCAATTTTGAATCAAAAAATTATCTTGAACTGTAGATGAAACTAGTTGTTTCAGGAACACAAGCAATAGTAATAACACAGATTTGCTTTTCTTTTCATTATTTTATAAATTAATGATTGTTCTTGTTAAACCATCAGCTGACTACTGTATATGATTTTATTTCACAATTAAATTACTAATTTTTTATTTTATTATTTAAAGAAAGTACTTTATAGAAATATTCTATACATGTGATAGAAATGCTACAGAGAGTGTGAGATTTGGAAAGGAACACTGCAAGACAAGAGAATGATTTCTGATATTTTAATAAATAATATATCCGTAGAATATTTATTTATATTTTTCTAATTTATGAATTTTAATATTTTTTATTTATTTACTAAATAAAATAACAGATTTTGAAATGGCAGATTTGGTAGCCCCTTTGTGCTAAAAAAAATAATTCATTTATTTAATGATTCAGTCGCTTTTTGAAAATAATATATTCAACAATTTACTTTAGCAAATACTCATTTTAAAATTTTAATTTTAAATTTTTGTATTTTACTATATTTATCTATATAATATTGGCATCAGCATGTGATTTGGGCTCATTTTAAAATTTTAATTTAAAATTTTTGTATTTTACAATATTTATCTATATATTGTGACAGTCAGATGATGTAGGTTGGTTTAACCCAGTTCGAATACTAGGGGAAAGTACATCGAGGCCACCCATATGCGAGATATTAAATCAAGAATACTATGACCTCTGCCCTATTCACCTATTCTCGAGGCTAACTACGAACCAACAACATTATCTCAGCCATACATAAATTATTTTTCAACCGGCCAAGCTTAGCATCAGCGGAGAGAAACATGGAGGGAACACCTAAGGAGCTAAATAGTTAAATGTGTGTAAAAGTACATTGAAATATGTGTTTTGTGTGCCTGGATCATTGGAAAAGTAACATAAAGCATTAGAACAAAATAAGAAAACTCAAGCTTGTTAGTTAAATAAGATATTTAATTAATGACTTTAAAATATTAATAATGTTTTTAATGGCCTCCGCTATTCCCCTGAATTAATGAAAACTAATTAGACACTAAAAACAAATTGAACTATATAATATTTTTGCGGTCTAGGTCTTTTTTCCCCAATTTTGATAAAATTGTCAGCGCGGATCTCCTCGATAAAGTACAATAATAAAAATCTTTCGCAAAGCATTTTCTAATTGCTTTGCACTAAAAACAGACAGTTTAAAAATTATTTACGACATATATAGCTAAATCAGATATACGTAATAAGCTAATGGCGGACAAAAGAGGCGTTATCGAGATCAAGTTGGCAAACAAAGGAGACTTACTCGTATGGAATTTAGAAACATAAATAAAATTGGAAAGAGATTTTAAATGAAAAACTTAACTTTTAAACTTAACCGCAATGGAGTACAAAATATTTATACATGTTAGTAATGAAGAATAGCGGAGGAAAAAGGGTTAAATAGATGATCACACTATATATATCTGAGACTAGTCTATAAAAATGGTTACATTACAAATCTAATTAAATACAACATTTCATAAATATAATTCAATGAAGCAATTAAAAAAGCTATGAACAAAAAGGGTAGCATAAGAAATAGTTCATGAGGAGAGATACAATTACCGTCCTGGTTCCTTGGTCATGTTCCCTCGACGACGTAGCTTGATCCATCCATCGATAGGTATTTGCCCGGACAAGGAAAGTGGAAATAAGTAGCATGCTTTTACGAAAAGTTCTACAGACACGGCACAGAGTTCAGATTATATTGGGTGGTTACTATGGCATTTTGCTGGTATTTAGGAACCTCGGCGATAGGCAAAGCTATTTGCCTAGCCGAGCATAGTAGAATCCATCAAATTCATATGACCTTTAGCTTGTAGCATGTTCAAACTTCTCCGTGATTTTGAAGATGACAGTTGTATAACTTTTTGGAATAAAATCTCCACAAGCAAAATCTCGAAAGAGTTCTCCAAAGAGAAATCTGAATGCCAGCAAGAAAACTCTGAATAATTTAGTTTTTTGTTCACTCTCCTATTTATACATTTTTTTGTAAGCTACCTTCTATTGTTTTATGTATGATCTTAGATCTTGATAAGCTCCCCCATGCTCCTTTGTTTCAAGGTAACATTTTCTAAAAATAACTTTTACTTTTTTATTCTAAATTTCTTTCTTTAAACTTTAAATTTTATTAATTAAAAAAGAAGGCCATCTTTAATTTGCCTTGAATGGGATAATTAATTAAAAGGGTACTTGAGTACTAACTAAGCTATGACGTACTACACCGAAAGCATACTATTCTAATCTTACGATCTTTAAGATAACGTCTCCTAGTGATTTGCAAACAAACTTAATCGATAAAATTTGCCCGCAGATCACGTGGAGAAGTCACCGTGAAGATCGCAAGATTAGAATAGTATGCCTTCGGGGCAGTACGTCATATCATACTTCATATCAAAGAGGGAGATGTCCACCATGTTGGCCAAACCCTGAAACAAACAAATGGAATAATAAGTAAAATTGACTAAAATGTTAATTAAAATAATTATGAAAATGTAAATATGAAAAATGGGATAAACCTAAAATTATTAGCGATATTTAACAATATTTTGCTACGGTAAAATAATATTTCAATATTCAAACAAATGTAAATATGAAAAATGGGATAAACCTAAAATTATTTACGATATTTAACAAAAATTTGCTACGGTAAAATAATTACGAAAATGTAAATATAAATAATTAAAAATCAATATGTCCATTTATATTTTAATCAAAAGTCAGTATTTTCAATAATATTTCAATATTCAAACAAAATAAGTAATCAAATGTAAATATGTAAAATGGGATAAACCTAAAATTATTAACGATATTTAACAATAATTTGCTACGGTAAAATAATTATCAAAATGTAAATATAAATAATTAAAAATCAATAATGTTCATTTATATTTTAATCAAAAATCAGTATTTTCAATAATATTTTAATATTCAAACAAAATAAGTAATAGCTAAACCCAAATTCGTTACTCACAATTAACTGCCTTTCATAAATACTGCAAAAAGGGTAAAATGGCGGATTTTACAACCAATTTTTCCCTGTACTGTTTCAAAAACTTAATTATAAGCAATATTTAAGTAATCGACAAACAAATAATAAAAAATAATAGGTAAAAAAATAATTCTTTTTTTTTTCATGATATTTAATGAATCCAAATTGATTATATTTAGGAAAAATTGATGTCAAATATTTACTACAAGTAACTGTCTTTCACAAATGCTGCGATACTGAACAATGTAAAATGGCTGATTTTACAATCAATTTGTAGCCGTAATGTTTCCAGAATATTATTATAAACAATTTTTCAGTAATCGTGAAATAAAGCTACAATAACAGGTAAAAATTCATATTTTTTGGGAGGATGGTATTTAAAAAAGGAAAAAAAATATTATCAAAATTTTAACTATAAACAATTTCGTTTTTCAGCTACTGCGATAATGAAAAAAGAAAAAGTGATGCCATGACAAGCAATTTTCCCCATACCGTTTATGAAACAAAATTACAAAACTAAAAAGGTATATTAAATAAATTGTACTTACAAATAAAAGTCACTGTGGTGGACTGAATTCACATATATGTTCCAAAATAGCAGTGAAAGTGTCATTTTTGAAGCATCGCCTCCACATGAATTCCGTTAAATACGAATCCAAGTGTTGTCTAGCTGTACCTCTGTGCTTCTTGTTCCGCCATTTTAGTAGCCCCCACAACCTTTCTATATTTTGAGTGTGGACTCCAGTTGATGGGTCCACAAAATTATAGGTGTGATTGACCTGAAGATGATCATATCCGGCCTCCTTTAATTCCTCGGTTTTGTAACCTTTCCAGCAGTCGCTGTAAATCGTAGATCCTTCCTGCACATTGTCTCTGATGGCTTGCATGAGAGTGGACGCGGATCTGTCTTGAATGGCTACCACAAAACATTCATCCGTCTCCCTGCAAACCCCACCGAATATCCACTGCTGGGGGAGTACTCTGCCGGCATTATTTTTCCGTCTTGAAAAAAGACTTTCGTCAATTTCAATAACCCTGTTAGGGCCTCCAATTTTCACTTTTTCTTTATGCAATAGTCTCCATGTGCAGACTTCACGGAGATAATTGTTCCAGTCGATTGCTGTTTTACTGGCGATTTCCAACTGCTCCTCACAAAATCGTACCGATGTCAATTCTTGACACCAACTATATATAAATCTGATCGCAGTGACCAAACTAATTCTGGATCCTTCAAACCAAGTCCCTTTTCTGATAGCGATCCTTTTATAACAGTCTTTAACATTGCAGCGCCATTGCTTTTCATAGTTCTTAATATATATACTCATAGGATGGCCATTCACACAAAATTTCCCACTCGGAATAATCCCATATGTTTGCAAAAATTCGACCGCTTCATCTTCAGAAGATGGTAAGTCCCACAATTTTATATCCGACATTTTCTTGTAAGTTGTTGATTAGTAATAAATTAGTAATAAAAATAACACGGCAATCAAAATGTAAATTAGTAATAAAAATTAAAATTGAAATTAGTAATAAAAATAATAAATAGCAATAATTAACAATCACAGAAATTAGTAATCCAAATCTCAGCAATGAAAATGTAAAATAAGCAATAATTTCTCAATTAGCAAAATGTAAAATGAAAATCTCACAAAATGGCGTATAACAGACAATAGAAAAAAAACACGTCTTGCTTGCAATACGACAGTAGGTAAAAGACAGGTATTTACCACAATTCACCGCAATATTACATAATCTCGTTGGTGACCACGAAAAAACCTTGATCACTTCTATCGATTAGGCATGCCAATGTTTCAGTTGCCATGACATTGTTTTGGTTGATCGTTGATCTTATCTACCGGCGGCCTGTGTAGTACGTCATAGCTTAGTTAGTACTCAAGTACCATTAAAAGTATACATTCTTGTAGAAAATGTTGGCGGACTTATCTCAAAATCAAATCATACTAAATATTTTAACAAGATTTAAAAAGAAAAATACATTCTTATTTCTTTTAATAAAATAAGCATTTTATTTCAGCAGAATTTTGCATTGACTCATATAAATACGCTTGACGTATATATATATGTTTGACTAATAGGTTTTACAAGTAATTTTTATTAACAGAAATCTAATCTTAGAATGGAATTTATTTAAAACAAAATATTTAAATGCAAAACCCTGCTGGTATTGGACTATAAACTTAATTCAGGCCTACAATACTAATTAATTTATAGGAGGCTGTGAAGCATGAATTGGACTTCAGATCGATTGCTTCAATATATATAATATTGGCATCAGCATGTGATTTGGGCTTTCCATCATCAGATTTTCAATGATATGGATGGCTGAAGAGTTGGAGATAGGAGCAGATTGAAATCTGTCCATTAAAGTATGAAGATTTGCTATCTTAATATAAACTGAGCACTGATTACATATATGTGTGGTTCAGCACAAAATATGTATCTTGATTATTTATTTTTTTCCACATGTGTGTGGTCATGTGCATCAGTGGTATGAGATAGTGTGGATAGTTGAAGGGTGCTTCAAAGTCTGTTCAAATCCCCTATATTTACAATTAAGCCCCAGGTATATAAAGAATGCCTGCATTTCAAATCTTATATATATATATATAAGATAAATAAGACATCACTTGGTAAAACAAAATATTAATTCAAAGTTTAACTATACAAGAAGATAAAGAGTTATCTTTATTTAGTTGGAGATTAGCAAGTACTAAGTTTATTGTGTTTGTCCCTGGAGAATTTTTCTGCCCAAATACTACTTTAATAAAAATATATGCATTACCATTTTTATTTTTTTTTAAAAAAACCCATGGTTTTATTATGAATTAAATATTGGATTTATGTTATGGGTACGATTTTAAATATAATAAAATGTCATAAATATATGAAATAAAGGTAACTTATAGATATCTCTTTATTGATAAAATAGTTACAAACTAGTTTGGAATTTAGATGTGACACTATCATTAATATTATCTGATTGCTTAAATTTGCAATAGTTGCTCCTAATATAGTAGATTGAAATATTTAACTTGGTTTTTTAATATCTGTGAAGAATTATTTTAAAAACTTCTTAGCTGCAAATGTGTTAAACAGATGTTTAATTTTTTTTAAAAATAAGTTTGCTAAGTTATATACAATAATATCATGCATAATCATTATCAAATAAACAGTCAATTAATGGAAGCAAAAAAAAAAATAGTTGTATTTGAAATAAATATTCTAACTAAATAAAAAAAAAAAAAAACTAACAAAAAGCATTGTTACAATATTTTTTATATTTGGTTAATTCAATTTTTTTTTTGCTTTTTTTTTTTTTATTGATCTCAAGTTAAACAAGTTTTACAAAGATTTATCAAAAAACCATACTTCCAATTGCATTTTTCATGATACTTTATTTAATTTATAATAGTTTTGACTGGCTTGTAGTCTTCTTTATATGTTCTGAAATATCCATTACCTACTTCCTTGCAAATAGTTTTTATCAAACAGTATGATAAAATTATTCCATGTTATATACAGAATGGAGACATAATTGAAATAAATGATTCATTTATTTAATGTTTGTTGCTCAATATGTACATCTAAAAGTTTTTTTTTTAATTTTTAAGGAATTGAAGATAATTCGTATTTGCAATCGTCTTCATCCATTCCTCCACCTCCTGGACTGGAACCAGTAACATTACCAACTTTTTCTCCATCTCACCGCTCAGAAATGGAACCATCATCTACTTCAGCTCATGAAATAGAAGATTCAAATCAGGATAAAACACAATCTATAAATAGAGACGAATCAGTTGAAATATCTAGGTAATATGGTGTGTGTGGTTCTAAACTAATCCTGAAAAAAAAAAAGACATTCAATGTTATAATTTGTACATTCAACCCCTTCCCCCAATAATTTGATTATTTTTTTAACAAGAAGAATAAAAAAGCTTTCTTCAATATCAAATTGTTATAATGCCTTCATTTTTTTTTTTTTTTTAAGCATAAGAAAATTATTTTGGCCTCTTTGAAATAGAAAAATATCAAAGACAGTTTAGATAAAATTAAGATCATTTTATTTTGAAATAAAAATTTGTTTCCAAAACATTTTTTTATTTTTTAAAAAGCTTGGAATATGTTTTTGCCCTGCAACAAAAATCTGAATAAAACATATATGAAATGTAATTTTTTAAAATAAAAATACTATTTTTAGAATGTATATATTATATGTTGAATTTAAAGCAATGAAATAAAAGGTTTACATGCAAAAATAATTTCTGAATTGGTCAAAATCTATTATACTAAATATGATTTACCAAATTTGAAATAATAAATTATAGTAAAATGCCATATTTTATAAACCATTAGGTGGTTTTTGTATGAGAACTTCAATAGAAATAAACTTTATTAAGATCATTGTAATAATTTATTAAATCTAGAATTGTATTTTAGTTTTATTTATTTATTTTTGATAAATAAAGTTACAAGTTATTTTAGACTACAATAAAATTGAGCTAAGATAAACTGATAAAAACAAAAATTGAAAATATGTAATATTTTCCATGAAAGTGAAATGGACAAGTATATAAACTAATTTTTGAAGTTTTATCACATCTGTAAAATTTTGTTAGAAAATATATAGCATAATTTATATGTGTCATTAAGCTTAGAAGAAATTTTAAAGCAAAGCTTCTTTGGAGCATCATTAAAATGTGGTCCAATGTATAATTTAGCAATTGCTCTCCATTTTTCGATGACAGTAAAAATTAGAATAATTTGCTTTTGTTAATTTAAAATGAGTCCTAGAAATATTTTAAAGTAATATATTTTTTTATTTCTCTGAATATTCCTTATTTTAATTCTAAAGTAAACAAATAATAGAGATATTTTTTAATATATCGTAAATTTGTTAATCATTAGGCATCTATTAAAAGAGATTACATTGACATGATTCTATACCATTTTTTTAAAATCGATTTAAAATCTAATATTTGACTTTTATATATACAGTTTTATTATTATTATAAATTATATTTTAATTTAGTGTGAACTAGAATATTTATAACAAAACTATATATAGACTAGCTTTACAGCCTCTTTGCTAGAATCAGTAGAATAAAAGAATATAACACAATATGTAGCTGTTTTCACAGTTTCTATATTTACATATTGTTTAAAAGAAATAATAATCCATTATTTATTAAAAAGAAATATTGCAAAAAAAAATAAAAAGTTTTTTATGATCAGTTATACTAGCAATTGTAATCAATTTTTAGGATTTTAGTTTAAATATATTTCTCACATGATAAATTAATTAGTATTATTAAGCATAAGTTGATTAATTACAAATATTAATTAGTGTCATACAATTTGTTCCTGCATGTTATTTATAAGTTATAATATATTTTATTATGCATTTTTTCTCAAGAGTTTTATTATTATCAATTTTTATTCTATTAATCAGAATCATGCATTTCTAATTTGAATAACTGCTTATAATATTCATTTATCTATGATAATTAATTTCAAGAGATACAGTTCCTGGGATTCTTTTGTAACAGATATGTATTTTCTATTTATTTATCTCTCTTGAATAAAACATGCATTTCTAAATTAACTAATAATTGTCATCCTGTTGATGTTTAAAGAGGGGAGATAAAACTGATTTAATCTTCCTAGTCATCTAATGATGTCCTGTTCTTGCTAAAATACTGTAAATTTATGAGATAGTTGTTGGTTTTCTTTACATATTGACATAGATGACTAAATATTTATTCATTTTCATGCTTGCCTATGACTTGATTAATAACTTCATTAATAAATATTGATAATGGCAGTAATTGTAATGTTTGTGTCCAAATAAAACAGTGACTATACTCTCTTCAAGCTGCCTGAAACCCCTTCTCTGAATCAATGCATATATTGTATATTAACATACTTTAGCTATTCACCACAAAAATTGCAAGATATTAGCATGTGTTGTGTATATAAAGGATAATATAAATATATTTTAAAGATTCTTTGCAATATTATATTGGATAATTTTTATATTATTTAAAGTAATTCATACAGTACTTAATAAAAGATTATTAATTTTTTTAACACCCTGCTATTATTTTTAAAAATAAGTAATTTATTATATTGGATAATTTTTGATATTGTTTACATTTATAAAGCACTTTAGAAAAGTCAGCCTTTTTTTTAATTCATAGTTTAGATAGTAAATAAATAAAGGATAGAGGAAAAATTAATAATTTTTCAAAACTGTAGAAAAGTTACCTTTTTTTTAAATTATTGTAAGTTAACATATTTGTGAAGATAAATAATGGGAATGTATCTCTTTATTATCATATACACATTAGTATTTTATTTATTTAATGGAGGTTAATTAATACCTTTAAAATCATGCAAATACTTGTGCCATTTTAAAATTTACTTTTTTATATATTTCTTTTGCTGTACCCATAGTATTTTCAAATATACTTTTTCACATATTGAATATATATTTAAACTAAAATATTAAAAGTTTATCAATATCTTTATTATAACTGATTGAAATTGTCATTATTCAAATGAGAAATTGAATATGTGGTAGCATAAAACAAATGTTTATATTTTATACAAAAAAAAGAAAGAAAATTGTGCAAGATTCATCAAGATTGGTGTAATGTTTGTTGAGTTATAAAATCATAAACTTTCGAATTTATGTAGTAATATAGATATGTAGAAGACAAATGTTAATTTTTGAAACAATTTAATGTTTGCATTTGCAAATAAAACAATAATATATGCAAAAAGATGGCATCATAATAAGAAAACATATCTATCATTATCAAAATTTAGATTATCTAATAAACTAAACATGAGATGATAGATGTTGTGGCAGTGTATAAGTGCTCAAGCATTCATGGTTTAGTGGACAAAGAACAGACTTTTGTCACAGTAAACACCAATGTTTTATACAAATTCAAAAAATGTTTGAATATATTGAAACACACTTATGGAGCTATCTACACATGCCCAACTCTGATAATGATATCAACAGTTGTTAGTAATCTATCCACGTAGTAAACAAATATCAGTTTTACTAGCTGAACAGATATTCATGACAATATTTGTTTATTAAATGCATCATTGTATTATTCTGTTTAAATATGTAAGGCTCCTCTAACAAAGGTCACAAGTCAGAAACTAGTCTGGGGATATTGGATGAGTAGGCACTAGATGGGGACTTTATGCTCAAACCTTCTGGCATCCATTGATTACTCTGATTTGCACTGAGAGGCTATACGTATAGAGAGTTTTGCCTGTTTTAATAATAATTATAAGCAAGTATAAGAAATGGTGATCATGTGATGTTTATTGGCTTAAAACCAATCCTGCATAATAGGATATTGATGGCTATGGTTATTAAAGAACCAAAGTCACCAAAATGTATAGATACTGAACTGAGTTTAGATCTATATGATTATATAAGCTAATCAGCTTGGATTGAAAATATTATAGTGTTTTCAATTTAAGACTCATAGGTTTGTAGTTAAATAGAGATAAAAGGTGGCTGCTGGAGTATTGCATTAGATTCTAAGATCAAGGTGCAATGCTCTCAGATCCAAGGCTCCTCACTGACGAAGGCCACAAGCCAGAAACTAGTCTGGGGATATTGGATGAGTAGGCACTAGATGAGGATTTTATGCACAAGCCTTCTGGCATCCATTGATTACTCTAGTTTGCACTGAGAGGCAATACATATAGAGAGTTTTGCCTGTTTTTAATAACAGTTCTAAGCAAGCATAAGAAATGGTGATCATATGATGTTATATCTAAGTTTATTATTATTATTATTATTATTATTATTATTATTATTATTATTATTATTATTATCATCATCATCATCATCATCATCATCATCATCATCATCATCATCCTCCTCCTCCTCCTCCTTTATTAATACTTTTGTTTTATTATAATAGATTTTATTTGAATCATAAATTTTGTGGCAACATTTATTATTATAATTTTTATAATTATTATAAATTATTTATTATAATTGTATTAAATATTTATTTTAGCATTACAGCTTTCAATTATTTTACATTTGCTTTTGTATATTACAATTTTATTTTATTAAATATTTATTTTAGCATTACAGTTTTCAACTATTTTACATTTGATTTTATATATTACAATTTTATTTATTTTGCAACCTTTAATCTTTGTTACTAAACATTTTATCAGATTTTTTACAATTTTGACACTTTATAATATTTTTGTGTTTTGCAATCTTTTTTTTATAACAATTTTGTTATTTCTGCTATAGTTCTATCTAATATTTAGAACTTACATATTCAAAAATTCCCCATGGATTTTTGGTTCAAGTGAAAAACTTTAAGATAAGGAGGGGCAAATACTTCTGACACATCTAGGATTGAAGAAGAAACTGATTAATTTAATATTAAAAAGTAGGTGTTAACTAAGAGCCTATCAAAAAAGAAATACAAAAAAAGTTATTTAAATTGGGGTTTTATATGTATTAGCAATACATATGCTCCTGATACATTGTATGTTTTATATAATAAAATACCAACAAACAGTTAATTGGCTCCAGCTAAACTTCTTGGCAGTTTGAAATGAAACATGTTGATTATAAAAGAAAGAGATATACATTTTTTTTAAAGAGGTGATTCATTAGAAAAAATGTAAACTTCAAATGTTCATAATTCCTAAACCTAAAAATGAAAGTGCAACAGAAGCGTCACATGAGTTATTGCATTGCACATAATGGTGAAGCTCATGCAATTAGTGAGATACTCATTAAGTCTTGTATAAAAAAACATTATATTATGCATATTAAACAAAAAATCTAAAAATAATAGGGACATCACAATTGTCAATACTACTGTTCCACGCTGCATCAAAGATCTTTCTACCGACATAGAAAAAGAGCAATTCATCAACTTAGACTTTGCAATGAATATATATTGCAAAGAATGAATTTGCAGATATTGCAGTATTACTGGTGCTTGTTCATTATGTATTTGATAATAGTGTTGAAGAAGATTTACTCGTGCAAATATCTACAAGAAAGCTACTGAAGAAGTTATTGTTAACTATAGTAATAATTATATTACAAAACATGAAATTGGTTGGAAGTAGTGTTGATATTTATACAGATGGTGCTCAAGCAATAATAGAAAAGATGTGGAGTTGTAACATATTCTATAAGTAACTAAAAAAAGTCATTATGTTTGCATAGACAAGCATTAGTAACAAAAAATTTTCAATTTAAAACTACTTTGGATGAAGCTGTAAAAATTATCTACTATGTAAAATCTCGACGACTTCAATCCAGATTATTTAAAAAAATTTATGATGAAATGTGTAATAAACATACTGCACAAAATTTTATTACATATTGAAGTAAGATGACTATCCAGATGAAAAATACTATTGAGATTTTTGTCAACTTTGTAAGGAGTTACTTTTTTTTTTTTCACATCAAATAATTTAAGAATCTCATTGAATTATTAATAAATCTTTCATGGTTAATCAGTCTTGTGTATTTGGCAAGTGTTTTTACTAAATGCAATGAAATTAACTTATCATTACAATAAAAAATATTACAAATTTTAATTTAAGAGAGAAAATTGTATTTTTTAATAGGAAGTTACAATTCTTGATTTCTGCCCTTGAACAGAATAATTTTGATTGTTTTTCAACCTTGCATGAATTTTTAATTGAATTAAATTCTAAAGCAGCTGATGAACTTTCAACATAATTTTAGAGCATTTGTATGACTTACAATCAATCCTTTAACAATATTTTACAACATCCTATGAAGTTTATTTCCTGGATTTGGAATCCATTTACAGTGATAGTTAAGTAAATAGGCTTCAATGCAAGTGATTATAAAAGTATAATTGATTTATTTAGTGAATCTGATTTAAAAGAAAAATACAAGAAATTGTCATTAAATGATTTCTGGTAGATTTAACAGAAAAGTATCCCAATGTGTCAAAACTGGCAATTTGTGTTTTGTTTTCTTTTATAACAACATACTTAGTTGAGGCAGAGTTTTCATATTATTTGCTGCAAACAAATCCAACTACCGGAACAGACTTGATGCTATACTGGATATGAGAATTCAGCTTTATAATACTGCACCTGACCTCAAAAGAATTTGTAGTTCAAATACTCAAAAATATTGAAATCATTAAATATATAATTTTACTATATATACACTGGTTTATATTATTATTAAATTTGATTTACATAATTAAAATTTGAGAATAAACTTTTGTTTTCTTAGCTTTTATATTTCCTTGATTTATTTATTTATTATTAATATTTATCTCCTTATAAAATAACCAAGATGTTCTGTTAAAATTTCAGGATTTGTGAAGTGTTCATATGGAAAGTTTGAAAGCTACATTAAGTTACCAGTGATAATAATCATATTAGTTGATTTCAAAGAACTATTAAATGATCTGTTGTATATGGAATGTTAATTTTTTATAATAGCCTCTCTTTGGTTTCAATTTCCTATGAATAGAATTATTTGAATTCATTCTTTCTTAGTCAGAAACATCTTATATTTTTCTTGTCCTAAATTTAAATATTTAAATTGTTTAAGACAGTTGTCTTCTGCCTGAGATTTTAGTACACATATATAAAAAAAACTAGCAGATATCTGTGTCTTAATGGTTAAAGTTGAGATACAATAAATTGTGTTAAGAAGATCGCAAGCAATAGCAAACATCGTCAAGTGATGATCAAATATTATTACTTAGTCATAATAGTACTATGGTAGTGGTGGAGACAGTGTACTGCCACTGCTAGAGATGTCATTTCTGCATAAACATGCAGAAATATCCACAGTAGGCGCCCAAAAGCAGCAGTGCTTGTTCCAGCCACTAGGTGGTGCTGTTCACCATGCGTAAGCACAGGAACATTCAACCAGCTAGCTAGCACCAAAGCTACCCCTTGGTGGCGCTGGTTGCCATGCGTAAGCCCAATAGCTTACGTCGTCTGCTACCAGCAATTAGCAAGATTCTAGCCCACTACGCGGCGCTGTTTCTCCACACTACACACCAAAAAACTGCGCACTCTTCGCAATATTATTGCAAGGCTAACGTCTATGCACATATTACTTAAGAGATAGATAGCGTATAATTTAAAGGTGTGAATAATGTACAAGCCACAACTATTTAAATCTGTTTCGACAACTTATAACTGTTACATTCTAATTTCACCTGATAAATTGATGTATTATTAAATTAATTTTTTTTTTAAAATAGATCTTTTTTTAAAGATTATTTTCTCTAAAAATGATTTTTTTTTTTTTTAAATGTAATCGTTTACAGCAGTCTTTCGCTAACATTCGGGCTAAGCTAATTTTTACAAATTTTTTTCCCCACGGCAATATTTCTTTGAAAACTTTTGTTTTTACAATTTCAAAGAATATTTCCACTAACTGTTAAGTAATATAAATTATATTCAGTGGCAGTACACTATCTTCACCAATACCCATTAGGTTGTATAAAAAAGATTATTAAATAAATTCTATGACTAAAAAATTTACAAATTATCTTATGTACGTAACTAAACTTAAAAATATTATTTCTTTGTCATAATAGCAGAATTTTAGGAGCAGAGTTTAAAGTTCGTAGATTGATTCTCAGCTGAGTAGAATAATAAAAAATCTTTGATTAATTGAATGGAATTCTTTTTTGTTGTATTCCACCTGCTATTTAAGTGCTTGAATGTCACATGATTTCCTGAATTAATTAACTATATAATTGTCAATAACATATATAAGATATTTGTTAATTTTTGTAATATGCACTGATTTCAATTCACCATAAATACTTTTTTTCATATCGGTGATTTAATTTTAAATTATTAATGTTTAGTCATCTTTGATGTTCTGAGCAGATTAACTCAATTATTCTGGGCCAAAAATTTCAAGTTTGAGTCTCACGTATTGAAAAAAAAAAATTTCTTTAAACTAACTGAATGGAACTGCAAATGCTCAATCTAGTATGGATTTTTCAAATGTCATATCATTTTTTGAGTATTTAACCATTCAATAATTTTGTTTTGTTTAGTCTCTCATTGTAATGATTATTGTAGATTTATCTAAATTTTAAGAAATTTGCCTATTTTTTTTTTCTTCTTTTAGGACTGTAGCAGACACTCTTCCACCATCAATTATATGTCCACCACCAGATCAGCAACTGGTTATTGATAAAATGGCTAATTATGTAGCAAGAAATGGTGCTGAATTTGAAATGTCAGTAAAGGATAAGCATGATCCGCGTTTTAGCTTTTTGATCGAAGGAAATGATTATTATGACTATTATTATTATCAGAAGGAATTGTTTTTAAAGCAAATGCCAGTTACCATAAAACCCAACTCAAATAAAGAAAGTAGTCCTTCCTCTGGCAATGGTGAAACTAGTTCAGTCTATACATCTTCAGGAAAATGTAAGTATTGTTTTCTTTTTTTTTTTAGCAGCAATATGTTGCTAAAAAAAATTAGAGAAACAAATTTGGAAATACTAATTAGTTTTGATAATCTTAATTAGAAATTATATTAAAAGTTGATCAGCCTTCTGCTTCCCCCACCCTCATCCAATCAATGTTTTTTATTTTTTGTTCATAATATGTACGTAAAAGATTTTGCATTTCAATATCATATTCTCTTATAACATTCAAATAATATAATCATTTATAGTTTGAAAAAAACTGAAAAATTATAAATTGATCATTTTTAGTATTTTATATATGTATTGTTTCAGTACATTGATATTAATTTGTATTTGTTTTCTGTAATCTGAACCAATTTATTTATTTTGGAGTAAGATAATGGATGAGTGAAATGAAATAAAAATATATCTCTATTTCACTTGTTTGGTACTTACCATTACTAGTTTAACATTGCTTTATTGGTGAATGGGTAATTAAGTATACTTTATCTTGAATGAACATTATAGGGAATTAGAGCAATTGACAATAAATTTTAATGTTATATGTTGAATATTATGAGTGAAGATTCAAACCTAGAATAAGATAGATTAAAGCATGGAGCCACTTCAATAATCCTATACTTATTTGCTAATGATCACCTGTCTATTAACATATCTCAATTATAAACTAAAATTACAGTGATTCTATCTATTAGTAGCACAAGTCTTTTTTTGTTCTTTCAATTTCAATATTTATCATTGCTTACATTAATCTTTATAAAATGTACAATTAATTTTTTTTCTTCAGCATGCTAAATTATATAAATTGATTCATGTTTATATGATTTTTTTTTTTTTTGGATAAATAAAATCTTAGAAAAAAATTACTATTTTAAAATCATAATTTTATTAATATTATAATACCATAAATAATTAAGAAAACTTCTATACACAAAACAAAATCCTTCTTTTTATTTGGTTCATATATCTACTGTAGATATTAAATCTTGAATTTTTTTTTATTCATTCTTAATTTATCATTTAATTCCACTTATATAATTAATTCCAAGCTATATTAACAAATTTGGTATTCAGTTATCAACTTAGAACACAGAATTTTCTAATAATTTATTTACAATCAAAATCCTGATCATTGTAAATGTTAATAGAAGATTAAATATTTTATATTTGCAGAGTATTGAGATTAAAATTAAAGTATAACATAATGAATGATATTATAACTTTATATTTATTTTTTCTCACATGATAGCAACAATGTGTTTTTGTCATTTCAAGTGGTGAAGCTTTTCCTTATCTAAATTCTTTGAAAATATCTGTTTTATTTGAGTTTGCTGAAACATATAAAAAGTATTGTAAACATGTAACATTGATTAGCAGAATTCATGAGAAAGAGTACTCGCATCTTTTAATTCTATCTTTATTCAGGTAACATAAGGGAGCAAAGATTGGCAGATGATTATTTTGATCCTTAGTAGCATCATTTAAACCAGTGATCTTCAACCATCAGTCCGTGGATAACAAAATAATAAGATTTTAACCTTTTAATTAATATAAACAATTTTTACTTATTTTTTCATCGCATTTTTACTCGAATAAAAAAAGAAGAAACAGAACGAAAACAAAATCTAATCAATCTTACATAAATTAATTTGTTTGTTTTTCTATTTATCACAGGTGTTTATGTGGGGGGAGGGGAAATTAAATTTTTTATTATACAAACTCCGATTGTCTTTTGATAGCCAATCACGGCCGCTTGGAAGCATTGTTTATGTGTTAAAACAATAAAATGTACCGTTACCGGGCCGCGATTTTAAAAATACGGTCACTTGACCTCTTAAATTTTTTAGTGTTGGTTTTTTTTTTTTTGGCATTAACTTTAATTTTTGAAATCAATTCTTATTATCTTTTTTAAAAATAAAAACCAAAAAATAACTTCTCTCTCTAACTTTTACAAAGTATTTCTCAATACCCCCCCCCCCCCCTAAATAAAGTAAGATCAAAACTTTTGACTTTTTCAAGTTTAATTTTTTTTTTTGTTTAAAAATACGGTTACTTCTTTTTGGCCTATAAGGCGATATCTTTTTTGCCTTTATTTGTATACCGCTGATATACTAAAACTTATTTTTAAAACCAATTTTTATTACCTCTTTTTAAAAATAAAAACAAACCAAAAATAACTTTAGTCTCGATCTTTTGTCTCAGTGAATACAAAAGTATTTCTCAATCCACTCCCCCCAAAAAAATTAAAATAAGATCTTTTTTGGCTTTAACTTTTATTTTTGAAATCAATTTTTATCACCTTTTTTTAAAAAGAAAAATAACCAAAAAATTTCTGTCTCTAACTTTTACAAAGTATTTCTCAATCCACCCCTCCCCCCAAATTAAAATAAGATGAAAACTTTTGACTTTTTCCAGTTTCATTTTTTTTTCTTTTTTTTTTTGGTTTAAAAATATGCCCACTTTTTTTTTTTGGCATATAAGGCGATACTTTTTTTGGCTTTATTTTGCAGCTTCTTCGTCAGCAGGGAAATCGCTTTTATATGCTACCATTAATACACTAAAACTTTTATTTTTAAAACCAATTTCTGTTACCTTTTTTTAAAAATAAAAACAAACAAAAAATAACTTTGGTTTCTATCTTTTGTCTCAGTGAAGACAAAGTATTTCTCAACCCATCCCCCCCCAAATTAAAATAAGATCAAAACTTTTGACTTTTTCAACTCTCATTGTCTTTTTTTTAAAAGACGGCGACTATATGGCGATTGGGGGGGGGGGGCTTTATTTCTTTTATGCGATCTCTATTTTGCTATTTTTAAAAAAAACTTTTCCTATTAATTACATTTTTTTATCCATTCAACACATCAGCACAAAAAAAAATTACAATAACATCAAAACTTCAGACTTTTATACGTTTCGTTTTATTTTTTCAGATTTAAAATACGGCGCCTTTTTTTTTTTTGGCTGTGCAGTGGTTTTAATTACGCGATTTCTATTTTGCCCTTACTACTATCAAAAGACAACCTCCATATATGTATATATAAAACTTCATTTTGTATATATTTAACATTAAATACAGATATTACATTTATCATAATCATTGTCATGTAATTACACTAGCTGTGATATTTCCCAACATTCAGGTGAATAACATTTTATTCTTGCATGTTTTAACAATGAAATAATAAACATAGAAGTGCAAGTACATTAATGAGAACGATTGTTATTGTTTCTGTAGCAGTATGACTGCGCAACTCGAAAGAGTGTTCAGCATGTGAAGGTAAGCAAACACCATTACAATACACAATAACTAGTGTGCTGTTTTGGTCAGTTATAACAATTATGCTCATCTAAGGCTAAGCAAGTTACATCTTTAAGAAGATTTATCTGTAAACTTCTGCCGCTCCGCGAAATCTTATCCTTATTTTTGCCGGTCCGCAGGTGTGAAAATGTTGAAGACCACTGATTTAAACTATAACGAATAAAAAGATTTAAAACTTATACTTCCATTTTATACAGTAAATTCACAGGAGAGATCTTCATCATCTTCTAGCAATTTTATTTATGCACATATAAAGTGATGCTGGTTAGCATTATCTTTAAATGAAACTAAAGGGAGTTATCTGATCACAATGTCCTTATTGTTACCCATCATATTGCAATCTCACTTCCATATTATTTCCAAAAGAGTAACACAATATAACTGAACTTATATTTTATTTCTTCAGGTTAATAAATTGAATTGCTTTGAACTTTGTTTAATGATGATTGCATCTCATTTGTATGCTTCTTTAAGAATATATAAACATCTATTCTGAAATATATCTCATGACAAGCAATAACTGAACTTTATTGATGATGTGGAATACTCATATTTAAATATTCTTTCTTGAAAGATGAAAATTCTAGAACAACCATAAATTTGTAAAACATAAAATGTTATGATTCACTCTATCCACACAAATTTTTAAATATTTTGGTATAACAAAGTAATATACTTGAATAGTTAAATGATATTTTTTGATTAATTTTTGTCTTACTTTAAAAATACCTGCTCTTATGTTACTCTCTGAATGCAAATATATTTATGATCAAATACTATTTTATACTTATATTGTTTCTAATATTCACTATCTTAGATATGAAAATTACACATTCTAATGACAATGCTAATGGAAAAATTTATGTAATTATTGTACAATTATTAATTCTACTTTTATATTATTCTCTTTATGCAAGTATATTTATGATCAAATGCTAATTTGTACTGATATTGTTTCTAATATTCATTATCTTAAATATAAAAATGGCACATTACAATGGCAGTGCTAATTAAAAATATATAAATAATAATTTTATAACTATTAATTTTGTAGTCATGATTTCAAGTATTATCTCTGCTTTACTTCTTTTTTCCTAGTCTTTAGGATCTTTTTATTATGATATAATAAAATTATATACTTTTATTACTGTGGGGAATCTTTGATAACAATGTACATTTTTTAATCTTAAATCAAATTACATATCCACAATAAAGCTGAATAAATTTTGAAAAGCGATGTAAAGATTTTGAATATGCAAAGTATTGTAAAGATTTTTGAATATGTTTTCATGCAACAAGAGAATGAGAGCATCTTGTATTTTTTTTTCCTAAGACAGAAAACAAATGAAATATTTTTATTTAAATTTTTCATAAATGGATGGTAAAGTTTCTGTTACAATAATATTTAATCACCTTTCCATTTTTTTTTAATTACTATAAATATAACAATTTGGAATTTTTATTATGAAGACAATTGTTTATATAATTTCCAAGGGAATTTAATACTTAATAGCTTCTTCACTATATGAATGTCATTAAAAAAAGAAATAACTTTAAATTAAAATACAACTTTATCCCGGTTAGCAATGAACTTCTAAATGAGCATTCTCCATAGCAATCATCACCAATTTGTATCCATTGTTTTGATTTATAATCACTTATTTTTTATGAGCTTTAAAAAAAATTTCAAAACTTTTTTTTTTGAACAACAACTGCCATTTTTTCAAAGTGGCTATCATTTTATAAGATCAATGACATCATAGGATAGTGATTTTATTAAACTTATGTCTTCCAAAAATAAAATGGCAACATTCAAACTAAAAATATAGAGTTAAAATACGATTAATGTGCTTCATTCAATTTTTATCCAGTATTTTAAAATGTCAATCAGTGTTTTTATGATATATTCAAAATAATTTTAATCTTTAATTATTACAAAATCAAAAAAAAAAAAAAAATTATTTTGCACAATGAATAACCGAAAATATTTGTTCAATTAATTTTCTGAATTAAAATTCTTACAAATGTTATTTTTCCTGCTGCAAAAATTAAAAGATCATAATGGTCTTCGTAATTGTTATTCTAAGATTGATTTCAAGTATGCAGCTACTAATAAATTTTGTACGATCAAAAGTTATTAAATTTGAATTTAAAATACCATTTATTATTTTAATTTTAAATCAGTCTTGTAATTTGTGATTTAGTTAAGATAGTAAGCTATTGTATCATAATTATAGATGAACAAAAGGAAAAAAATAAGATTTTTTTTTTTTAATTTTAAAATGTGCATTATGGTTAATCTTTTTTTTTTCTTCATGCCTTATTTTAATTGAATGAATCATGATTCAAGAAATATCATTCTATGACTGCATATGAAGCACAGTTGTGAATTTTCAATGGAAAAATTGTAATTTTTTTTTTTTCTTTTAAAATTATAACTATCAAGATCTTTATTTATTAATTAATATTTTTTTAATTTAAGCTTTATTTTAGCTTCTTGGGTCTAAGCCGCCATATTGAATTTTTTAAAATACTGGCCTGAGACACAATTTTCACAATAACTTCAGTTTTAATTATGTTAGAGCAAAAACAATTACATTGTTAGAAACTAGAAAAACTAAGGAAAACAATAAGCATAAAATAAATAGTGATAACTATATAAAAAATAAGGAAAAAAAGAAATTTTCACATCCGAAATAATTATTATTTTATTGTTTGTTCATAATTTGGAAATTGACATTAACTAAAATTCAAATTACATCTTCAGTGATAATTTCTTTGTATTTCTCACAAAATTATCTTTCTAAACATGTATAACATGTCTTACCTGAGATAATCCATAGCTTCACAATATCCAAAAGAAGTTGGTTATGAATTCTTCATTTTTATCTTCTACCCCAACAGTTCCAAATGTCAAAGGCATCTATAAAGAAAAAGATTCATCCTAATAAAAGATACAAAAGAAATCATCATAACAATTGGCTTCTTGTCTATCTAAAACTAGAAATTGTAGGCTACTGTCTATATCACTGATAAAATGAGTTTCATCTCTTCATTTTATATTTTTTTGTGTACATCAGTGATGTTTATATTCTTTATGGACACAAGTGATGCTATCTTGTTATATTTATTGTATCACATAGATATAATTTATTTGCATATAGTCCATTTGTTAGCTATAGACTTGAAAATAATGTTATGAAACATATAGCAAAACCAGAGTGACTCCAAAGCATGAACAAGAATAAACAAAAACATAATCAAGAATCAGAATTTGATTATATACCTGTGTATGCAATCTTTCTATACATTTGATTATTAGTTTTATAACTCTTTACTTGTAAACACAAAAAGATTATATAAACATAATTATAAATAATAAATTATTAAACTTTTTGAAAATCATTATTTTATATAATAAGTGGCTTAGAACTTTAGAAAATTACGGTAGAACTTTAGAAAATTATGGTAGATATGAATTCTATATGAGCATAAATAAATATATAACTACAAACTAACACTAATTACAAACTAAAATTAATAAAAAAAAATTTTAATATTAAAAAAATTAAACTTTTTATACTTACGAATCATTACGTTGAAGCTCTATTGTAGGCCTTGTTTGTGAATAACACGCAGCAAATGTTGACTTGCATTCGGTAAACCATTTTTTTTCTTTTAGCGCTTTGTGATAATTACAAAAATTATTAAAAAACAAAAAAATTAAATACTGTGGTCAATTAAAACTACTGCCAAAAATCCAAATTTCAACGGATTTTTTTTGAGGTAGACATTTTTGGAATGACATGACAGAGAGCTATCAAATGCCCGTATTTTTGTTGACATCATACTTATACTTTTTACGTCAGTAAAGAAAGAAAATAACACATCATCCGATGAGCGCTCATGGAGCAGAAGCAGTTAGTAATAGAATTTTTTTATATTTTTGATTTAAAATAATGCATTAATTTTTTTTCTTAATTGTTTTGTTTCTTTGCAATATTTTACTTTATGAGACATTTTGGAGATTATTCTTACTAACTATGGTAAAGGTATAATTATTTTGACAACTGGTAGTTTACAGTTCAAGAATATTTTAAAATTAACCCAGTAGATAACTTAAAAATTATTGCAAATTTCATTTAAAAACTATTTTTTATTTGACAAATTTAAATTTCTTTAAAAAAATATTTTGAAATTTTTTTATTTTATATGATGACACTGAAAAAGGTGAAATTAATTTTCTATTATCATTATAATTTTAATTGACAAGCAAAGTATATTTATTTTTTGTTCCAAATGGCTTACACTCAGTATTTAGAAGTTGTTGTTTTTGCAGATTTCGATAAAATATTAGTTTAGGTTTATGATTCATTAGAACAAAACTTTTATTTATATTAAATATGATATATTATCCTGAATGCAAATTAGTTTTCGAAAATTTGTAAACATTTGATTACGTGAAGAAGAAAATCAATGTATCCTTTTCAAGATAGTACACTTAATGTACTAGTAGAAATCAACTTCTTTTTAAATTCTAACAGTAATCTACAAACAATGAAAAAAGCAAACTTTAATCAATTTTCGGTTCTAGTCGACTAACCGCCGCACGCCGCTTGATGGCTCTGTTGCTAATCAAAAACCAATAGATACAACATTACCGGGCTGATTTACAATTTTGTTATTATTTATTCAAAAACAAATAAATATAACGCTTTCACTGTTTTGTTTTGTTTTATAGGGATTTACATTTATTTTTCTTTAAACATTTTTCTTTTTAAAAAAAGTGCATTTACTTCTTTTGGGGGGAAACATTAGTTTCTAAATTACATTTTTTAATTACATTATAAATGTCAGTGTGTAGTACTGGAATGTGCAGGGAGGGGGACCGTTTGTTTTGACGATCCAAAGAAAATTTACGAAACAACATTACTTAATAAAATGTAAGAATTATATTTTAAAATTACCGTCTGATCAAATCAAGCTGATGCTTTTAAAAACAACCACAAAACACAGCTGTTTTAGTAGTCTCCTAACTGTTCTTGCTCAAAATTCCTTTTTCGCATGAATTCTGTAAAATGGTACTGGGACGTACACTTTTGCAATTTGTTTCATCTTAAAAAGATGTGTACAGAAGCGCGGTGACGGGCTTACAATTATTACTATCTAAAACTACATCAGGTTGTGTAAAAATCATTACTTTGAATGCACATGAAAAGACTTATAGCTACTTGAATTCTATACACCTTCACATCATACAACAGCGATCTATGAAGTGTGTGCTATTTGCATAGTACCGCGAAACAAAAGCAGGTGTAATATTTGTGTGGAATGCTATCTAGGCCTGCTTAATGACTAATATAAACAGGACTGTTGTACAGGCCGTGTAAACAGCATATTTCTGTGCTTTTGCATGGAATCAGCTACATCAAGCGGTGTGTGGTGGCTAATCAACGAGTATCATTTTTCATTACTAGATTTTTTTTATTCTACTAACTGATTAATTGTATTCTCTCTTTCACTTACAATTACTGATTGGTTTATTTTTGACATGAGATTTTTAGCTTCTAAAAATAAATATGTCTATATTTTGGAAATATAAAAAGAAATTGAATATAAAATTGTTTAAAAAAAAAAATTGAATACAAAATTGTTTAATTAAAACTAAATAATTATGTTAGTGCAATTTATGTGTAAGCACATATAATCACTTACATACATTTAATATTTATTCTCTATTAAAATATTGTAATGTTTAGTAATTGCAATGCTTAAAACTATTTTAATTAAATTATTTAAAATAACTGATTATTTTAATATAAGGTTTGTTAATGCCATGTAAAGGTTTTTTAAACTTTCTAAAGATTGTCTTTTTTTAATTTATTATATTTCTTTTGCCTAATTTAGAAATATAGACCTAAGAGTAGAATATATTGTATATTAAAACATGTTTATTGATTTACCGAGTATTTGTTAACTCAATAGTTATAATTCAATTGTAATAGAAATAGTGTTACATTCCAATTATTTGTTGTTTTGTTTTTTTTTAAAAAAAAAACAATTGCCAATAATTTGATGATTTATTCTATTATTAAACTTTTATTACTCAGACAACTGTAGTCATTAAGCTGAAATTTCTTAGCTTTTGTCTACTGATATGATAATGCTAAGTAAATATTTTTGTTTTTGAATCATTAAGCAAATAAAAAATTGCTTATATTTTATATCTTGCAATATATAAAATTAAATAAATCTTTCAAATCAATTTTATATTTTAAAAGTTAATTTTTATGGTATGTTATTTGTAATTTTTCGTTCTTATTTATTTATATTAATACAGTGTCAATTTATTTAAATCCCTTTCAAATAGCATTTTGATTTCCATGTAATACCTCTTTGACAGATCTCACATTTTTATAAGAGTAATAAGTCTATGATTTCAAAATTTAAATAATCTTTTTGATTAATTTATGAATGATGTATATTAATAAATAAATGAACATACAATTAGTTTCTTGAGAGGTCATGTTGAAGTGAAACATTGAGCATAACAGATCAATATTATTGACCAAACTGAGGGTTTTTTTTTACATTACTCAGTTGAGAATCATTCCAGAAGCTTTAATTCTTGAGTCTGTTGTTTTGCTACAATGCTAAGCTGCTCAGGGCAATAGTATGTATTAAAAATGTTGGTTGCTATTTGCAAAGAAAGCAGAAAAAAATTTTAATATGTTTTAAAAAAAAAAAAAAAAAAAACAGTTTTTATTAATTATACATATAATGCATCATTTAATAATGAATTTATTTTCTATTAAGATGGCCAAAACTACTTGTTAGTATGACTTAATTTCTTTATGAATTTTTTTTTAAAAAAATGTATAGATTTAAAAAAACCTGCATAAGATGAGTATTTTCATTGTCAGGGCAAATATTTATTATATTTTTTTAATATTGAAATTTACATTATGGTTACATTTCTAGATAAATTATTTGAAATGTTTTTTTTTTTTTTAGATATTAAAATTCCTTGATATTATATCTAAAATAAAATTAGTGAAAAATTAATTTCTGTTTATGGAGGCAATTGCCTGTAGATGTGAGTTAATGTATATGTATGTGCAATTGTGTATAAATTGTCTGATGCAGAATCTAATGTATATTTGTGTTTACAATGAGTAATTTATCAATCTTAATATTAAATAAATATTTGAAAATAAATTATTAGAGTCTAATATTTATTTTGTCAAAAAAAAAAATCTAAATATAATTTGCTACAAATCAGTTCTAAGATTTAATATGAAATTGGAGAAATTAATGATTTTTATATATTAAATGGATTATGTCCTGTATATGAGATGTCAGATTGACTTTAGGTCAACGTGGGTGTGACTAGAATCTCGGCCTCAGGGTGCCTTTTGAGGTTCCATCATCAGATTTTCAATTGGATGGATGGTTGAAGAGTTGGAGTGTGGAGAGAATTGAAGCCTAACAATTAAAATATGAAGATTGGCTATCTTAATATATATCTGAGCACTTATTGCATATATGTGTAGAGATGATAATCTGGACCAACTGATGATTGCTGGTTTAGTATGAAATTATCTATATTGGTGATTATTTATGTTTTCAACATATATGTGTTCAAGTGTATCAGTGTTTATATCAGATAGAGTGGAGAATGGTGGGTCGTGTGAAATTCTGTGCTCATATACCCTTATATATTACAAAAATAATAACTTAAAAATATTTAAATTATTTATTTTTATTTTATGATGGTTATAGTTTTTCAGCTTTATTGTTTTTTATGACATGTTAGTTTTATTCAAACATAATAATTTAATTTTAACATTATATAAACTGAAATTATAAAAATTGCCTATTCAAACAAAAAAATATTTAATGTGTCACTTGTTATTCAGCCAATAAGTTAAACTATAATGTAAAATACTATATAAGGGATTTGAACTTAGACTTTCAAACTCTCTACAGCTGTCCACTCCATCTTATACAACTGATACACATGAACACATATATGTGAAAAAGATAAATGATCTCCAATATACATATTTCATGCTGAGCGAGCACTCATCAGTTGGTCCAATCATCTCCCACACACACATATATATAATCAGTGCTCAGTTTATATTAGAGTAACAAATCTTCAAACTTTAATGGACAGGCTCTTTAGCCATCCATATCATTGAAAATCCGATGATAGAATGCTCGAAGATCTTGCTGATGCCAATATTATTGTCATACCCATTTTGATCTTAAGTCACTCTGACTCCTCATATATATAACTTAATAAGTCCAAAATACAGGCTGAATATGTAATATTTAATACAAATATATTGTGTATACAGAACTTAATATAATTTGTAGGGGTTTGAACTCAAACTTTCAAGCTTCCTACAGCTGACCATTCCATTTTATACAACTAATACACTTGATCACATAAATGTGAAAAAGTTCAAATTTCTTATAAATTAAAACAATATACTTATACTAAATATTACATATTCAGCCTGTATTCTGCCCATTCCTCTTCTGTGTATTTAAAATGGACTTACTAAGATCCTATATGTGAGGGGGACAGAGTAACTTAAAAGTCAACATATGACGATAATATTGACATCAGCAAAGTCGTTGAGCATTCCATTATCGGATTCTCAATGATATGGATAGTTGAAGAATTGGAGGGTGGAGAAGATTGAAGTGTGCCCAATAAAATTTGAAGATATGTGTGGGAGATAATGGTCTGGACCTACTGATGAGTGCTGGTTCAGCATGAAATACTTATTTTGGAAATCATTTGTATTAAATATATAAATAAAACCAGTTGCAATAGATAACTGAAATTCAAATATAAAATATCAATAATGCCAAACGCTAAATTATTTCGGCAATGCCACCTTTGAGATAAACATAAAGACTGAATAAAGCAGCATTATTCACACTTTATGTTTGTCTCACGGGTAGTGTTGCTGGAATAATTTAGCGTTTGGCAATATTGATGTAGGTGTGTTATCTTATTAAATATGTAAAGAGAAGATGGCAGGATTAGCCAATTTAATGCATTTCAATACAATAATAATCCACAAATGCATATGTATAACTAAAACTGAATAATTAACTTAATGTGTAAATTTCTCTACTAATCTAGCTTACCTCATTCTATCTTTCTTGGGTTCGTATTTCTAAAATCTACATTTTATCTATATTTATTATTTAATTATTGCATGCTCATAATTGTCTCTATTTTCAAAGTTTAAATCTATGATCGCTTGAAACAGTGAATGCGTGTCAAATTTTCATTAATATTTACTTTCATAAATAACTTAACTTTCATATAAATTGACACGCATTCAATGCATCATTTATTGTAATGCAGGGTCTACTACTTCGCAAATAGCTGGCATATTAGTTGTAATCATTCCCAGTTTAGATATGTTTTGTATTTATTAAATCTTAATGAATAATTCCATCAAATTACATTTCTTTGAGAGTCGCCAACGTTTTTTAGTAAATGTTGATAATGTAGGGCCGAGTTAGAAATCTATTTAAATCTTATCATAATCGTTTATACATTATACATGTGTTACGTTTTAGAGACGCGATGACCCATTCCGCCGTGAAATTACCGGATTCTTCAGGGTTGAAATTAACCCTAGTCGTCCTACACAAGCGGACATAATGGGTGCTCCCATAGGACTTGACGACGTCATGCAGCCAGCCGGCAAACTGTGACACAGACCGCTTGTCCCTGGTTATGCTTATGTGACACCTTATTAGCCGACATTCTTATAAACTCATTCACGGCATTGCAGTTTCGATATACTGCCATTCCATATCGCCTTTCTAAAGCGTACCACGTGTTCCTTAACTTAATTTTATTATTCTATATATCACTCCGCCTCTGCATTATCTTCATAATTTACTCTCAAATAAATGTTTGCCCTTAGTCATAAAATAAATATTTTAATTAAATAAATATATGTCTGCCGCTACTCTTAAATCTTACTTTAGACTCTTGCATTGCAAAGGTATAAATCCCTCCAGGCATGCATTAGAAATACTTACTCGAGAATTTTAGGTAGCTAGATTACGCCTTCAAATAAATGAATTCCTTTTGTAAACAAATGTATTCTTTAAAATATAATCATGTCGCAAATCCCGCTACTGAAGCTTTTAATCCATATAATATTATTAGTAAATGATTTTCTTATTAAAATGTGCTAATAAATAATTTTAAACTATACGTCTGCTATTACGTTTCATTTATTCGATACCCATTCTATATAATATTTCCTCGATTATGTAGTTTGATTATTGGCTAACCCGAAAATAAAATCATGAATCTCTTGCATATCCCTGACCACCATGCCTAAAGAAATATTTGCTAATGTCGCATCAGATGCGTTGTTTCGTGGATTGTATTGTGGAACCGATAAACTATGTTCGAACTCAGTACCACGGGTGGCTTCACTACCTCGATGGTGCTGCTGTTCTGGGTGGTGGTCGAATTCTGCATTATGTTTCCGAGTCACACGTTTTCTGACTGTTACATAAGTAACCTATTAAAGAAATAACACTTTCTCTTTAAATTATGTATGTTTAAAATATTTTGATATTCCAATTGTTGTTTTCCAGAGTAATTATGCAGAAGAATGAAATTTGTATATGATTCAATATTTGCTTTCATTTTTTGAGAAATGGTGGAAAAATTGTCTAAAAGAATTATTTTATGAAATTCTTAAGAATTTCTTGTTGAAATCTTTATGAGAACGAATGGTGTTATAGAATATGGTTAAAGATTAGCTTTTTTGGTAAAATAAAAGTCATTAAGAAAGCTACTTTTACTGATTTCTGATAAAAATGTTGTTTTTTATTGACTTAATTAGCACAACAATAATTAATGCTAGTTATATTCCGCAATTATAATTTTTTTTTTTTTAATTGAAGCAGTTGGAAAAAGTATATTAACTATCTCAGTTAAAATTTTAATTTCCATGGATTTTAGCTTATTTTATGCTATGTTATTGCATTTTATTAATATTACAATATATATTATAAAACTTAATGCTTTATTATTATTATTATTGTTGTGGAAATTTTGAAAAGTTTTTGATTTTAAAGAGGTTAATTGCACAATTTTGATAATGTATTGCAATTGTTTGCATTTAATGTAAAGATTTATTAATTTAGAGTTTAATTGATTGACATATAAAATTGAGAGGCAGAAGGATTCGATAATTGATTAAAATTAACAACTTTTATCTTATTAATATCTTAGTTTTGAACTGATATATATTAAATTGATGTGATATATATTGATTGAATTGCTAATTAAATAAAATTTAATTTTTACTAATATTTTTGGATTAAGCTTTGATTCTTGTTTGGGGAAATACTGTATATGTCTATAAGATTTTAAAAAATATTAAAAAAAATTAGATAATTACATTTAGATCTGTACTTATAAGAACTTCAAATATTTATTTATAAAATCTATCAAGTGTTTACCTATGTAACAGAAATTGGCATATATTCATTATCACAATTATTTTATTTACAGCAATAAGATCATATGCAGAAGAATGCTACCTTTCTATTAACATCCATGACATTTACTTATTAGCCGTAGTCTAAATCAATGTTTTCCAAAGTGGGCAATGAAGATTTATAGGGAGCGATAGTGGGTCAGAAGCATTTGGGGGGTATTCAGGTGGTCTAGCCTTTTCTCCGGACACAACAATTGTCAGCTTTAACTCGCCCTCAAACTGCTAATTTTTACGTTTTTTTTCTGATATTTATGATTATTTTATAAATTGTTTATGTGCAAGAATATACAAAAAAGGGAGATAGTCAGAGTAATTGCAAATGTTTCGCACATTTTTGATGGGATTTTTTTTTCTCTCTATTAACAAGTTAAAATGAATGCAGGTTATTATTGTATGGCTAATTTTAAATTTTACTAATAGATAGAAGTGATTATCCTGTGCATTATATTTTTTGGTAAAAAAAATATAAAAGTAATTTAAAGTCAATATCACCTGAAAGAATCTAAAAAATTTTATATCTCTGATTTGTTTCTTTTTTTTTGTTTGAATCTTTTGTAAAGGTGAAAAAATCTATTTCCATTGTATTAAAATTAGAAACTATACGTAAAACGGTAATCCTTGAAGAATTAAAAGGTGTGAATGGAAAATGAAAAAAGTGAAAGATAAAAAGTGTAAAACGCTATATCGTGTTATGGTCAATTATCCAAGAAATTGGATATAACAGCTATAATAATAAAAGAGGGGTACTCAATTTATATTGTTATAGGTGTGCTATAAAAGGTTTTCAACGGGTGTTGGGGGGGGGTCTCTTCTGAGTTTATTGTTTTCCTTGCTATATTTTGTCTGCTGGGCAATTAAGGGTTTGCTGAACTAAAAGAAATATTCTAGTTGTAAAGCAGTGGAGAAGGCAGAGCTGATCCTAGCTTCAAATTATAGTCTGTCCAGAATTGTGTGATCAACTCTTGTTTGGCTGCTGTCATTATTATAAAGACTTCTAGAGAAAGCTAAGAAATATAAAAATGCCTAAATTTTATCATTAAAATGCTAATGAAGTAAACTACCAATGTTAGTGCATCAGTTAGGCTACTACGCTGCTGTCATGTAGCCACAGATGCTAGCTGATAATGATGAACACCTTAAATGCCTATGTTTTGCTAAGAAGAAGGGAAGCCCTCGCCGCCTCATTGTCATGGTTTATAGCACACTTAAAAGTTACTAAGTCCGGAGATGGTTAATGGAAAGAAAGCAAAAGGAAGCCAGATGATATAATTTATTTATTTTTTATTTATTATCATTATGTCTTTTTCTATAAATTTTATTGTATTTTTTTATTATTTTTATTTTGTTTCTCTATAAATTATTTGATTTCCCTACTTTAAAACAGTTCTCCCAAATTAATTTCTGGAATGCTTGTGTGCATGCCGAGGTGTAGATATATATATATGTTTGTTGTTGTTGTTTGCTTTTAACACATTGTTCTATTTGAGAAAAGAGAAACTTACTTTGTGTGAAATTATTATTACTATTTTTGTAATCTCTGTATGTGATTGTTGAAAATTTATTGACATGCTGATTTAGTTTTTTTTTTCTTTTGTTGGCAGTGGTATTTCCTTTTTGAAATTGTTTTTTTTTTCTCAAAAGTGGCACATAAGGGTGTGCCTTTCAAAGATATACTGCCTAAGGGAATTAAAGTTTTGGATAGGGCGAAATCAAGAAATATAATTGATTTTGGTTTGATTTTACTCATTTAAACTTAAATTTAATAATTTTAAATTTTTTTTTCTTATTATTGATATTGAATTTATATTGATGCCTTATTTTGATGTGTGACATTAACATCATGTTATATCTTGTATGCATCGTATGAATTATGGGGTAGGCAGCATCCGGTACAGTATCATTAGTTGCTATTTACGTCAAAAATATCAATCAGATTGTACATAGAAAATTGTTGTAATTTGGGGAGGAGGTGTTACAAAATTTATGTCTTGCAAAGGGGGCGATGGCCTGAAAAAGTTTGGGAGCCTATGGTCTAAATCATATCAGTTCAATGAGTTGTTTGAAAACAATTATATTATTAATTTAAAAAAGTTTATGACTATTGCGTAAACAATTACCACTTTTAGTGCTAGCAATCATTTTTATGTTGATCAAATACAATTGAATAAATATCATAAACAGTTTTATGAAAAAGTTTATAATTTCAAAATCATGTTAAGTATTGTAATAAATATATTTTGTTTGTTTTTTTAGGTACTGTAAGTTTTTCAATAAAACCAAAAGAACCTGAAGTATTACCTTTAGAAAAAAAAAGTGCTTTTTCACTCAATGAAAGTAGTGATTCTGAATCAGAAAAGACAGATCAGTCATCAGAACAAACAGGTAACTGTGATTCCACTGTCAGCCAAGATCCTTCAGAAGTTAAAGTTCCAGAGGAGAAACCAAAAAAACTAACACCTGAAGAATTAGAGGCTAAACAAGGTAGCTAGATTTTAAAAATTAAAATGAATGGTTTTAAATTAAAATGTTTTATAGTTTTATATATATATCTTTAAGTTTGTAGAAATATTTTTAAATAAAAAATAATTATAAAATTAGTTATTTTCAAGACTCCAATTATCAAACGAAATATTATTTGTCTCAGTACTTTTAATATTTGCAAAGAATCAGTAATTCGCTATACTTCAGAACTATGTATGGCAAGCTTGAATAATCATTGAATATCTTAGTACTATTATAATCATATGTGCAGATTTGAAGATGATCAATAAGAGATTATTTTGTCAATAACCATAGATAATATACCAAAGAATGGAGCTCGTGTCAAGAACATTGTGAATTAGATGGGTAAATTTTTTCAAAACTTCAAGTAAATAATCGATATATTATTTATATATGTATATATAAATTTAATTATTACTGAATTTATGAAGGATAAGGTGCATAACTTAGACCCAACTAAAATCATAGTCCTTTGCCTCTATTCATTTTAACTTTTCCATAATTGATTGAAATAGGGATTAATAAGCTCATGTTGTTACTTTAGTTTACATTTTGTTTCGTACATATTATATTGCAATTAATAATTTATAGCTGAATAAAATGATTATATGGAACATAATGTTTGAATTAAAAAATTGTTAAAAAAATTTAAGTAATAGAACAAAGTTAATTTTAAATCTGTTTTTCTTTAAAAGTTACAGATATTAAATGAATTTTGATTGTATCTGTTTTTAATCATTATTCTGTAATTTTGAAGAAAAAATGGTTGGAATAGTTTATATACTTTTATGTTTACTTTTATTAATTAACATGTTTATCATAAACATTCATTTGAGGATTAGCAACAATTTAGTAACAATAAGAAATACTATAAATAGTGGAAGCGAATGAATAATAAAGAAATACGAGCAAAAATACTCTGATCAAAATGTTTTTATGACTGATATGAACTGCAATAGTCTTAACTTTTTTGGTTACCAAAATAGAATAATCTTAAAATTAAATGTTGATTATGCAGTTTTTGCAATTACTAAATATAAAGCTTTTAAACTTTAATGAATTTTAGTAAATATAAGACACTAAATAAAATGCCTGCATCTGATTGTATATAACTTGGATATGGTGATGCTTTAGCTGCAGATCATGAAATGAAATGTTTTTTGATAATTACCTATTGCTTCAGAATCAAGGAAGTATCCCGTTCTTCTTTCTCTCTAAATATAAAGATTATCCACAAGGAAGAGCTAATGGAATGGGAAAACAAAAGTGGACTTAATAAAATTGGGTCTAATTATACATATAAGGATATACCCTATTTTGGTTATATAACTACATTAACATTTTATAATTTTTTAAAAGATAATGATATACTTATCAAAGAATACAAAAAAAAAATTATATCAGTATTTTTCAAATTAATGATTAATTTCCACTTGGTGAAATTTGAATTATTGTGAACTTCAAACATCTCCTACTCTATATGGATGGTGTAGTGATAAGTCAGCTGAGATCAAGGTCTACGGATCACAGGTCAATTCTATTATTTCTAATCTCAAACTTTGAATATCTTAACAATGTACCATTAGATTATTATTATTATTGATCATCAGCTGTACTATATGATTTTTTTAATTTTATATATTATTAATACTAACAAATATATATATTTTTAATATTTATATAATATTTTTGGCTAGCTAGAGAGAAAAAAATATTAAAAAGAATATTTTGGTTATATATATATATATATATTGTACCCTCACTTTCTGTTCGATACATAATATAGAAAGTAAAACTAGCTCAATAAATAATAATTATGTTTCGGCTAAAATACTCATAATCTTAATATAATAAATAAAGATATCATATAATGATTTTTACCATTCGACTAGCTCTAAATAATTAATAGATAATATATGGTTCGATTTTTGAAAATTAACCTAATAAAATACTAATAAATCAGGAGATAATTTAGTAAAAATAAAGCAGTAATGAATTACATTGAACCTTTATCCCACAGGATACAATCTCAATGGCATAAGAACACTATCCCCCCTATTATTTCAAATAATAATAATAAATTTATAGTGTTCTTAAGTCTTTTAACAATAATAAGTAATTTAGTATAATATTACTAAACTAAACTCTAATCTCTTTTACTAAAAACATAATTATAATTATCTCAGGTTCTTGAAAAAAAATCTAATCAATTTTAAAATATCTACTGTAGCCAAATATGATAAGGGATTTTGTATCATTCCCAACTACACCTAACTAATAATAATAATATTCCATCTCCTAATTAAGTAATTATTAATTCTATTTACTATTTAATACTATGACAACTAATAATAATTATATAACAATAATATTAATATAATTCTTTTATTTCTCATGTGGCATCTTAATATGGTATAATCTGAAATATGTGGCAACAAACAATATTAAAATTCTATCCAGTAAATTGTACGATCACTTATGACTAATATTATTGCTAAGAAAATTATTCAAATATCATATTCTGGATACTTATTTCTTAAAAAATGAATAATTTATTTGTACTGTGCAAATGTATCATATTTATTTTGGATTCTGTTAATCATGTATTTGTGATGGTAAGTAAATCAGTCAAAATAACACAAAGATTTATAAAACAAGTTTAACAAATTTATTATACTTTTCATTAAAACAAAACTATTTACAATATGTACAGGTTTCACTAAATAAATCTAACAAAATATAAATCTAATTAAGTAAGACTGAGTTACATTTTCCAATATTAAACAAAATCAAAAGTAAATAAATAAGCCTTCACTCTGGCTTATGCATTATTTGTTATACACAATACAAAATAAAAGATAATCTAGACCTACACTTCATAATTTAATTAAAAATGTTTGGTAGTTGTAACTTATGCCCCATGTGGCAGCAAGAGGTGCTGTTTCTGTGTCAACCACAGAAATATTCAGAGATGGGGCCCAAATGCAGTGATGCAAGTTCCAGTCACTAGGTGGTGCTGTTCACCATGTGTACACCCAGGAACCTTATGCCAACTAGCTGCCAGCACTACTGCCCGTTTGGTGGCGCTGATAGCCATAGGTAAACACATCTAGCTTACATCATCTGCTACCATCAATCTAGCCCACTATGTGGCGCTGTTTCTCCATGCTATGCACGGAAAAACTTCACTGTTTATTAGCGATATTGATACTTGCTTGTTAGTGTTGTTTTCTATGCATGTTCTTAAAAGATCGATAGCATATAATGTGAAGGTGTGATTAATCTAGAAGCCACAACTATTTAAATCTGCTTTCACACATAATACTGTTACATTCTATTTCACATTCTGTTAAATCCATGTATTTTTAAATGATTTCCTTTTAAAAATCGATCTTTTTTTTTCCTCTAAAAATTTTTTTCTTTTTTTAAAAAGGTAATTTTTATAACTTCTTTTTTACTGCAATCTTTCTTTCAAAACTGCTAAAAATCGATCTGGCAATATTTTTTTAAAAACTGCGTTATTTTAAAAGGTGATTGTTTATAAAACTTTTTTTGGTAAAAGCCTGAAATTTGGGCAAATCAATGAAATATAACGTTACCGGGCCGCAACTTTTTGTTTTTTGTAATACACCGTGATTTTTTTTTTTTTTTTTTTATCGATTAATCGAATTTTGATTTTATTTATAACATGATTTCTTTATTATTTAACAAATTGTTATATTAATTTTCGTTGTTGTTTTTTTTTTTTTTTGTAACCTCACATTTTTCTTTATTCCAATAAATTTTGTTAATTTAATTTTGTGTACCTTTTATTTTGATGATTTTAAAACTTTGGACCGTTTCTCAACGTCCAAAAATTTGTTTTAATCCTGCCGCTGAAAAAATAGAATACAATTATTTGCAACTTGTTTAGACTTTATTCTACCTTTTCTTTTTTTGCTTGACTAAATTGTTTTTATTCTTATTATGAAATCGAAAGTAACTTTCGTGTTGTTAGGGGTTAAAAAATTGTTTTGAAACACCCACCCTCGCATCAAGAATTGTAACAAAAAGTCAAGACCTTTTTTTTTTTGTTTTTAAAAAAAAATATCTTTTTTTTGTTTCACTTTTGACTTTTGTTTATATTTTGTTCTACAATAAAAACAGCTTACTTTTTGGGGGTCGTTCTGTACTGTTATTATTAACAAAAAGTACACCGAAAGAATCATTTATTTAAAACCTCGACCTTGTTTGAAATAGAATGCAATTATTTAGTAATTGTTTCCAATTTTTTCGACCTTTTTTTTTTTTGGTTGACAAAATTGTTTTTATCTTCTTATTAAATCAAAAGTAAGTTTTGTGTTTTTTTGGGAATAAAAAATCGTTTTCAAACTCCGATACTCGGAAAAGTAATTGGAACAAAAAGTCCATAATTTCTGTTGATTTTCAACAACTTTTTTTCTCAACCCTTTTGACTTTTATTTCTATTTCTTTTGAATTATCTTTTTTTTTTGCCTTTTAAAATAAACTGCTTTGGGGTGGGGGGCTTGGGGTTCCTACTTTGATAGTATTAACAAAAAGGAGTCATTTCTTTTAACCCCGCTGAAAAAAGAAAAACATCATCCAAATACTTGTCAATTTCTAATGAAATCAAAAAAAAAAAAAAGTACACAAACTTTGAACTTTTTGAACCGATTTATTATTTTATTGCTGTAATAATCAAACAATCTGGTATTTGTGAGGACATTATGTGCCAGAAAAAAGGACACAGTCTCCCTCACCTTTCTGTACTCTGCATTTGTGAAAAGTGTACAAATTGCACGTACTCCTCAGACATGTTATTGATCTCGTCTAGTTTCCACGCAGAAACATGACTTAGCACGTGAGCTTTTGTCGAAGCGTGTTGGAACGTACCCTTTGCCAATTTTTTACATATTAACATTTTTTTAGGGAAGGGTGGGGACCGTATGACAATTATTAATGATTAACAACATTATTTAAATAGAAATGACATTACTCTATTTCGGAGATTTGAAAAAATGCTACCGCCTTGATATTTAAACACCCTCAAGCGATACCGTAATCAGCTATGAATGGAACGAATACGTGTAAATAGTTTCGAAGCATAAAACAGGCTGTAATATTTTTGTACAATCTCATGTAAAGCGGCCTAGCAAAATGGGTTAATACAATATGTAAATGTTGTATTAGCCTGAAAGGCTGGCAGCCGCCAAAACGGTATTTTTATGTGTTTTGACACGTAAACAGTGCCCCAAGCAGCTTTGGCCTGATTTCAGGCTTTTACCCTTTTTTTATATATACTTTCAAATAATATTTCCACTAACTTTTAAACTAATACAAATTATATTTCGGTTTATAGATCTTTCAATTACTATTTCGCGTACGTGTTATTTTAAAAAGGTTGATAGCGTCGCCAACGCGCAAACAATAACTCAAAGATCTTTTTATCAAGAGTTTCTTTCACAATAAATATTTTTAAATTACTTAAGAGAAAGCAAATCAAACTCTCCTTTAAATATATTAAAATATCTATTCAGTTCAAATTTAAAGGAAGTTTACAGTACAATAAACAGCACAGTTTTTCCATGCATAGCGTGGAGAAACAGTGCCACATAGTGGGCTAAGATTGCTGATAACAGACGATGTAAGCTAGATGTGTTTAAGTATGGCTATCAGCGCCACCAAGCAGGCAGTAGTGCCGGCAGCTAGTTGGCATAAGGTTCCTGTGTGTACGCATAGTGAAAAGTGCCACCTAGTGGCTGGAACTTGCATTGCTGCATTTGGGCCCCTACTCTGAATATTTCTGTGGTTGACACACACAGAAACAGTGCCTCTTGCAGCCACATGGAGCATAAGTTACAACTACCAATTGTTTACTAATTAAATAAATAGACAATATAGCTTTAATAAGTGTACACCAAAAAATATAAATACTTAAAAATAATGTTCATTTTAAAATATGTTTTAGTGTTCATTCATTAAATAAAAATTGAATTTAACAAAAATAATGTTGATGTTATTCTAGATACTTTTGCTTGGCACCATTCTCAAATCCTTATATGTGTTTTATGTTTTTTTTTTTTTTTAAAAAAAAACACAATATAAATTAATATTCATAAAATACAAGCATTTGTCACACTTTATGTTATTCATTTTGTTGTTTTCACTTTAAAAATATGCATTGCTTTGTGTAAAATCAGAATATTAAAATTATTTTAAAAATATCATGAATAGTTGTCATTTCTTTTATCATCAAAATTGTTTAATAAAATATGAAAAGTATTTATGATTCTTTACAATTCTACTATCAGCATTTACATTCAATTTCATTTGTATTTCATCTTAATCCAAACAAGAAAACCTATCTTATTCCTTTTGAAAAATAACAATATATCAATCCAAAATTATTTATTATTTTCCTTTCATAAAATGCTATGTTACACGATGTAATAACTGTTGAAATTAAGACAGCGATACTTTGCATAGGACATGAAGGAATGACTAGAGTAAAGACTCAATAATATAAAAACATATTTAATAATCCACATGGAAACAGTATGAAAGAATAGGTATAACTTTTCTGTCCAATACCTTCAAAAATAATGTCCAGATTATTTATTCAGTTCCTATAGATCATTATACAATACGAAATTATCACCACTGTCCACAGAAAATACAAGACACAGCGCTATGTCAACTGTACTTGCATAAAACTACTAAGATAAAATTATAAGCTATTTTCCTATCTTCTTCATATATCCTACATATAAGCATCCAAGGGTTTCCTTGTGTATTTCCCTATCACTACCGATTAAAACTTCATAATAGATGTAACAATCTACATCGCAAAATAACTATCATTATTTCTAATAACAAACAAAATTAACATATGATACTAACAATTCAGAACTACAATAAGAAAAAGGTTTTATTCACTTAAAACTCAGCAATAAAAATACAAATGACTTTGTTTTTTTTTTTTTTTTTTAAATATTAAAATCAATATTCAAATATTTCAAAAAATATGATTCATTCAGTAAAGAATCATGAAAAATTATGAGCATCCATAAATTATATTACACTTTGTAATATAAAAAGAAAATGTGTATGCATATCTCTTAAAAAAATCATAGCTTATATCTCAGAATAATAATAAAAATCTATATGTGTAATTGACACATACATACTCATGTTCACACCTATATATGATAAAAGCAATTCTTCAAAAATATTCTAAGCAACTCTATAAAAAAAAATAGTAAATAAAATATATGTCACATAATTATTAAAACAATTCAAAAAAATTACCTAGTGGCCTTATGACTTGTAAGTCACTATTTTAGATGTCTTCTGGTCCAAATTTAGCATAAGAAAACATATTAATCAAAAATATCAGTCATTCAGTATACCAATTATACTTAAAAAAAATGTTTGCAAAAAACTAAAATATTAAAAGACTTCTAAGGAATATTAATGTTGTTAGAATAAATAAAAAATATTTTAAAAAATGTAATCTTTCCTATCCTAACAATACATCTTAATACTATAGTTAGTATATGTAAAATAATATTAAAACTAAATTTACGTAATTCCAATTCTTGTTTGTTCTCCATAAAGTTCAAAAAGTTTTTTTCCATTCCAAGATAATGTTTTGAATAGAAATTTCCCCTGTGCGGTTGCTATGTGACGAATATCGTCTGAAAGTTTCTCTCCCTCGGCGCATAAACTCACAAATAATATAAATGAAGTTGATTTTTAAATCCAAATAAATTTCAAGATTTATTATTAATCCTGTTCTTGAAAGTCCTTCAAATACAGTCTATTATCTGTTGCTTTCCAGGATAATAATTATTAATGTAATATTTTTTTAAAAAAATATCTCCTATAGGTAAGTTCCAGTGTTTTTTCCCGTTCACGTGAAATTCATTGGCTTTAGATGCATCATTATCAGTCTTCTAAAATCAATACGTATGCTAGCAGAAAGTACACATTTTTCCATTCTATTCAAAATATTATTATTTCATTAAGCAGATATATAGTCATTAATAAATTCATGTTTAAATATTCTATAAGTGATTCATTAGTCCTGATAATACTTATTTCTATTATCCATTAATTTTTTATTTTTTTTTCAAAAACGTATATTTAAGAGAACAAGTTTTTTTTATATTATGTAATATATTGATTTAAATTCAGTAAAATTATATGATTAAGAGTTTGAACTTTGAATTGTTGAATTTCAGTTGAGTCAAAGATATATATATAAATTTTAATCAGAAAGAAACACATGTATTAAAGATGTATATAAAAATGATTGAAAGATTTTGAATAAAATGTCTAGTTCTTTTTACTTTTAATAAATTCTAATCAGATATTCTAAAAGCACTAGGGATACTGATTAAAGATTTAGAGTCAGACACCATTACAATGTAGTCTTCGGTGTCTCCAAGCAAATAGAGACTATATAGTAATTAATTAACTTATGGTTTTTTTTGTCTGTGTGCATATATTTATATTAAATGAAGTATCCCAATTCACAATTAAATCACTGACTAAAATTAAGGTAAAAATTCACTCTTATCAAAACAGACTTTTCATGTGCAAAACAATACAACAAAAAACAAATATATATTATCCTATTTTGCATTCTATATATATTTAATATTGAAAAAACTTTTAAACAAATTATTTTTAATTTTTTCTTTTTTAATAGAGATTTTTGATTCTGAACTTATTAATTTATTTAAATGTTCCTTTGATATTAAAGGTAATTGGAATTGTGGGAGGATATGATTGTATATAGTTACTTTGTGTTGTGTAATCTTATTCAATAAAGATTTATGATTTTGCATCTGTACATTTGTTTAAAAAATTTTTTGACATTAAATGTAATTGAAATATGTATTAGATTTGTAGGGAGATAGGATATTATATATTTGTTTTGTGATATATTATTTTGCTCTTGAGAAATCTACTTGACAGGGAAATCATTGTCAATGAATTTTTTAACTTAGTTTTGACTGGTGATTTAATTTTGATTTGAAATACTTGCTTTATTATATTGCCTAGTTTGGTTTTTGACATTAAATATTATACATATATATGTATATATATTTGAAGCTGAAAAAAAACTTTTAGACAAATTAGCTGCTGCAGCCAGAGAAAAACTTGCTCAAGCTTCAAGGGAAAGACAATTGCAATTGGAACGTAAGCGCAAAGCTGCCCTTTTTATAAATATGCTAAAAACATCTCCTGCACCTAAATCAAATGATGAAGTTATTGCAGCAAAATTAGAGAAAAAATCTCCTAAACTTATCAGTCCACATTTATCACCATTATCTAGTCATCATGGTAGTTCTAATGTTGCGTCAGTTCAAATGATCACTAAAAAACGATCACGATCTAAATCACCTCATAAAAAGAAAACCAATATTTCTTCATCTGTAATGTCTAAAGTTACATCTGTAGAATCAGAAAAGAGAAAAATTGAAAATAAAAAGAAACATAGTTCAAAAAGGAAGTCCAGATCTAGATCTAGAGGGCCTTCACAATCACATAATAGACGATCACATAGTAGAAGTCGATCAGAAAGGCAGACTCCTGTAGGATTTCGATCACGTTCAAGATCAAGGAATAGAAGTCATCAAAGATCAAAATCAAAACAAAGAAAATCAGGTCCACCCACTTCATATTCTATGATGAGGAGGTAATTATTTTTTTTATCATATCTGTTAGTTTACATTTGCTTTATAAATTACTAATTATTTAAATAATTTTTATATTAATGAAATTTTTTTTTTTTTCTTTTAGTTTGTCTTTTTATTTTGATAATAGGGTAAACTGATTTATCTCTTAGTATGTGAATATAGGTTTTTTTATAGTGGAAATAAAATTGGGTAATTTATTAATAGATTATGCTAGTTACTTTGTCATCAGTTAAGTTATATTTGTTTTTCGTTTGAGATCCTAGTATTTACATGAACTTTAAAAATAATATATACATTGATATTTGTAATTTGTTCTACATTTGTAAAATAGATGTGTCATAATTATTATTATATACATTTATTACAAAATTATTTTGAAAGCAGTTTAACCAAATATTGATAAATTATTAAATTATCAATAATAATCAATGGGATTTTATTTTATTGTGATATCTTTAATGATTAGATATTTACATTTTATCTTAGAGAACAAGTTAAACACAAAAAAAGAAAAATATAATATTGTATAAATTATTACTTGGATTTTATAAAATGAAATTTAAATAAAAATGAAAAAAATCTACTAATCTTGAAGGAAATATGTTTTTGTTAAAATCTCTTAATCTTTTTTTTTTTTGTGTGAAAATTATATTAAAATATTTATGTATATTGATGTTGATTATAAAAATTTGAATTGTTTTTTTTTTTTTTTTGCTATTGCTGTCTATTAACAGAAAATATTATAAAAAATGCAAAAAAACCATAAATAATATTTTTTTCATTAATACAAATATTACTAATATATACATACATCATTTTACTTCATTCTTAAAACTGGATTGCCATGTTTTTATAAACTATTGAACTAGTGAAAAAAATAGATTGACTCTTATACAATAGTATATATATATATTTCATAAACAATTTCCATTACTTCAAATTTGAGATATATTTATGTAAAAAATTAAGCATTATGCTGATAGCATGAATGTAACCAAATCAATCATTTCATAACGTTTAAAACTTTCTTCACACTCTTATAGGTTACTGAAATGGTGAAAAAGATATCAAACTGATTTCTCTCACTGCATAATATATTTTATGGAAAATATTCTTTTAATGAGGAAGGGTTTTAAATCCTTGAATCTTCTCATTAGCTCAATTTTTACCAAAAATAATGTGATCTGTGCACCAATCACTCAAAGCTAGAATATATTCACAATCCAATTTACAGAATATGGTATTAAACCTTTTAATTAAATTATAAAAACGTAAAAATTAAGGGTGATTGCTATCTTCAATAGAATAATTCTTTTTTACTATTAATGCTAAAGATTAAGCACTACATTAGAAGCAAATGTGTAATCAATTAAACCATTTTACAGCATTTTTAAATAATTACATTTAAGTCAAAATAATTTTGGGGTAGTATCCTGCATGATTTGCTGTGATGGTAGAGTGGCAGATTCTGAAGGACAAGATGCATGGATTTCAAACCAGCTCACATCTCAGACTCAAACTTCTTATGATCTTCCAAGCAATAAGCCATTGATTATTTATTTTACTTTATTATTGATAGAATTAATAAAAGAATAAGGGTAGTAGTTGGGTGGGAAGTTATAAGATAGTTTTATTTTCTAGTGGTAAAAATATTAAAATGAGAATTGCAACGGCTACACATGCTTTTAATAAGGGTAGGAAGATATATTTGGATCTTTTAAACAGTGGTATCTTGAGATATGTTGTGAATATGATCAAACTGATTTAATTTGTTTTTATAATTCTTTAATAAACATATTGTTGTGGACGCTCTTAGTAACAAGTTAACATTTAAAAGATTTACAATTTTTTAAATTATCAATATCAAATAATAACAGGCATTAAGTTTACTTATATAACAATCTGATAATGTGATTCTATTACCAAGAAACAGATATACCAAACTGTTGCTAATCCAATTTCAAAAAACTCATTGTTCTGACATATTCATAAGAATTTTGCAGTGCAGTTACTGCTAATTCATTATTATTTAACCAGTTGGAAGATACAAAAATGGCATAAAAGAGACACAAGATGCAAGAAAATAAAATTAACATTAAAAGTGATTGTAATTGCATTAATTTATAAATTTGCTTTTCTCATATACAATTGTATCTAAAGTATTATCATATGGTTTACAAAACATATTAATCGTTTAAAACCAGTCAACACTTAGACAATATCAATAACAATCAACAATTTCAAACTGTTGTCAAGACAACCTCCTTTTAACAATTAAACATTAAATATATCAAAATTGTTTATTGCATCTACGAGATTAATTACTCTCTCTTTCATCTGCTTTGGATATTGATAACTTATTTGAGTAACATTCAGATAAAGCTTTAGTGATAGTATTTTTTTTTTTTTTTTGTAAAAGTGAGTGCTTTAATAGTATTAAAGCAATAAGCAAAAGATGATGCAATTTGAACAAGAAATTGGGTTCATTGATTTTAATTCAAGAATTAGCTATTTTCCAGTAAAATATTTGTTTTTGTGTTTTTTTTTTAAATACTTGTACATTCAATATTATGTCTGAAGAAGGTATTTACTATAGTGAAAATTGATAAAATTAACTGTATATGTTCAACTTTGTGTGTGTTTAAAATATTGGTAGATTCACTTGACTAGTAATATCTGCCAAAGAAACTATTTTATTTAATAATTTCCCACTAACGAAGCTTATTATGCATTGTTATATTATAAATTTCTTTATTTCCATCAAATTACTATTGTAGATTATTATTACAAAATGTGAACCAGAGGAATCTTCCAAATCCTAAAAGCATCACCACTATCCATCTTTAATCATTACCTTCTTCTGATGATTTTTCAGTCAACACTCATCATCTTTTAATAATAAATATAGCAATTATATTAATAAAATAAAATTGTTATACTAACAAATCTACTAGTACTGTAATTTATTTATTTTTAAAAAAAGTGTCTATCACTTCTGCAAGGGGTAGCTAACATTTTACAGTAATGCACCTTTTTTTTTTTCACAAGAGTTGACATGTTCCATTTATACTATTATTCTTTGTATAAAATACTGTATATTATAGTTAAATAATATCTAAATATAATTATTATATCTATACTGAACATAATGTAATTAGAAGGGATTTGAACTCAGACTTTCAAGTTTCTACAGCTATCCACTCCATTCTACACAACCAATATACAAGATCACAACCTGTGAAATGTTTTTTGATTACAATATTATTTTATAAAGATCCTTGCTTTTTATAATCAAGGCTCCAATACAACAAATTTATTCCGATAATGCACCACAGACTGGTCATTCCTAGAATATAATAATTTATTTTAGATTTTTTTTTTTGCTTCAGTTCCATAACTATATTCTTCAATAATGCTAATATCACTAAATACTTAAGTTTGGGCTCTAATCATTGTATTTTGCATTTGCCATTTGATAGCAAGTATTTCATTTTTAAGAAAATATTTTTAAATTTATTACTTGATTTCTGTTAAGAGTTTGTAGAACATGATCTTGGGACAAAACTATTTATTATTAAAATGATGATTTTGAAAAATAAATAACATCAGTATATATCTGGATACAAAGATTTTCATCAAGACATTTTCACTGTATGAACAGAAACCTGCTGCAATTACAATATTGTATTTATTTCTTTTCCAAGGTTATACTTCCCCCCTCCCTGCACCACACACTGATGTGTATTGCTGCATCTGATATTAAATTAACAATGATTTTGTTTAAACATAAAATACAATTTATTGCATTTAAAAGTCTGTCTTTTGTTGGAAAATGGTTTTGAAATATATTCTTGTATGCTGAACACGTGGTATCATTTTTTTTAATTTTTTTTTTAGATCATAAAATCCAATATACAATTCAATAAATTTGAAATCTAACTGTATGCCAAAACTCAAGTCAGAGATATTTTGATACCCTAGTAGACTTCAATTCTGTGTTTGATGTAGTTGATCCAAGTACCTAATTTAGCAAATATTTCTCTGTTTGAAATTGTCTCATCTACATAAAAGAGCTAAAGAGTTATAGTTTATTTTCGTCTGCATTATTTTTTATTATATATTGACAAATTATTAAAAACATCATATACATTATCTTTACAAAGCTGAGCAGGTTATTACATGTGTAGATCATATGTAAACATATAATAGTTAATTTAGATTATTGAAAATAAGCAGGAAAATGAATGTGATATTTTTGTTTTTTCCTTATATCTCTATTCTCATATATCCCACCCATATTTTTGGAATTTTATTTATTCTTTTGCAAAAATAACTTTTTAATTAACAAACTTTCTTTTAAACATCGCTTCGAGATTAATATTGTTCAATCTTCAAAAATTTCTTGATAAAAATATAAATAATAAAATAAATGCTAATATTCATTACTTTTGTGGCAACCTAGGCTATCAATGCTTTTTCAATGTAAATTTTAAAATCTTAATGTGAAATTTATTTTACAAATGTTTTATTTTATTGTATTTGTTTCTTTAGTGAAATTTATTTTACAAATGTTTTATTTTATTGTATTTGTTTCTTTATTTGAAAAACTAATAGATATATAAAAATCGTCTAGATTTGAGTTATATGGCTTGAAAATTAATGGAGGAATATTAAAATGGAGCTTGGAAATGAGTATTAAAAAAAATGTATAATTGAGAAATAATTAGGAGGTAATATTAAAAGATTGGAAAATGTGCAGAATATAAGTATTTAAGCATGATGGTTATACTAAGTAGAATAACATATGAAGCTGTAAAGAAAAGAAATTTACTGGATAGAAAAGCTATAATGATAATAGATGGAATATTGTGAGATCAGAATATATCAAAAGTCGATAAATGTTTAATGTATTATACAATGGAGAAAAACAGCATTATATATGGAAATGAGGTTTGGAAATTGAAGGAAAGAATAAAAATAAAATTGATAATTATAGAAGTGGATTGCTGGTAAAAATCTAAAGGAAAGTCAAGGAGAAAGTCCATGATCAATAAAAGAATTTGAGAAATAACTAGTGTCAAGCACACTTTAATAAATTACATTAGAACGGAAAATTGGAATAGCAGAGGACGATTCAGAAAAATTATCAAAAGAAATATTAAACTGGAATATCATTGAAAATGAAAAAGAGGTCATCCAGAAAAAAATTGGGAAGAAGGAAAGATAAAGAAATTTTCCAAAAGATTTATGTACAAATAAAGAGACGTGATAATTGGGAATCAGTTGCTATCGAGTATTATAAAACAATAATAAGATGAATGTGTTAAAAGAACAATTGTTGGGCAATTGAATATTTGGCTGGAAACAAATTTTTAAAATTGATACTTTTAAATAAAACATAATAATAGTTTAAAAAAAAAAATTATTTTTGATAGATTTATACATTGATATAGCAGAGTTAAGGATTATATAGTATATATTTTTATGCATTAAGGTGATGTATGTTTCTAAAGATCTGATTTTTTTTATTTAGTAGATCTCGATCACAATCAAGATCTCCAAAGAGAACCAAAAAGTCCCCTAGTTCATCTCATGTACATAAAAAAAGAAAGCATTCTCCTACAAAGACTCGACCACATTCAGAGTAAGCATTTTATTGAATTACTTTTATATATATATACTTGCATTGCCATGAATATTTTATGAGGTTAAAAAACAAGAGGTCAGGCCAACTCACTAACTTTTATTATGTTTAAATTTTTTATTTTTTTTGTGTGTGTATTGCTATCTTGTTTTTAAATATATGTATATATTCCCTGACAAGTGTAAAAGAAATGAATTAAAAATAATAATATGTATTCTTTAGAGAATTATTGCTTTGCATCATATAGAAAACAAGATTAATTCCTGAAAACAAAATTCAGTTGCTGTTTTTTTCATAAATGGAAAAATATTTGACATCTTTTGCTCATAAAAATAACTTACATTTAAGTGAAAATGAATAATTCATTTATCAAATAGTTTAATAGTTGTTTTATTTACTGTAGTTGAACTAATTCAAAATTTCTATCCTGGAATCAAGTATGGACACAAGAAATCATTGACTATTCTTAAAATAAAATTGGGCATATTAAAATAAAAATGTATTCATTAGTCTTTTTTTTTTTTAAAAAAAAAAAAAAACATTATTTACTGTAAGAAAACAAACTTCGTTTGAATAATATAATTTATTAATAGTTCTTAATTTGCAACTTTGAATAAATATTTAATTTTCTGATATTAGTTGTTTGATGATTGTTATTTAACATTTTCAGTATCTGTTATTTGCTTCTATTTGTTAGGAATATGTTTAGATGAAATACATATTAGCAAATATATATGTTATGAGGCCCTAAAGAAAATGTTGTCTAACAAATGTATTTATTATTTTATATAATCATTTATGTAATTATTTTATTATAGAACAGAGTATTTTAAAAATTATAAATAAAGATAATTTAATGATTGTTCACTGAAATAAAATACAATTTAAAATTCAAAATGTACCATACCTCTTATTAAAAAAAAAAAATGTTTATATGAAATTTAAAAGACTTTAAATTTTTGAAATATGGAACTTAATCTAAGAGTTTGAGATAATTTAATTAAAGTCATGGAAGAAAGAAAAGGAATAGTCTATATATTGGATGTTTGTTTTTAAAATTCTAGAATTAAAGAAACTTAAAAGCAATTTTATTAGAATGAAATTGTAAAAATGTTTTTGTAAAACTATTAAAATGTGTAAATATTTTCATTTATAATTAAAATTTAATTTACAGAATACTATTCAATAATGAGCAAAGTAATTATATACATGTGTATCTATTTACATATATATGTATTTTGAAATGAACAATCTATTATTCATTTCAATAAGTAAAAATAAATCAAAATTTTTTTCTTCTATGCTAAGTCTATGCAAATTTGATTTTAAAAAAAAAAAGAATGGAAACAGTTCTTTTGATCAGAAGGGAATATTTCATTCAAAACCCAAGATTTTACCATGCCTCATGAATAGCGCTTATTTAAAGGACAGTTAGAAATTACATGGCTATACAATCACTATACTGATATTTTATATTTGTCAGAAAAGAAGTAAATGACAATTATTTTGTTTTGGCGAGTCTTGTAATTAAAGTCTGATTTGTACTTTATTTTAAAGACACTATTAGTGTTATAAAAAAAAATTAAATTTGTAATAACCTCTTATTAATGTTTTTTTTAAAGTTATTATATATCACATATGTATGCTAAGCTTTTGAATTTTATGTAAGCTATTAATAAGAGGGAAAAGCAAAGAAATAATGATAACCGTGTAAATGTAATGTACACCTGGGTCTTTTTTTATGCGGACTTATTTAACGCGATTTTGAAATTACGCGATTCATGTTTCTTTGGAAGTCGAACTCTGATAATGCGCTATTATTTTAAATAATAAATTTTGTGCACTTACGTCATATTGAAAGTAATAGCACATTATTGGAATTCGACTTTCATCTTAGTAATTTCAATATTTTCAGTGCTTTATAATAGTAAGATTGTATGCAATAATGAAATTAAAATCATGATTTCCACATTTTATGTATACACACATTAAATTTTGCAAGATTATAATGTAAATTTGTTCAAACATTGTGCGTGTTAATTTTGCATTTTAAATCACATTCTGTTTTTGCTTTTTAAAAAAGAATGTAATCAATTATTAATCATTTAGTGTCCGCAAGTTTATTTTTAAAAAGTGAATAATAGCAGTGGGCACACTTAAATTTGACAATTAAAATCTGATTTTTAATTGTAATTAACAATTTAAAAATTACTTACGGCGACTTGAAATTAATGTGATGTGAAACATAATTTGATTTCTAAACGGAATTGAAAATTAAAAAATTAAAGACAAAAATAAGAATTTAATTTTTAGTTGTTAGTTTCATAAACAATTAATAAAATCATCGTCTCAAAGATTAATTACTAATTATGTTATCACCAGAAAACCATTAACACAACATGAGTGTGAAGTTGGTGCTAGTTGTATTTCCTCTTGTGAAGAATCTGATTTTTTACCAGTTTGCAAACGAACCTGTTTATTGGCAAATAGCGATAATAATTAAAACATGTATAAAAAAATGTAAATTACTGTACTGTAAATTATGCATAAAAATATATTATTTTGAATAAAATTAAATATTATAGTTAAAAAAAGTTTGTCTTGTATCGATTTTTTTCAAATTTGAAATTTTTTATTAGTTATATTTTATTTTCTTAGTTTTTTTTGCGCGAATTTTAAAGTAATTTTACGTTGGTGCTTTTAAAAAATCACAGTCCGTATTCCCTCTTTTTCAAGGTAAGTTACATCTATTTTTGCACAATTTCGTTTGCGCGTGTTTTCTGAGGAACCTATCTATCGCGTAAAACGAGACCCAGGTGTATACATATAAATCTCTAAATTAATTTATGTAATTCTATTAATCTCATTCATTCATAGTTAAACTTATATTGATTACTGAAAATTGGATTTTATGTAGATGGATTTATATATGCGCAGTTGTTTGTTCAATGTTTAATAATTTACATATGTTCGCATTTATATGGGAGAATACATTCCTATCAGTTTAATGAATTAGGGATTGATCTCTGAATGAGTCATCCCTGATAAATTGTAGTTGTATTAAATTAGGTTTAGGTCCAAAAAACCCACTCATTATAACAATTGTGTAGAAGGTTTATTCAATTAGAGTCCAGACCAAAAGGCCATCCCTTTATAGTTATTATTATATAAGTGGTTATGTTTTGGAATAGGATCTAAAAAGACCATTCCTTATGATTATTGTAATAAAAGATATCGTTGATCTCTATCCCATACAGAACATATGTATGGGTAGTTACTAGGAGACATGCGAGTCAAAGAAATGTTATATTTATGAATTTATACATGCCTAGAATTAGATTGTAAGTTTATTAAAGACAGGGTTAAAGGTACGGCAAATGTGAGATCTATGAATATATTATAATATGATGTATAAAGATTCAGAGATTTTGTTAAAGAAAATAAATTGTACAGCAATTAATTCATCGGGAGTAATTTGTAACAACGAATTGTAAATTTTTGTTCGCCCAGGATACGGGCCATGAATCTATCTGTTATAAACTTCCATTTACCTGAGTTAGATGAATGATATGGTTGATCAGATAATATTTTTTTCCTATATTGTAATTATATTGTAAAATAAAAAAAAACAACAACAAAAAAGAAAGCAAGCAAGTAGTGCCGTGAAGAAGACATACAAATATATGTGGTCTTTTGGAGTAGTCCAAGGAATGATCTAGCACTGTTGGTGGTATATGCAATTGTATAGAACATAATAAGTTTATTGCGTGTAAAAATTTTGAGTATTATTAAAATGGATAATGAAAATAAAAAGGATGAAGAGCAGCAGGAACTATTGGAAGCAAACACTCTGAAACTAGCTATGAAGAAAATAACTTAGAAACTTTGAATATGGACACTGTCCAACCAGGTAGTGACTTATGCAATCAAATAAAGACAAAGACATTAATAAAGAAATAAAAATGCATGAGAATACTGAAACATCATCATAATTAGATGTGATGCAGATGTTTAACACAATATTAAAAGTAATAGAAAATAATCAAAAACTAATGAAATTGAAGCTAGATAATCAGACACGGATGTTAAAATAAATGAATCAGAGGGTGGATGAGCATTATAAATATTTGCCTCGAATAATGGATAATTTTTGCAAACTGTCTAAATCTGAGCAAAAAGCAGACAATTTAAAGCAAATAGATAATGAGCAGGGTACAAATTCTAGAAGAAACAATGGATCAAATCATGGATAATGAACAAGCTCAATTATTTTAAAATCAGAAAATGAATCAAAAATATATGATGAACTTTTAAATGAATCTGAACGAAAACTATTAGATGAAAATGTGTAAAAGTAACACAAACACGTTCAAATAAAAAACCATGTAGCAGAAGGTGAACCTGTTGAATTAATATAGGTAGATGATAATGAACTAAAACTACTGAAAATAATTGAAAGCAAACAGAAACTAAACATCGACATACATGAGGATAAGCTTGAAGGTTCACAACAAGAGCTAGATGCATCAAAAAAATGTGATGTACTATATCATGTGCCAGCCATAATCTCACAGCTGGATAAACAAATAAAAATAGCAAAATTCACTTTATCCCCAAAATGAAATGGAATTATTGTCAACACAAAAACTAAATGAAGGCTTGTCTCTCATGCTGATTAATTTATTGGATAAAGAAATTCAACAGCATCAAGCAAGCATTAAATCTGCGTGTTATATAAATGTAGTGTATTTCTACAGAGTTATGCACAACAAGAATTTCAGCAATTATCAACATGACTTACAACTGGGAGGAAATAAAACCCAATTTTCTTTCACATCAAATGCTTCTTGTCTAGAGTTGCCACGAAAGTAAAAGCCTCCAGATAGATTTTATTACCAAACACAACTGAACAATCTTATGTTATAAATTGCAAAAATGGACATTCAAAAAGAACTTCTAATAAGTACAATCATTTTTTTGTTGTTTTTATTTTATTTTTAAGTTTGAGAATTTGAAATGAATAATATTATTCATTTCAATAAATAAATAAAGGCTCAAGAAGAAAACTTATGTTTTGATATAAAAATCAATTTTTTATTTTCTTTTGATCAGAAGGGAATACTAATTCATTCAAATCCCAGGATTTTACCATGCCTCGTGAGTAAAAAGGAAAAACATTACTAATAGTTAGCCAGATCTAATCTGGAACACTTTTGAATCATATTTTGAATAACTCCCACTGAAATGAAGAATTAGTGCTTATTTAAAGGACAGTTAAAAATTACGAGGCTATACTATCACTATACAGAAGTAAATGACAATTATTTTGTTTTAGTGAGTCTTGTAATTAAATTCTGATTTGTACATTATTTTAACTAATCTTAATTTGTAAATAATGCTTATTATTTGGATATTGTTTTAAAGAACTATTAGTTTTAAAAAAAAGAAAGAAATGGATTTGTAATAACTTCTCTTTATTTGTTAAATTATTTTTTTAAAAAAAAATTATTATATATCTCATATATATGCAAAACTTTTGAATTTTATATAAGTTAATAATAAGAGAAAGTGGTAAAGAAATAATGATAATCATGTAAATACAAAGTACACATAGATGTCTGAATTAATGATGTCATTATTTCCATTAGTCCCATTTGTTCATAGTTAAACTTACATTTGATTATTGAAAATTTGACTTTATATCGGTAGAATTTTATATGTGCAGTTGTTTGTTCAATGTTTAATAGTTTACATATGTTTGCATGTATATGAGAGTATACATTCCTGACAATTTAATGAGATTGGGATTGATCTCAGAATGAGTCATCCCTCTCTATAAATTGTAGTTGTATTAAATTAGGTTTAGGACCAAAAAAAGCCACTTCTTATAATCATTTAATAGAAGGTTTATTCAATTAGAGTTCAGACCAAAAAGCTATTCTTTTATAGTTATTATTATATAAGCGATTATGTTTTGCAATAGGATCTTAAAAGACCATTCCTTATGATTATTATAATAAAAATAGTGTTGATGTCTATCCCATATATATGTACGTACTAAGAGACATGTGAGTCAAAGAAAGGTTACATTTATGAATCCATACATGCATAGATTTAAGTTTATTGAAGACAAGGTTAATGGTATGGTGAAAGTGACATTATCTATAAATATATTGATACTATCATGTATAAAGATTAAAGGATTTTATTAAAGAAATAAATTGCATATTAATTAATATTGTACTTTGTAAATAAATTCCTGTTATATGATTTGTTAATTTTATTAAAGAAAATAAGTTGTATATCAATTAAAAATTATTATTGCATGATTTGTTACTTAGTTTATGTAAGATTGCTTGTTCTGCTGTTTGCAATTTAGCCCGCAATACAAATGAGGCTGTGTAATGGTTCCATTATTATATTGGATTAAATATATATCTGTTAGGTGGTATTAAGGCAAGCTTGCCCTATGTCACCTATTTTGTTTTTGTTGTATTTGAGAGAAATGGAGAGAGCAATAGAAAGTCTAGGAAGAGGGATAGAGATACCATTAACAAGTGGCAAGGGAGTATACACATTATCACGTCTTTTATTTGCAAATGATATCTTTTTGTGCACAGAAAGAAGAGAAGATATGGAAGTTATGCTGAGGACATGGGTAAATAGATGGGAATTAAATTTAGTGATGAAAAATCAAAAGTAAGAGAAGACAAAGAATTTTTATTGGCGGATATAAAGTTAAGTGTGGTGAATAGGTATGATTATTTGGGAATCGTCTTAAGTAATCAGAGAAATTGCTTGGATAAATGGGAGACAAAATTGATTAATGAAGCAAAGAAAAGAATTGATAAAGAAATTAATAGTGTTTTCATATAATAAATGTGATGTAGCTAGAATTGTATGGAAGGGAGTGGCAATAGAAGGGTTAGCATATGGTAACGATGCGTTATGTGTTAGTAAAGGGATATTAGATTACTTAGAAAAAATACTAAGAGAAATGAGAAGACATGCATTAGATGCAGATGGATGGCAAAGGAGGCAATTCAGGGAGAAATGGGATGATCAAGTTTTTATATGAGAGATGCAAAATAAAAATGTTCGATAGATTGCAGTTTATGGATAATAAGAGAATAGCCAAAATAGTATATAATTGGGTTATGAGTAAAGAACAGGCGACAAAATGGGTGAGAAAAGGCATAAAATTTGAATCAGTATACTTATACAAAAGGGAACATGATTGTGTTAGGAGAATTGTTGAGAGTTATAGTTTTAAGGAATGGGATAGAAGAATAGATGCATTAATAAAGAATAGGGAGTTGGAGAGATGGAGAACTAGTATGGAGAATAAAAAGTGTTTAAATATATATGGAAGTAAACGGAATATTGGATGCAAGTTAATTTATGATAATAGCAAGGAAAGTAGTCTACTATTTAAGGCTCAAACAGGATATTTAGCAATAAGGGAATATACACATAAATGGGAAAATGTGGGTGATTTAGTCTACAAGTTGTGTAAGGAAGGCATAGAAAATATTAGACAACTGTTGAATATAAATGCCTGAAAGTAGAAAGGGTACAAGTAATGTTGTGGAAGAATAAATATAAATAAAGTGGTTATGCAGAAAGTGGGTTATTGGATTTTATGCTGGGTTTGAGAAAAGATAAGGGAGATTTAGATATAAAGGCTATGGAGTTGACAAAGATTATGTTGTGGAAATGGGATGGGGCAGGATAGAGAAGAATATGGGAAAACTTAGGGCAGGAAATGGAATGGGGCAGGATAGAGAAGAATATGGGAAAACTTAGGGCAGGAAATGGGATGGGGCAGGTTAGAGAAGAATATGGGAAAACTTAGAGCAGAGAATGGAAAGGGAAAGGAAATGGCTAACAAGTTTCTCTGGGCATTGTGCCTGAGAGATTCCTGATTTTGTATAAGAAGTCACATTGCATCACGTCAAATAAAATATTTATGTATTAGTAGAGAAAGAGGGAATGAATAAAGTACGGAAAATGAAGAGAAAGTATGTAATAGTGATCATAATTTATAATAGAAATAGTTAGTAATGTGATGGAAAATAGTAATAAAAGTAGAAAGGATAGTGAAGGATGTGGATGGAGAATGAATGATAAGAATAAATTAGAAGAATATAAAATAAAAATATAATAAATCATGAAAGTGTTTGTTGGGGATGAATATAAGGAATGGTGTGATGAAGTAGAAAAAGTGGCAATAAGAGTTTTCGATGAGAATATCCAGAAGAATAAAAGTAATAGAAAAGTTAGAATTAGTAAAAATTTAAAAGAGTGGAAAAAAGCATGCTGAGAATATAAATGTAGTAAAAACAAAGAAAGTGAAAAAGATATTAATATTAAATGGGAAAAATATTAAAACAAAAAAAAAAGTTAGCTAAAATAAATAATTATAGAGAGAGAATGAAATTAAATAATAAATTATTGGAGGATATTAATAAAAGTGGAAGACATGGGAGTAAAAAAATTTGGAAATATATTAAAAGGAATGTAGGACAGAAAAATAGTATTACTAGATAATGAGTGTAGCTCTAGAGAAGAATTAGAGACAATCTTAAATAAGTTTGTAACGGATATAGAAAAGAAGTTAGATGTGAAGAACATAAAAGTATGTAGTAATGGAAATATTAGGCTTACAGAAAATGAATTGAATAAGGCAGGCAAGAAATTGAAAAGTGGAAAGGCAAGAGGCTTAGATGGATGGGCAGCAGAGATGGTGATGAATTTAGGAAATGCAATAAAATTAAATCTAAAACAGGCAAAACTCACTATACGTAATGGTCATCACGTGATGTTTATTGGCTTAAAATTAAATTATTATCTTGTTTTAATAATATGGCATAGAAGAGAGATTTTTCAGATAGCTGGAATATTATATAAGACTACTATTTAAAGGAAAATGTAAGTATCATAGAAAATTAAACAATTATAGACCAATAGCAATAACTTCACTGTTGTATGAAGTTTATGCAGATATGGTGGCTGGAAGAGTGGCAAAATGGATGGAAGAAAATACAGTGGGAGAAATGCAAGGAGGTTTTCAATCAGATAGGAGATAGTTTATTTTTAGTCACACAACTTAAATACGAGTAGGAATGCAGGTTAATAGTTATATATGCTCTTTATAGATTTAGAGAAGGCATATGATAAAGTAAATAGAAATAGATTTATGTAGCTGTGCTTTCACAATTTTTTTTTTTTATATTACAATCTTAATTTATAAATTCATACTATGCACTGAGCAAAGCATCTTTGTTATATATATATATTTGTCTTAAAAAGTACTGTATATGTGCAATTAAGTAAACTATATTGCAATCAAAACTTATCGATAAAATATGAGCCATTATATGCAGTGTATGATGCATACAAGGAAGGTTGGGAAAAATATAGTGGATATCACAGTTCTATTATATAAGTAAAATATTTGAGTATTAAATTTAAAATAAAAATAAAATGTAGTAATACTTATTAAAAAGGGGTGTAAACTTAGAAAACTCAAAGAATTTTAAAAGTAAGAAATTAGTGATTATTTATCTACCTTATTGTGACAATATAAATTAATGATATTAGATTTTTCAAAAATAAACTTAATTACATTAATAAATTTGTATTTATTTTACTATATTATTAAACTTTTTTCTAATTTTTTTATATAAATATTATTAATATACTTACTTTTAATTTAAAAATAAAGGGTTGAACTAATAATTATCATGATTTATTGGTCATGATATTGTTTGCAAAGCTAAAATAGTATCAATTTGTATCAAATCATCTCGAACATTAAGAAATTTTCAGCTACACCGATATCTTAGAGTATGCACTGGAATAATTATTAGTAATATTTATATTAATAAGAAACATTAAAATTTAAAGCAATAAATAAAATTTTTAATAAAAATATTTGTTGACATGTCACTCTTATTTAAATGTTTAAATTGTTTATTGAGAAAAAGTTCTATCAAAAAAGGTATAAAAAAAATTTGGAGTTTTTTTTTACATAATATATAAAAATTGTCGTGTATGTGTTCCTATCTAATTTTTTCTAAGGTTAGTTAAAAGAAAAAATAAATTGATATTTTAACTTATTGATTGACATTCTGCTTCAACTATACAAAAATACAATCCCTGTATAATATAAATATTGATCCCCCTCCCCCCATATTTAAAGAAAGGTTTATGTTCCACACAGTTTAGGATGAGAGTGCTCGAAAAAAAGAACTGAATTTAGTCAGCTGATTGGAATTATTGTATTTGACTTTATCACTTTGGCGTTTAAATATTATTTGGTCTTCAAGTGGGTTCATTATACAGTCATTATCATATTGGTTTATTTCTGTTTTGTGAAAGTTAACAGTCACTTGTCATATTAGATAGATGTAAGAGTGCAGTGTATGTATCATGTATATGTTTTTATAGTATGTATTGTCTGTTTTTGTAAATATATATATATAATTTTACTTAGTCTATTTAAAGACGAGTCTATCATTATACTAAAAGTAATTTAATTCTTTTAATTAATATTTTTAAATTATAACGTTTTTTTTTTTTCAAAACATAATTAAGATTTTACTAATAAAAGATTTAAAAATCCAAATGATAGAGTTTGTTATTAAATCAAATGAATTAATTCACTTTGATAAAATTTTATAAATTAATTAGCAGTTTCATTTGTTTTAAAAATAAGAATTTGCATTTTATTATTTTTTTTGTTTTATTACGTTATCTTTAATTATTTTATATTTATAGAGAGGATAAATAGTATTAAAATTTTATTTTACCTTTTTTAAAATTATGTAAGGAGATATGCATTTCATTCTTTCTATGTTAGTGTATATTTACATTGTTTTTGTTTTTTTTTTTTTTAGAAATAGTACTAAAAAGAAAAATGTAGATGATAAAAATAAAGTTGATTCAAAAGAAGTATCTATAACTCAAAATCCCTTGGAATTAATTTGCAATACTTCATCTAGCATTAGGTTTGTTTGATATATATATAATTCAATTTTATAATTTCTGATTGCTTTCTAATTTATGCCATAAATATTTTCATTGCTTATGCAATATTGATTTTTTTTTTTTTTTTTAGTGGCATTAAAATTGAGGAATCCAAAACTAATAGTAGTGAGAAATCGTTACAGAAAACTATAAATGATGGTAAAATCAATAAAGTAAGTATTTTTGCTTAGCTTTGTTTAAGTAATAAGATATCTTTGATTGATTATTAAAAAATAAAATATTTATTTTTTGACATTCTTGTTTATAATTGTGAATTTCTGTGAAAATCATTATTTATGTTTTTCAAATGTAAATATTTTTTTGATTGATAAGCCTTTCTTGTGCTATGCATTGTTTCATGCATTTTTTATAATATGATTAATTTATAAGATGAAGAAAATTACATAGTATTATATGTGAAAAATGGTCAGCTTAGATCATTTTCCATTTTTTCACAAATTCTTTCAATAGAAATCAGAAATGGCTAATGAGAAGATTATTTTTACCACTAATTCAAATTTCAATTTCATTGATTAATTTATGCAGTCAAAAATAGCTTAGTTAAGCTGAAATATTTTTTTTTTGAAAACATCCTGATAACTAATAATATTCATTTATATGCAAACCCTTATAAATGGAAAACATTTGCTGACTACAATAGCACGAGTAATCTTCTCTATTCCAAATTGCCTATTCAATCATCATGCATTATTGATATTTTCAGCATTCTTATATGATTCTGATTTTATTATTATGTGATGATTTTGGGTTTAATATTTTTAGAAATCATTTTAATAAAATGAATAAGTTAAACTAATTATTTTGCCATTCACTTTATATCATTATTCAAGAATTCATTAACCGGTAGATGGTAATATTTGAACTTTTTTTTATTTAGTAATATAAAAATTTAATTACCATTTAATAAGGTAGTTCATTTTTTATGAAAAATAGGAGGGAAAATTCAAAAAATGTAGGTCATTTTAAATGTAAATATTAAAATATGCATAATATTGAAAAAGAAAATCATATGATAAGTTGCTATTAGTCTATTGCCTTCTATTTAGGTTTAGCATATGTAGAAACATTTCAAAAAGAATTCATTGCCAATAAGATTGTCAGTCGGAAATATCAGACTGCTAAACTTAAGATTGACAGAAACCAAAAAGATATTATTAAATAGAACTATAAGCTTCTCTTTCGCACTGTTCCTCTAATCTAATAAAGCAATATTCGGGAATTTGTCTCAAACCAAGAAAGATTCTGAGAAAAGATAATTTCCAGAAATCAAAACATTGTTAGTAAAACTGTAGCACTCCAACACCTAATAAAATTTAATAGCGATTCAAAAAATTAATAACCATCTACTATTATTATTGTTATCGTTATCATCCTCTTTAAAAAATGAATTTAATAAAGATTATGTCAGTAGTTGAGAATATTTAAAAAAGGTTGGATTTAAGCCAGGATGAAGTTAATATGGATTAATTATATTTTTAACTATTTATATTGAAACGGTCTCTGACATGATCTTTAAGGATTTTGACCGAAAAATTACACTCTTTTTAAAAATCTTTAAAATTAGTGCAGAAAATCTATTCTTCCATCCACTTATTTAATATCCCTTTAGTGATCTTTCAAAAACATAAAGAATTTTATGCTGATGACATTGCCTTGACCTCATAAGTTATCATTCCCAGAAATAGGAAAGTTTTTAATAATATGAAAAGTTTAGAAATGTTTTCCAAAAATTGAGTCCATATTTATAATCCTCAAAGATAATATATTCACAATAGGGAAATATCTTATAAACTGAGTATAAGGATATATTGGCTATGACTTTACTTCTTGTACTTAGACTATCATTTAATTTATTTTTCTCATCTACTAAAAAATTTATACATCCAAAATAGTTTCTAAGAACAACATCTTTGAAAAGCTAGCTGGCAGTAAATGGAATTATAATGCAAAAACTTTAAAGATAATTTTTTGAGTTCTGATATATTCTCGTGAATATTGTGTCTCTATTTGGAGAAAATATGCTCACATTAAACTTTTGGATGAGCAGTTAAATATTACAAGAAGAAATATTGCTTCCACGCTCAAGTCCATTCTTCTATAATTATCCCCCCCCTTTTTTTTTTTTTACATATTCTTTCACCAGAAATCGGAAAAGGCTAATAGGCAGATAATTTTTACCACTATCTCAAAACTTAATTTTACTGATTAATTTATGCATCAAATCAATAATTTTTTTGCTGATTTTTCAAACATCTGAATTGAAAAAATAATGACTTAAGGAATTGACTTTTTTGTGACTCATCCTTCACCCACAAATCCTCTTCCAGATCCTGCAATAATGCTTCATAGATTTGATTTTTTTAAATTTGATTGGAGTGTCATCTATTTCAGGATCACTTATAATCATTGTGGTTATCATTTTTGCAAATGAATTTTAACTGCCTTTGATTTATATAGTTACAACATACACAAACATAATGTGTATTTAATTACTATCTGATCTACGCACACACAAGCAGAATTTATAAATTTTTAAAATCACTAGTAAATTTATTTCCTGTTTGCATTCTCTATGAATTTCTTTAGCTATCTATAAAAAAAAACCCATATAATTACAAATCTGTGCTTATGTAGGCTCTTTATTTACTAAATGCATTCCATCTTCAGATTTTCAAGGAAATGGATGGCAGAAGAGTAGTTTGAAGCCTGTCTATTAAAGTATTAAGATTGGCTATCTTAATATAAGTTGAGCTCTGATTGTATATATGTGTGGAGATGGTAAATTGGATTAACTGACTAGTGCTGGTTTAGCATGAAATATGTATATTGGTGATTATTTATCTTTTCATCATGTGTGTGATCAAGCACATCAGCGGTATGAGTTAGTATGATGGTTGAGGGTCAGGTAAAAGTTGAGTTCAAACCCCTATATATTGCATATATAAATGCAAGTATGAAAAAGCCTGTTCTGTAGGGGAAAAAATCATATGGTAGTGTTGGGTTACATGTGCTGTAGCCGCCAGGTGACGCTGCAGAACTACCAAGAAGCCTGCAAGTGCTAAATTTCTATGCAAAAATGGATGGAATCGACAGAAAATTAAAATGCCTAAGGCAAAACATGAAAAAAATCATGAAATAAATCCATCAAAAATACAAATTATAAACAAAAACCCAAGAAAATACTATAAAATTCAAATTAAAAAAACAGAAATCGGTGAAAATATGTCAAACACAGGAAAACCTCCTCCTAGAATGAAGAATTCTTCGCTTAAATCGATAAATAAAAATGCCGGAGGCAAAATAAATCCAACAAATCCATTGAAAATACAACTTACAAAAAAAAAAAAGAAAATGCTATAAAATTCGAATTAAAAAAACAGAAATCGGTGAAAATTGTCCAAACACATAACCTCCCCCCACCCCCTAGAATGAAGAATTCTTCGCTTAAATCAACGAATAAAATTGCCTGAAGCAAAATAAATCAAACAAAACCATCGAAAATATAAATTAAAAAAAAAAAAAACAAGAAAGTGCTATAAAATTCGAATTTAAAAAAATTAACAATAGCAGAAGGCAGGAAATTACACAAGAGCTTCTATTTATCAAAAATAATTCAAATATCCTCCCTCCTCAATGAAGAATTTCTATCCAAAAATAGCTGAAATGAACAAATTAAAATGAAATACATTAAACATACCCCCCCCCTTTTTTTTTTTTTTTTCTACATTCTGCAGACAACCCAAAATAAAGAAGCAACACAGATAAGGTTAAACTTTCTATTAATTTTAATATTAAGCATAATTGATAAATCATAAATATTATTTGTGCTCAAATATTTATTTTTTATATATATAAAGCACAAGCATACACACACTGCGTATATTAACAAATGAATAAAGGAAATTACAAGAGGAAAGCAATCATGTCCAAATCCATATAAATGTAATAGAATATTATTTTAAAATTACTAATAGTTGATCACTTTCTAAAAGTTCTTTTACCATCATATATAATAAAGGATTGAAGAAATATATGTAATAAAAGTTTATACTACCTGTGTTTCTCCCTGGGATAATGACGAAAATATAAAAGCAATGGTAATAATTTATTCGGCTGGTGCATAGAAATAGGTCACTTCCTATGTGTAGAATTAATTTTTCAACTTGGTATTGATTCTCTTCGCAGTAGGTTATGGTTGAAATATTTCAGGAGCGGCTTCCTTCCAGTATCGGCAAAATTATGTATTATAATTATTAAAATTATTTATTATAGATTCGAGCTATTCCAGCTGCAATTTAGTATTTCATCACACTGGACCATTCCAAAACTTAGCAGTTTAATAATGCGTGGAGAATTGTTTTTTTTTTTCAAAGTAGTATCAGACGAATTGTCCTTTCCAAAAAATATATTATTCTCTATATTTCTCTTTTTGTAGACTCATTTTTTCTAGAAAGTTCTTATCCCTTTCATTTATCCATTACCACCCACGTTATGTTGAGAGCCTGTTTATTTTTAAACAAATCAAAAACCTTTTAGCACCTTTTTTTTTTTTGAAGGTCAGGAAATTTTGTTGACCATCTGTAATTTGTTTTCGACTTTTATTTTTTTCTTTTTCTTTTTACATTCTTTAGATAATAATCCATGCAGTTTTAATTTTTTTTTTCATTTAAGATCTCTTTTCTCTATTATAATAAAATGAGCTGCATTAGCTTCCATCTTTGAAATCAAATTTATATTTGTTGAATTTCGTTCATTCATACATACATCCCCACAGCAAATATATATATACTCATGTTTCAATAAAATGCAAGAGCACAAACACCCTACATACTTCGTCTTTATTTCAACACTTTCTCTATCAATTTAAACATCAGATATACTTGAATAAATAATATAAGAACTATATACATATGCATGTGTACAATTTTTTTTTTGTGAAACAGGGTTTGAAGCCATCCTGTTACAATATATATATATGGTTTTTTTTCAAAATATGAAAATAAAGATTGATTATGATGAGTTAGAAGAAGTTAAACAATTACAAATACCTTGGTCAGATTATTAATACAGATGGAAATATAATGGATGAAATTAATCATAGAATTAAAAAGGACGATTTTATAATAAATATGTTTTACCAGTTCTTACTTATGGATCTGAGACTTGGACACTTAATAGAAGAGCAATACAGAGACTTCAGACCACTCAAAGAAGTATGGAGAGATGCATATTGGCAGTAACAAGAAGAGATTGAAAACGCAATAAATTTTATGTAAGGAAATCCTAGCCCAAAAATAAATAATAACTTAAAAGAAATGACAAGGTTTGGAAACTATAATCTTGCTGCTCCTTTCGCATATATGTATGTGTGAAAATTCACATACCAGGTAATGTTTAACATTTAAATTTATTACTTTAAAATCTATATTTATTTATGTGTGCTTTATTTATATAGATCAGTTAACATTGTTTGAAGTACGCATTTATAAAATACACGCACATACATTCTTATATCTTTTATTAAGTTATTTTTAGTTAATCTTTGAAGTATGCTTTTATAAAATATATGCATATACACGCATATAAGTATTATCATACTTTTTATTAAGTTACTTTTGATTAATACATGCTAACTTAGAAAATTCAAACAATATTATTAGTAAGACTGTCTGTTCACTATACTTCTTCTATTGCAAAGTTATGTTTTAAAATAGCTATTTTGTTAGTCTCGCGAATATCATGACTATGCAATAATTTGCTCTTACAACAAAACTTTCTCTAATTTTATATCCTTCAAAACTCAGTTCAGAACTACGGCAATGGTTTTACAATTATTTGGAGCTAATACTCCATCATTAAAATGTAATATAATAATTTTTTCAATAACATTTCAAATATTATATTGACTTAAAATCTACACACCCTCAAATTAAACGATAGTGCAGGCTGAATACCAATGATTTGATTTGTAGAGTAAAAACAGGTCGCACTAGCCAAGTATGAATTGTGAGAAATTAACATAACACACTACAGGTCATTGCAGCCTGTCTCAGAAACTATATATTTAATCGTTTTTGAATAGCAACAGCGCCATCCAACAACCTGTATCGTCAATGATACTAGTACCAATATTTTTTATATTTATTTAACAGAAATATGCAATGTATATTTTTTTAATGTGAAATAAAAAAAGGTTCATATTGTTAATATAAGATGGTTTGGAGAAAGTTATATTAATCTACATTTCACAATTTTCTTATTTATGACACATTTTGATTTAAATGTTTTAATAACAATTATATAATGAAATATAATTTAATTAGAATTTTTTTTTTTTATTGTAATGTCTGGTCTAAAATTTATTAGTTAATACAGAATAATAAATAAAAGTTTTATAATTGTGTGTGTGTACTTATATATGTATGTTATATTTCATGCTTTTGTTGTGTTTTAGGATTTGATGGTTAAAGTTCGTGCAATGCTAGCAGCAACTCGGCAATCTTCATCTTGATGTTGAATATTTTGTTCCATCTGAATCAAATGTGCTTTTTTATTTGACGAGAGATTTTTTTTACAAAAATGTATCTACTAAATGAAATTATGTGTATATCAATTATATCTGTATATATAATGCATACTACAGATATCTACAAAGTATTTTACATAATTGCTTGCTCATTCTGTCGAAAAACTGAAATAAATGAAAAAGTTATAATACTTTTAAAAGTAAACTGAAATATAAATAATTAGCCTATTTTAGTCGTACTCAAATTTAAAACTTTTTTTTTTTTTTAAGAGTTCGTTGTGAATTTTTTGCAAGCCTATTTGTGAACTTCATTTTGAAAATAAAAGATTTTTGTATATTTTCAGTTTAATAATCACCCAGTTTTCAGTGAAGTAATAAAATGTTCTGCACACATTGAATTGAATAGTAAATGGATTCTTTAAAAAAATAGGAACATCATGCACTTTACTCCTAGAGATACAGTATTCTCTCAGAATGGGTTTTTTTTAATGCTTATAATAGCGTAAAGCAAAAAGGAAATTACATGTGATTAATAGCAGTTCACTCATTCTCAGGAAATTTTTAATCAAGTGATTGCATCTAGGATGTGAAGCGAATGCTTTTTCATATGAATAAATTTTCATTTTTGAACAAAATATTGTAACTAGATGTAGATTTCTTAAAAAGATACGTTATATTAGTAAATATTGTAATATATATAAATTTTCAAGAATTTGCCAAAATTTTTTTTCCAGCAATCATTAATTGGCCAAATTAAATTCATTTTAACATTTCATGTCTATCCAGCTGCTCTCACAAATGGATCATGTCTGTAAGAATCCACTGTATTCATTAAAAAAATTATGTCTCTTTTCTTATTTGGTAACTTATGAACGTATATTGAAGAGACCATAAATGTTTGCTTATTCTTTTTTTCCAAAATTTCAGGCATCTTTAATTAGCAAAATATAATAATAAAATCTTGTTTTTAAAGAAAATACTTTTTTTTAATGTTCATATGTTAAGTTGTCTATTGAATACGATGAAGTAATTAAGCAATAGATTACTGCTGCCATTTATTTAATTTAAATATATATATAAGTAAATAAGAAAATTGCTTAATAATACCATAAAATGTCCTAAAAATAGTCAGTACAGTATTTTGTTTTTATTTTAGGATTTTTTTTTTACTCAGAATAAATTCAATCTGCAATACATGTGTAAGAGTACTTGAAAAAAAATTATACTTCCATGCATTTTGTTGATTTAATTTCATCTATACAATTATTTTCGGTTAACTAACCAAAGCTTTGCAATTGCTGCATCAATTTGTACATTTCATTTGGTGACCTTGCTCATCCTATTTTATTTTTTAGCATTATTTAAAGGATGATCACAGTTTTTTATTTTTAAATATATTGCACTGTTATATTTCTCTTGAATTAATAGAGAAATTTTCCTTTGCATTTCAAAACCAATTTTGAATTTGATTGAGATATATTATAAGATTCTTTTTTAACTAATCCATAAAAATATATTTATTAAGCGCAAACTGTTGACATAGTAATAACGTGAAAAGCTAAAAACCTTCGGCAGATGCGCTTTAAAAATGCTTATGTGACAGCCAATCAGATGTAACAGTGACTGCATGAGGAATTCTTAATTCTAAAAAAACAAGCCAGAACTATCAGAAAAAGATAGGTCCCATCTTTTTCTGATAATTCTGGCTTGTGTTTTAGAATTAAGAGTTCCTCATGCAGTCATTGTTACATCTGATTGGCTGTCACATAAGCATTTTTAAAGCGCATCTGCCGAAGGTTTTTAGCCTTTCACGTTATTACTAATCCATAAAAGTATTTTTTTCAATGCACTGTATGTAAAGAAATATATATATGTAAATATTTTGTATGTCAATGTTAAATACATAGACATCCGTAAATATTTTTTTTTGTATAAACAACATAATGTAAAATATTTGTTTTATATGTATGTTTTGGCAAATTACGTAGTGGTCATAGAAGAGTATTTTAATAAGTTGTTTTTTATTTTGGGTTAAACTTTAATAAATATTTAATAATAGTTTGTTTTATATTGTAGTGTATTTCAGCATTTTTTTATTTTTAAACTAATCTTTTATAATTGTTATATGATTAAAATAAACATTTGTTTCACTGAAACTGCTTCCTAGTACTACTAAAAGATTTGCCACCCATATATGTATTTATACATACGTATCTTAATACTCATAATTGCGTAATACCCCATCTACATCCAGGTTATAATTTTCCATTTATTTCTTATTGTGTATTGCACAGCTAGTTATCAGCAACAAGTCAAACATTTTGGACCTCCAATTAAATCTGATGTTTCAGCATCAAAACATTTCTTCTGATTTACTTGTAAATATATATTTTTGAGGAGGAGGAGGAGCTTGCAGATAATCTGATTAATATTTTGTTTCAAGTGGTATTTCTATTGTATTTTGTTGACTTTTTGTTGTTGATAACTTTTTTTGTTGTTGGTTTTAATTTTAATGACACTTTTTGTGTGTCATGATTATCATTGTAACAATTATGATACTGTAAATGTGTTTTAATATAAAATTAGGTATATTCTGTTTTGAAATTTTGTATAGTAAAAAAAAAAAATTGTAAATAAATTTTATAAGTTATGCCTTATTTTGTTTCTAGTTTTTTTTTTTTTTTTTAAAAAAAAAACACAAAAGATGTAGTTTTATGACCAAAGAAGATACTTGTAATTGCATGATAATAAAGAAATACTGATACATAGGTTTATTAAATTGTTAACTATTGCTGATAATTAATTTGATATAGTTTGGAACAATATTCATTTTCCATCTGAAACTAAAAAGTGTTAAAAATGAATTTAATTTTCACGGGGAGAGGGGGGATAATAAAATAATTTTGATTAGTTTTTTTAATGTGTTTTTTATGTTTAATAAAATATTTTAAGTTTATGTGAATCTAAATAAATAATTTTTTTTTTAAGCTCATTACTATAAAACTATGTTCTATTACTAGTACTTACAGTGTATAATAGGGTCTTTTTTTCTCTCTCTCAAATAGTCAGTTTCTAAATGGAAACACTACTTAAAGTAATTACAGATTTAGTAAGTGCTAAACTTGCTGTAGGCAAAATAATGATAATAAGAATAACTCTATAAGACATGTAATGAAGCTATATAATTAATAATTTTAATTAGCAATCTGAGCACTTTGGAAAATGTAAATGCCCATAATCATAGTCATTTTAACTTATTTTATAACAAAGTAAATATACTCATATTTGTCAAGCATTGGTGGTCAAGAGGTCAGCGACAGCTGCTTTACAAGCAGTTGTCCCGGGTTAGCGGGTTCACTTCCCGGCTGATGCTATGACACATGAGAAAATATATATATATATACTCATATTATTTAAATTCTTACAAGCATTAAATCATATTCTCTTTATTTGTATTATTAATGATTTTTTTAAATGTCATACTATTCTCTTTTTTTTCTATCAGATTGTAACTTCATTGTTTCAAATTATGTTTAAAATAAGTTGAAAATTATTTTTGCTATTACATATTAATAAAGCAGGCATTAAGAGTAATATAAATTTGATGATGGAGTTTTTAAATTAAGGTGAACCAATTAAGATCCAGAATGAGAACTTCATTATTTTCTAGATATACAGTATGCTGTATATTTTTGCTAATTCAAAGAATGATCTACAAAATGTTAGTGTTTTCAATGCAACTTATAAAGGCTGGTCTTAATTTTCAAAAAATTAAAGTGTTTCTTTATCAACCAGTGAAGGAAGAAAAATCTTCAACTTTTACCTAGGATAATTATCTGCTTAAGAATGTAACTTTTAAATAAAAAAAAGTATGACTCCGGTGTATTGCTACTTCATTTAACAGATTAAAAGATAAGAAATTTAAAATATTGATATGTAACTAAGCAACTAAATTAGTTGTATATGTTGAATCATTTTTTACATTGAAATGAGATACTATTATTGATATGGCATAAGGTATTTCTTTAACAATGCCCCATAATATTTCTCAAATATGATGGTAAGGTAATGTCAATCACTATGCTCTACTTGGTAGATGACATGCTACTGAAACTGTTGTAAAACAGGTCTATTGGATTTGATATGGAAGCAAATGAATAGTAATAAATTTAAAATCTATTTCATCATGAATTTGTGCAGACATTCTTATGAAAAATATCTCTCTATATATTATAAAGATTATTTCACATACATCCTAAAGTGGCGCAGCATTGATTGGCTTTATTGGATGTACATAAGTATGGATAGAATGCAATGGGTATCTATAATTAGTCAAGATATTAGCTTTTAAAAAAGTAATTAGCAGATTAAAGAGCTGGCATGTGACATTTGTGGCATATTAGTGCATCACAGATAGGTTTGTTTATAAAACTTTTCCAGGAGTTGTAATTACCACTCTTGTTTGTGAGTATGCTAATAATGAGTTAATTGTTTTTGTTTATCCAAAATATATTCTATTTTTATCAAGAAATAATTATTTTAAGTAGCATTTCAGAATAAACTGTTACTGTTTTTAATGGCTTAAATTTACCATGAACTAATTGTAATATGATAATTACACAATTATTTATTATAATATTAAATAATGCTATCACACTTATAACGTAAAGCTGTTTAATTAATATCAATTAGTCAATTAAAATGGCTGAGCGCTTTCGAGAAACTGTACTAATCATAATCATAGCCAGTTCTGACTCGTTCATTGAAATCATTTCAACGAACGAGTCAGAACTGGCTAGGATTATGAGAAGTACAGTTTCTCGAAAGCGCTCAGCCATTTTAATTGACTAATTGATATTAATTTTACAGCTTTACGTTATAAGTGTGATAGCACTATTTAATATTATCATAATTTGGACAAGCGTAAAATCATAAATCTACAAGTTATTACAATTATTTATTGTTTTGCTAAAATATATTCCAGTTATGCTTTTAAAATCTCAAAAACTAAACTAATGATTACTTGTTTTTATTTGCAGATGACTTTTTTTTTTAAGCTTCAAAAATATGTTTAAAATTGCTTTTAAATGAAAAAAAAATACGACTCTACAGTTGGAGGATAATGAGATAACTTTCCACTATGAAGGTTACCAATAAATAATAAATAAACAATGCCAGCCAAAGGTATCTATGCTGCTTTGTAAAAGTTGGTTGATTCATCACAGTGTAGATATTTTTTCAATATCTACCTCTTTTTCTTACTGTCTTCATTCAGAGACTTATTACCATGAGTCTCTCATATGTCATCTTATTAACTGTGACAATAAGATTGTGTGTAACTACATTTCTATCTTAACTACGCGTCTGTTTGTTATTGAAATTGTTATTCGAAATGGTTATTGACAAACTGTTTGTTTCAAGAGCCATCGAGAAATTCATATGTCATTAATAAATTTATTTTTTGTAATGAATACATTTTGTTGTGATTAATTTGTGAGGCAATCAATTCCAATGGTTTTTTTTTCTGTGGTTATTTTTGATTTTCTTTAAAGCTTTAATTTAATGTTACAAGCAGAATGTCAACTTTGAGGTGGGGAGGGAGTAAGCAGCCATAAAAAACAATAGAAAAAAATTGATTGGCATTACTTTTATGAAAAAAAGTCAGCCAAAAACAAAAAATCAGTCTGATTAGTTATTGTAAAAAAAAAAAAAAAAAGACTTTTGTGTGTAACTATTGTAATAAGAAGATAACAAAAAAAAAAGCAGTCTGTTTAATTATTGTAAAAAAAAAGTCTGCTTTTTTTTTGACATTTTGTGTAAATTGTAAGATAATTTACTATTACAACAATAACCTGTAAAAGAGTAGCAGGCCCAGTAATACTATATTGATCTGTTTTTGAAGACATGAATGTCACCAAGCAATGTACAGTGACTAATTAACCAGTACCATGTGCTATATTTAGAATAATGTAAAAAACGTAGCATGTTTAGAAATAAAAGTAAAATGCTAAATAAGTGAACTAAATTATGAAAGCAAAAAATAAAATAAAGTTATATTAATTAAAATATTTCTTATAAGATAAGCAATTCATTATATATTTGCAACTAAAGAATAGACCAAGATAGAGATTAATTAATATGATAATTAAAGATTCATTTCTGTCCCAGAACTAGAACAGCATTAATAGTAACTAATGATCTAGACTGGATTTTAAAAAGAATAAAAGTTCTACTGTAAGAAAATTGGGCTCAGACACACTCAAGTATTCTTGAATTGTGTTGAAACCAAGGAAACTGCAAGGTTCAAATGTTCAACAGAACTATGGATGTGCTGAGTGAACTCCACTACTGATGTTTTAAAAGTAGACCTAGGAACTTTTACAGGCCTTATCAACCTTATGATTAAGTATACCTCCATCACTGCACATACAATACTAATCCATGTATGTGTTATTATTTATTAAGTTGTTATATATGAAGCATTTTTGTTAATTTGTTGGCAAATAAATGTCAAGTGCCAGGTTTAGTTACCCAAACTTCTTGTGTTATAATTATTTCTGCTCTGGCTAGCTTAGTCATGACTTCAGTGCTCATGGTGACTGAATGCAGCACTACGAAATGCAAAAAAAAAAAAAATAAACCTATTTAAAATGACAAATTTTTTCAATTGGTAATTGAATCCAGGTCATGGGCATCATCCAGCCATTTCATATGAAGCTGTTGAATATATAAGAAAATCAGTAAAAATGTCTTTAAAATGATTAATATAATTATTTTAATTGGTTGAACTAAATCAACATTTGTGAGATCTAGCCACTTTTTAAAAACAAGCATACAATATTTACTGTGTGTAGAGAGGGATAGTAAAAGGCAAAACAAAAAAAAGTCTTTTTTTTAAACTGAATTTGTAAATCAATAAAGAATTACATTTCTAAATTCAAATATTAAAAAAGTAATCATTTTCATACATGAAGCGCATTAACACAATTGATGTAAGGACAATATTTTTTTGGTTATTTACACAATTTTGATTTGCTGTGAAAAAACTTTCCAGTTTTAATTTTATTAATATTGTATCATATAAGGGAATTAGGCTGAACTAATCCCTCCTGTTAATGGCACTATATTTTGGTCTCCTGTATATTATTAAAAAAAGATATATCCTCTTGCTGTATAAATGTTTTTCACAATGTTTTTGGATGGTTACTACAACATCTGATATATTTTATCTCAAAATCAAACAGAATTCAGTTGTTTTCTAATGCCATTATACATTTTTCTTGCCAATATATATATAATGCAGTTGTCAATTCATCAAGGTAATATAAAATTCATTGGTGCTTAGCATAATAGAAGAAAAAAAATATCGCAAAGATTTCTGAGCCGCATGTAAAAGTTACTTCTATATTTGTAGGATGAAATAATGGAGATTACAAGCCGTTCTAACTAATGTAGCAAAAGAAAGCACACAAACAATCTATCTAGCAGCTCCTAGATCTCTAAATACGTCTCGGTACTTGTGTACTATTCCTACAACGAAGAGAGGATAGGTATTTTTACTGGTATCTTTTTAATGTTGTTATTTTGGCAACCATTTATAAAGTTATAAAACATTACAAAGTTACCAATGCATTGATATGAATGTGGGAAGCCCTCCTATCTTCTTTGTTGCAGGAATAGTACACAATATTTTTCAAAAATTACCAAAAAATTAATATACGAGATATACACATACTTCTATGAAATCTACACATACGTAGACGACGAAGCTTTGACAATTCAATCAATTACAAAAAAATGTGTAGAAATAGTTTTTAAAAACACATACTAAAAACAGGTTATTTTCCGCAAAATTTACAAAGTTGACACGAATATGCAAAAAAAAATTTTAATCCTAAAAACTACGTGTTCTCAGCCCCGGAAAATAGATTGAATCAAAAGTACTGAATAAACTCGCAAACATTACTTTACAGATGCATCAAACAATCACTAAATTATAATTTTATTAAATAATATTTACAAAAACACATAAAATATATGCTATTTACACTAATAAATAATAGTAATTAATCGCGTACAAACAAACAAATTGAATTTTTATTTAACCACAGAAAATTGACACATTCTTCTCCAAAATGAACATGTGATTGCAAAGTGTCGACATTTTCCAGAAAAATAATATGAAACATTTTTTTGATTTAAAGCGAAAGAAATAATTCAGACCAATAAATTATAGATCTTATTACCGCTTTTCATGTAGGTGGAAAAAAGTGAATCAAAATTTTAAGAAACCTATCCTTTTTTTGTAAATGCACAAAACAAATAATTCACAACAATAAACATATATCAATTGTAAGACTTTTTTTCATGTAGGTGGAGAAAATTGTTTTTACATGTTGAGTCTAGAAAAAAAATGTCATTTTTGTGCAAATGACGCCACATAAATTCAGCAAGTGTTGGGTTGATGTACCTCCCATGCTGCTGTTTCTTTTGCCAGCTCCATAGTCTTTGGACTGTGAAGCGCAATTTCTGGATCCACAAAATTCAAAGTGTTGCTACCACTGTCTGATCTTTAACTCTCATGATCTCTGCAAAGCCACCAAACATCCACTGTTGAGGAAGAATTTAGCCTCGTTGATTTTTCCTCGGTGAAAAAAGGTTTCGTCAATTGTCAAATCTAAAGAACGCAAAATAACAGTAATCAAAGCAGATTTTGAAAAAAAAAAGTTTTTGCAACTAACAAATGGGGGGAGGGAGTTGTTGTTTTTCTTCCTTGTTTATTGCAATTAAGAATACTAGCTAGATTGGCTTAAAGATCGTTCTGATATAATTAACTGTCCGGATTTGAACCCCAGATTGAGTACACAACCAAATTAAGGTTTTTTATTCGATGTGCAATAGTTTTCAGTAGGATTTTTGTGGTTCTAAATAGTTTTAAAATTCATTGATGTTTACTTGACATGCACTATCTGGACTAATTTTTACTTAGAAAAAAAAAAAAAAAAAGCCAAAATTATTAAATTGTTTAAGAAACAGGAAAAGTAAGAAGAAGAAAAGAAATCTTGTTTTATTATAAATAATTCTAGTTTAAAAAATAGATACTATAGATGTAAAATAAAAATAAACTTTTTTTCGTCTCATAGACTGCTGAAATTTTTAAAGCAAAATAATGCCAATCAAAGTAGGTTTTGAAAAAGAGAATCACGTTTTTCAATATATATCTCAGGATTTATTTTCTTTCAACTGCAAGATTACACATGTGAAAAGGCCTATCTTCTCTTCGTTGCAGGTGTAGTACCCAAGTTTCAAGATACTGGCTTTTCTGAATGAGGTGCTGGAAGCTGTTTAACTATTAAGGAGAAAATCCAAAATATTTAGACATCTATATCTCTTCAAATCAAGTTACCTAAATTAAATAGTTATATGGGCCTGAATAAGTATTAGCCATCCCATATATTAATAGACATCGTAATATAACATTGCCACAGCTTCAAGAGCAAAACTGAAGAAGTAAAAAATCAAGTCATATTTCACATGTCTCAAGTCTCCAAGTGTGTATTACAAACGTAATAAAACGAGCCTGCTAAAAGCTCCATACAAGCCGTTCCAACTAATGTGGCAAGAGAAAAACTTATTTATATATAATAATGCTTAGTTTTAAACTAAACATTTTTTTTATTTACATAGACTGTAGACATACATTTACAATATATATGTAAGCAATGAATATTGTGAGATCATATTTGTGCACCAGAGACAACTTTGAACTTTTATATTGCTTGGAAACCATCAATTAATAATTGACAGTCCTGAAGCTAAATGAGTTATACTTATGGTTAATAGAAATAATTTGTTTAGTTTCAAAATTTTCCGTTAGTAATTGGTGGTTATTTAGCAGCATCAAAGGTAAAGTTATTCCTGGTTATTTGCATTGATATCATTTTTCAATTTACATTATTTATGTCCAAATAAATCTTAAAGAAAATATATATTGAGATAGACCAACTCGTTTGCAGTTATTCATCAGTTACCTGTATAATCACCAAAAAAACTCATTTTTAACTCTTTATTCATTGTCCCTCTCTCACTTTTCTGATGTTGAATAACTAAACTTGATTAGGAATGTCTGCTAATGAATAATACAGCAACCATTAAATATTCAATAAACAATGATAGAAGGATTGATTTATGTAGATTACACAATACTAGTAAAGTTAAAAAGGAAGATAAAAAATACCTTTAAATATTCCCCTGCAATCCAAGTCTTTTCTATAGCCCCTGTTTTGGAAATTACAGAGTAGTAAGGTAAATAACCTCTAAGTTTAATATTAATCTCTTGTTAAAAATAGCTAATAACTTATTTATTGATTGACATTATGAAATTAATTAGACTATGTGACAAAAGCTTATCAAGGTTATAAAGTGTTAATAAAATGGATCAGCAGAAGCTTGCCTAATAATCGGCCTATGTGGAAGGTAAGAGGAAGACTATAAATAAGAAATGTGTGTTAATCAAAAATAGAGTGTTAATACCAATTAGTGGTAATCAAGTTTTTCAGTTGATTCAACAAGGTCATTCTGGTGTAGGACAGACTGAAACATTTGCTTGTAATTATGTATAGTGGACTGGTATAAATACTGAGATAGAAGAATTTGTGAAAGCCTGTGAAAAATTCCATGTGCCCACAAACATTTAAGAGAAATTATATTGCTTGGCTACTAATCAAAAAGGCTTGGATTCATATTTGCATTGATTACACTGGGCCATTCCAAAAGCTACATTTTTTTGTGGTATTTGATTGTACTCGATGTGAACTTAGCCATAGGCAGATTATGCAGTAAGCAGACTAAGTGGCAATGTAGGGCCCTGGAATTCTAAGGGGCTCTGAGATCTTAAAATATCTTTTCATTAGGATTTGAGGAAAAGTATGTTTTTTATATGCAATCAATTCTTCAATAGAAGAAAAAAAAGAATAAAAAAAAAAGTTTAAGGATATTTACAAAAATGACATTGATGTTTGTAATTTTGAAGATGATTTTTGTCATTTTTTAATATTTCTAAAAGAAAATGAGGTCATAATAAAAACCACATGAGACATCTATCCAACCATAAATGTTTCACATTTCTGAATGTTGCAATATTATTGAAATTTTTTTTAACAATCCCCTTATCTAATGCATCAGGAGAAAGATTGTTTTCTGATTTAAAGTTTGCAAAAAAACATTTAAGGACTACTATGGGAAAAGAAAGATTAAATAATACGACCATTCTGTATATAGAGCAGGAAGTTTTAAACTGAATTGATACTATAAAAATAATTGACAAATTTGCAAGAAATAAAACAAGATGGAAATTCATGTAAAAAGAATGGTTTTTTAATAAATTCATTTAATGTATTATGGTATGAAATTTTTAATTATTTTTCTTTTTTGTTAATAATTTAATGAGAATTTTCTTGAATTTTTTTTTTTTTCTAACTTGAGTTTGAGGGCCCTGCAATTTTTACTGCTTGGAGGCCTTACTTGGCTTGATCCACCTCTGTTGTAAATGCAAATATTAAAGTAGACTGAAAGAATCGTAACATGTTTTGTTTGGTATATATTTTTAATCATTTAATAATTAAACTTTAAAATCAACAATAATTTTACATGATTTCGCATATGCTTCCAAAATCCAGAAACATATTTCCATAGATTGTTGTTATAAAAAAGAATAAAAATGAGGAGATATAAAGTTTATCTCTATTTACATGGATATCTCCTCATTTGTAAAATAAAGTTATTAATTGTTAGTCTTAGCAGGTATAATTAATTTCAATCAGATCATCAAATGGCAGAAGTAAATTGTTATTATCTTAAGATGAAAAAGTGTTAAAATAAAATTTAAATTATTTTTTATATTATTTTTTTATTATTATAATTTTTGCTGAGTGTGCCCCTATCTCAACAAAAATATATGAGTTAAATATGTACTAGAAAATTTATTAAGTTTAGGTTTTATTAAATGTTTAGAATATCTAATCACTGCTATGTGTATATTTAGTTCTCTGTCTAAATGAGAGTTAGTACCAAATGAAACTTAATAAATTAACTATCATTAGGAGGAGGAGACAATTAGACAGCACATGAATCCCTCTGAATCTTAAATAATAGACTAACTTAAACTCTCTGAAGGAAGATCACAAATTGGATAAAATTATTATAGAAATACTCCTTAGTAAATATTACTTAAGTACTATTTGAGTGGAGGAGAAAGATAGATATTAAATAAATTGACTTTAAAGAAACATAAGTATGGTACAATAATTGAGAAACACATTTTAATAAAACTAAATGGATCTATCATATTTGGGTATAAAATGTGTTCAATATTTCAATCTAAATATTTTGAATATTAAAGACTATAATTGGATTAAACTAATAACAGTACAATAAGCTTTGAACCATAAGTAAATAAAATAAAAAGATAGTAAACTTTTGTAGTTCTCTAATCCTGTTTTCTACACCAATAGAAGATTCTTTGGGTTGTCATGATTGTTCTTAAGCAAAAGAGAAAAAAATAATCTTTAACCTGGAGTTTTTATCTCTTTAAGGTCTTGTGATCTGCCTTACTCCCAGGATCACGTGATTATTTAAACTTTCTTTTTCATATATTATTCCATCTACATGATTGAGTGCAGTTAACAGTTATTGAATTACATGTGAGATATTTGGACACCACAATTTTTATTAATGTAATAAAAGTTTCCAAATATATATATATCATTCTATATTATTACAAAAAAATCCAAGTCAGATGTCACATGACTTAATCTAATAAGCTCATGTTTACAAATGTTATATATAGAGCTCGCAAAACAAACTCTTAACAAGCTTAGTAAAAACCGGTCTGAGATTGGGGGTATTTTACTAAGCTTGTTAAGAGTTTGTTTTGCAAGCTCTATATACAACACATATCATTCTATATATATATATAATTTATGTGAATATTACTTAATTATTGTAGGCTCAATATATATATATATACACACAACTATATTAATGTGCATTTATATGTACATTAATATACAGACTTCATCTGTGTGTTACACACATATACCTATTAATGGCTACATTAGCATAAAATAATCTTTATTTATTCTTTTGAACAAATTGTATATATATAAGCATTCTTGTAATTAAATATTGATAATTATTTTATTTATTAATATTTAATTACAAAATTACGTATATAACTTCGAAGAAATACAGATGTCGAATAAGAATATCATTATATATATATTAGATTATGTACATATACATCTTACAGGAACGAGGCATTTAAGCATGCGTCTACCTAATGATACCAATTTTATTCCATTGACCAACAGATTTCATTGTGCAAGATCGCACATCATAGTTACTGTAATTCGTCTCTTCTTATCATTAAGATACATTAACGTTTTAATCTAACATGTACACACACTGTATTTTCAATTTGTAAATTGGCGTTCAAACGTAAAAATTCCCTATTTATCTTTTAAGATAAAATAGTCACTATCAAGTTTCAAGAAATGGTGTTTTTAAGAGTTTAAAAAAATCGTCATAATTATTGTGGTGTTCGCTCAGTTTTAAATTTTAATTTAAAATACCATAAACTATGTACTTAATAACATATCGTTTTACAAATTTCAAAAATAGAAACTTCAAATATAATATTTCTTGCCCTTTTATATATATCAGAAATATCTTTTAACTTTTAAGAAATACTTATCTATAAGATATGCAATATCTCCATTTTTCAATCATTGCAGTTTAGTGACCTAGGATTGACTTCATTTATGGATCCCTGGAACTTCTCCCTTGTTTTAACTGAAATATTTTAAATGTATACATATTTTATTGAAACAAGTGTTAAAATTTTTATTTTTAGTTACACACATTCCTTAATATTGGCGTTATTATTTATTATAATGTGACCAATTTCTTTAAAGATCTATATATATTATGTAACACTGGTATTTCCATTCAATTTAGACAGTTTAATCTTATCTTCCTCTTTTCTTGATTTGAAAATGTTGCAAAAACTCTCAGCAAGATTTAGCCAAAACATGTTGTCATTGTGGTGATAGGGTAGCTCCTAATGCATTATTCTGCCCTATTTATGATTTAAGGTTCAAATCCAGAGTAGGTTTTAATATTCAGATAATGAAGATTTTTGGGGCAATCTAGCTAATTCCTAGATGAAATGTAAATTCTAAACTTTCTCAGACTGACAATTGAATGCCAATGTTATGTTATAAAAATTGAAACGACAAAATTATACACATGAAGGTTATGCTAACATATCTTCTGATAAGAGTTGGTGAATCACCACTGATGATGATTACAAGATTTATTGCTTTAATCACAATAATATTTGCCAAGAACTTGTGCTTTAACATATCTCTAATATTTTAACAATCAAATTGTAGTATTTTATTTAAAAAATAGTGCTTACTTATTCAAGATATGTAAGATTCAAAAAGCATGCTCCTAATTACATTTGCTTTATTGAACTCTTCTTGAATTTTTAGTTCGTAACTCTACCACTTTATTACTAGGCTACAGGATACAAGGTACAAATTGTGTAAGGAAGGTATAGAAAATATTAGGCATCTGTTGATTGAATGTAAATGCTTGAAAGCAGAAAGGGTACAGATAATGAAGTTATGGGAGAATAGACATGAACAAAGTGACTATACAGAAAGTGAGTTATTAGTTTTTATGTTGGGTTTGTGAAGAGATAAGGGGGATTTAGATATAAAGGCCATAGAGTTGACAAAGATTATGTTGTGGAAATGGGATGGGGCAGAATATGGGAAGACTTAAGAGTGGGGAATGGAGAATAAAATGGCTAACAGGTTTATCTGGGCATAATTGCTGAGATATTCTTGACTTCATTTAAGGAGAAGCCAAATACATCACATCACATATAATCTTTAATAACAAAATTTATATAAATGATTTTTTTACTATGTTATATATATATATATATATATTACTATGTTATATATATATATATATATATTATGATCATGTGCTTTTGTACATTGTCTTTATGGAATACTTCAGCTTAAGAATTTAAGCTATTCTATTCTAAAAAAAAAGAAAAAGAAATAATTAATAAAGAGAGAGAAGATAATAACTTTACCTTGTATAAATTATGTTATCTAACTCTTATGCATTAATATTTTATTTTATTTCCTTCATTATAAGTATCAAATAGATAATATTTAATAACTTAAAAATTGTTATGATACAGAGAGAGAGAGAAGATAATAACTTTATCTTGCATAAATTATGTTATCTAACTCTTATGCATTAATATTTTATTTTATTTCCTTCATTATAAGTATCAAATAGATAATATTTAATAACTTAAAAGCTTTTATGAAGATATAATTTTAGTGTTAAAAAATGTATGCTTTAGATTAAAAGTTGCTATTTAATTTATGTATACTTTAGAAAGAAAGCTAAACAGATGTATTTTTATATTGGACTATTTCCAATATAAAAATACAGCTAGAACACCATCATCACAAACCTTCAGAAAAACACAAAGCTCAACAGAGTTTATTTTATAGTTAAAGTTTAAAAATATTAACAGGTAGTTTATGAATATTAAAATGCACTTATTTAATTGTCAATCATCAGGTTAAGTTCTTTTATTTTGTAAGTGTTTAAGAAAATGTATCTCTAATTAAAGCTTATTAATTTATTTAAATAATATTCAATTGCTTAAAGAAATTTAAGTTAATTATCAGGATAAATTTACTTTAGAAAAAAACAATTTCCTATATGCATGTGTGTGAGAGAATCCATGTGCATGTGTGTATTTTTGATTTTTTAGTTTTAATTGTCAAGATATTTTATTTTAATCATTAAACATTGAAAATAAATATTTGGTTTAAATCAGTAATAAAAGGGTTAAATTTTAAATAAGAATTTCTGATTAACTTAAATAAAAGGTGATATTTTGTTTTAAAAAAGGAATATATTATTTGTTATCTTATTTTATTTATTAAATGTATTAATTAATAAAATACAGTTCACCTTTTCTTCAACTTTGGTCATTAGCATCACATAAATGTAAAAAAAAAATGTAGAACAAAGTTACATAATTTTTCTAATTATTTCCCCATCTTAATTGACATTTTCTCACATAGGGGTCATTATTTTTATGGGTGTAGATTAATTGATGAGAACTCTCAAGAGAGATGTAAAAGATGGAGATTGTCAATATATATGGGCTTCTGTTTCTTCATCTCCTGACTGATCACTGCAATTTTCTCATTTAAATAATAGTAATAACTTTTTTTAATTATTTTTTCATTATCTAAGTGTTAATTTACTAAAGTTTTATATTTTGTTGACCTGAAATGAATTGTTAGACAACTTTATAAGGTATTCTTATTTTATTACTGAATTCAATTTGAACTCTCTTTCTTAACTATTAATATTATGTTTTGAAAGAATAATCAGCTTATAATGACTCAATTGCATCAATTATGCTTTGAAATAAATTATGAAAGAAACCAGGTAATATTTTCTTTTATATTAATTTATAAAACCATGCTGGACATTGCACTATTTTATCTTGCTATTGTGTTTCACCTTTAGAAAAAAGGGATGAATGTCTTAAAATTAAAAGACTGTTAAAAAAATTGTTTTGAAGATAAACTGTGATATATTAATTATTATTGCCACTTATTAATGTTTAAAAGTTAAAATTACATTGCTTTAATATATTAAATTTAAGCGTAAACAGATAATATAATAACGTGAAAGTTAAACACCTTCAAACATATGCTTTAAAAAATGCTTAAGTGACAGCCAATCAGATGGAATAATGGCATCACATGGGACTCTAAATTCTAAAACACAAGCCAGAACTATTAGAAAAAGATGGATTAATAGTTCTGGCTTGTGTTTTAGAATTTAGAGTCCCGTGTGATGCCATTATTCCATCTGATTGGCTGTCACTTAAGCATTTTTTAAAGTGTATCTGTTTGAAGGTGTTTAACTTTCATGTTATTGCTTTAATGAATATTTTGAAATACTTACTCAATATGAAATTTGCAAGTAACAAATAACCTATCATCTTTGATGCAGGAGAACTTTTAAGTTATGCTTTGCTTCCTCTGTATTTTACCAAGAAAAGAAAAATACTTGGAGGAAATAGAACTAAAAAAATTTAAAAAAAAAAGCTTTATAGAAGAGATATAGTTTGCAGATATAACAATAGACATTTAATAAATGCATTGTGTTAAATTGTGAACTGTCAAACTTAATTATAAATAATAATAAAAAATTACTGAAAATGATATTTCTAAGTAAATTTAAAAAAAAAAATAAAAATTGCTTTTAAAATGTGTTTCTTTTAAAAGGGAAAGAAAGAAGTGCTTATTTCAATGGAACCATGGACACAAAAAATTCAATGGACACCTCATTTAATTATTATAAGCTATTAAATGAAAATTTTTAAACAAGCTAGCTTATATGTCATCAATTGTTTTTAAATGGATTCAAACTTTTGCTTATTTAGAATAAGACTTTTGTTAATATTTCATTATTTATTGCTTACTTATGGAAGGTCATATTTGCTATTATTTTCTATAAAAGAAAATATATTTAATTAGTATGGATGTTTCATTCTAGACTGATTACTACAGAAAGGAGTTCTACTAAAGAACTAAAGTGTTTTTAAATATATAATATTTTATATGTCAAGGTATTTTTATTATTATATTATTCTTTAATGCATTTATAATAAAATGTGTAGGTAGTCCTACAACATGGAAGGTAAAATTCGTATATTCTATATGCATTGTTTTAAGGTAAATTGTAAATTTATAATTCAAATAGATATTTATCTTACATTTTTTAATAATGTTTATGAGTGTTCACTTATTTTTAGGTAAACAACCAATGTATGTTTATCAGAAATTCAATATTTTCATAATTATTATATGATAATTGATGGTTAAATTTAATATAATCGAATGTTTAATAGACATACATTCATTAATATTTACTTTGCTATTATGTCCACTTTATCTTTATACATTTTATTCTGTTCATTGTATGTATGTATATTCCTTATTTAATGCAGAATTTTTGTTGTGCTATTTTAAATTTTTTACAGTTGTTTGACTTACAGTAAACTTGTTGGTTTCAGTCATTGCATAATGAATGTAATTTTTAGCATGAATATTAAACTATCTGGTTTATAAGTGATAATTTTGTTATCTTGCTATTATTTAGTCTAGGATTCATGCCTCTGAGCATTAGACTTTATTAGATGTTGCTTCACTTATTGTGCTTTGGTGAATGGAATGTGCACTCCCCATTGTTCACATTTTGTCTTCCATAAGAGGATGGTGTTTATATTCTAAGATTACTTTCATATATTGCTAAGATAGCTAAGTCCCATGAGAGAATCATTTCATGGTGTGAAATCCATTTGATCTTATGTGATGAGACCTTGTTCCTGCATGTATTTTGCCTAAGATATATGTGTTGGAATCCACCATACTATTCTTGTTTTGCTCTGAGGAGCCTGTCTTTATCAATTTATCCCTCATGATGCTATTAAATATTTTCCACCACAGAAGGTGAAGTTGTTGGTGCTTTTTAAGAATGATATGGCAATGATAAAATAGATATTGAAATACTTAGTTATTCAAGGTTCACATTGTTATTTGTACTGCTTTTGTTAAGTGAAACAATGTCTGTATTGTGCTGCTGTGTCTTGCCAGTAGTTCACAAGCAAACCAACAATGTTTTAATAAATTTAAATGCTTATTTTTGATACATAGCATAATAGGAAATGCACATACACAATGTTGTTTTTCATCAAGCATCTGGGAGTAATTTGCCAATGGATTGGTAAGTTATTTTAAGGTTAAATATTTTATTATTATATGAACATAAGCCAAATATAAAATATGTGTGTACATGACTGCTGATGAATATTCCATACATTTTAATATTTCATTCAAAATATAAAATAGTGCTAAACAATAGTTATCTTATTTGTCTTTATATGATAATCATCATTATCATACAAGTTTGCTAGTTTAAACTCAATCATAGAATAGTTCAGATTAAAGTTATGTGTTAATATTGCTAAGAAAGGGATTATGAGTTTTTACCTGATAAAGGATATATATTTCATAGATTGTATTGCTTAGCTTATAATTTAAGCTATTTTTATTAAATGTTTGTTTAATGGGATGATTTAGTTAGAATGGATTAAAAGAAAATTAGTTAAATATCGAAACTATTTATCTCAACTAAATGTATTTTTAAATACTCATCCAAATGTTTATAACTTCAATAGATAGTTTATTAGTGAGGCAATTTTGTATTATCCATTGTGACATCCTACTAAAAATTTAACAGCGCTATGTTTGGCAAATAACTTTTGCTTTGATATTGTAAATAAATTTTATTTGTATTTAGTATGTTAATAAATATACTTGTTATAATTATAACAGAAATATTGGTGAATCAGATGATCAATTCTCATGCAGATCCAAAATCTCAATGTTTAAAAATGAAAAAATTCCATAACTGTTTCAATTCCAAAGCTGGGATTGTAATTAAAAGAAATGAATATTTATTTAATCTTGCTTAAGATTATTTAATCCATTTTTCAGACTGCACATTATTTATCTTATTAATAAAAAGTACAATAATTAAACTTAATTATTTTGATTGTGTTGTTGATGGGGGGTAGTAGAAAGATATAAAAGGTACCCTTTCTTTCTATTATTTTGAATGACATCCTGGGTAAAAATCTATGATTTTTCTAAATTTTATATATTTTGTTTTATGTAATTGTTAAGCAAATTAAACACTTTCTTATGTAATCATCATCATTATAATCATCATCATCATCATCATCATCATCATCATCATCATCATAATAATAATAATAATAATAATAATAATAATAATAATAATAATAATAATAATAATAATAATAATATATTAGGATATATTAGTTTATAAGAGAAGTGTATGTCTCCTATAGTCTACCAGGATGCCAGTCATTGATTTCAACATAAAATAACAGTATACTTTCCAAAGTTAACAAGAAGAACCCTGAGATCATTATTTATTAATTATTAATCCATTCATTTGTATCATAATTATGGTGGTGGCAAAAGTAATTCATTACTGTTTATCATACCATAAGAAAGGTACATTATACTTCACTCTACAAGAGTAGATTATAAATAACTATTTGGTGATAAATATTTGCTAAATAAGATATTAAAGAAAAGACATAAAGAGTCTATTACATGTTACTTTAAGTGTAAAATCTTTATTGCTCAGAGAATGTATTTTGATGGAGGGAAATGTAAGTTTTAAAAGTGTTGCATAGGAATGAGTGAAGCTTTTCCTCTTCCTAGTTTATTTATCTACTTTATAATTATGCATTTTATTATTGGCTTTGGAATTTCCATTTATTTTAATGCATGTCTCTGTTGTAAAGAGCGAATAGGTAACTAACCCACCACTGAGCTTAGTTATTCATTTTCATAATATTAGGAATCTCTCATACATTCATAACTGTATATATATAAATTTTATTACATTATATATATATATATATATATCATTTAGTCTCATCATATATATATATATATATATTTAATTCCCCTTTTAGCAGGTTAATATATATATACATAGCTACAACATGAAATTCTTTTAACATCAAGTGAAAGAAAGTAATTTAATAATTTTTTCAATGAATATTCATAGCATATGTGTCTGACCATGCAAAATGTAACTGCAATAGAAAAATGCTATGGCTTTCTTGAAATAGTGATTCATGTATTAACCTGCTTAATCTGAAATTGGAGCTGGAATTTATTTTCAGATTGATGAGTATGATATAAGAGTAATCTAAATTACTTTCAGTTAGTTTCTCATAAGCACCACTCATTAGTATTTCTATCTGTCTATTCTAAACAGGAGGATAAAGTTACTTTACTTATTTGTTAGTATTAGTTAAATACAATCTCAATCAAATGAATATGCTGTAAGAAAATACATATATGACTCACATTTCATTCATTTTTAACCCTTGTAAAAAATGAAAATGAGGAGTATTTGGATATATAATCATTAAGCTAATAGCCTATCATTTTCTTTAAGTTGATATGAGTGAATAATTCTCAATGCAGTATAAAATATTGGAGAAAAGAACTTGGAACTAAAGGTTCTGGAATCAATTATCATTTCAGTAATAAAATAATAATTTCCAAATTATTGGATGAAACTATTAAGCAGAAGCTTCTACTAAGACTACTCAAAAATGATTATCAAAAGTAGTTATTTTCATTCTATTCTACAGCCTTTCACTGTAAGCTTGAGTAATCGACATCAGATGATATAGTGCCTCAAAATCTCCATCTTTCACTAATCTGTTTCTGGTTTTTATCTTCATTTAGGATTCAAAATTTAATTATTAGTATGAATAGTATAAAGAAGTAAAAAAAGCTGTTAGATATTTAAATATATTAGTTGCATTAGTAATAAGGGAATCATTCTAGACATATGCATTGTATGAATTTACAAAGCTGAGGAATAATCTCACTTTCTATGCACAATATAGCGTCTTTGAAAAAATAAGAATGAATGCACCTTATCATTTTTACCTAAATGCTTATTTATATTGGCCAATCTTAAGCATTTAGAAATACGAGCATGAAGATCTTAATCAATCACTTTTAAATCCATTCATTATAAATTAATAAATGACATTTGTGAAATTTTTACTTCACATCAGTATTAATATATAGTAAATAGAATTAAAAGGGATTAAGACCATTCTCTCATTTCTAAAGTCTTAAGATTGCCTACATATATGCATTTAGGTAACAAAAATAAGATAGATTTATTCTTATCTTTTCAAAGGCTCAATCTTGTGTTTAGAAAGTGAGGTATCCCTCAGTTTTATAAATTTATGCAGCGCTTGTATCGGGGATGATTCTTTTATGACTATTACAAATAAAATCACTGTGTTAGATAAATAAATAATTAGTTATACATATTTAAATATATTAGTTGCAACTTTGAATACTAGTGTTCACTAATATTGTCAAAAGCTAGAACCAGTCACTATGGAGATGATGAATTTTATAGCACTGTACCATCTAATATTTATTGAATACTCAAGTCTACAATACATAGTGTTTGAAAAAGATGAAAATAACTGCTCTTGCAAGTTATGATGAAGCATATAAGAGGTCATGTGGTGTTAAAACTTTTTCAACCAGGATAACTTTATAATAAAATATAGCACGTCATTTTAATTAAGTTGAATAAATAATTGATACACTTGAAGACATATATGTTGAAAAGATAAATAATCACCAATATACGTATTTCATGCTAAACCAGCAATCATCAGTTGGTCCAGTTTACCATCTCCACACATATATGCTATAAGTGCTCAGATATATATTAAGATAGCCAAATCTCATTCTTTAATGTACAGGCTTCAATCTACTACACACTTCAACTCTTCAACCGTCCATCCAATTGAATGAAATATGTATATTGGTGATTATTTATCTTTTCAACATCTATGTGTTCAAGTGTATCAGTGTTATGAGATAGTGTGGAGAGTGGTGGGTAATGTGAAAGTCTTCTACTCTGTAAGCTTTAATTTTTTCAACTAATTTTATTGAATATATATTTAAATATTGTAGCTCTGATGATGACTGCAGGACAGTTGAATCTGTTAGTTTTAATATAAATAAATAGTATTGATAAAGTATTTAAGAAAGTTGTAAATGGTATACTTCAATGAAAATGGTAGGGGATTTTGAATATTATACAAAAGACTTTATAAGTCATCATCTTTTCATAGTTGTTTTTAAAGGATACCATAAAAAAGTAAGACTATTTTTTATATATACATGGCGATAATCTATAAATTATTGATTATTTTAGAAATAAATTTGTTATGAAATAATTATATTTTAGGGTATGTATGTGTATATTATGCTTTTTTTAAATAATATTTTAGGCAATTTTTATAATTTAGCAATTTTATGATCAAATTCATATCTTTAGTATTGTTATAAATTGAATACTTTTTCGTATACATTTCATGTAAATGTCATATATATTTTATGCTTTTTTAAATAATATTTTAGGCAATATTTGTAATTTAGCGATTTTATAATCAAATTTATATTTTTAGTATTGTTATAAATTTTATACTTTTTCGTATAAATGTCGTATATATTTCATGTGAATGCTTTTTTAAATAATATTTTATGCAATTTTTTTAATTAAGCGACTTTATAATCAAATTCATATTTTTAGTATTGTTATAAATTTTATACTTTTTCGTGCAATGTCGTATATATTTTGTGTAAATGCTCTTTTAAATAATATTTTAGGCAATTTTTGTAATTTAGCGATTTTATAGTCAAATTCATATCCTTAATATTGTTTTAAAAATCTATTCTGCATTGTGTTTTAAATTTTTTCCTATGAAAATCGTATACATTTCTGTATAGCAAAATAACATTTTCAACTTTTTGTATAACAGCTCTCTCCATTTAAAAATGTAATTTTAAAGATGGGTTTTTTAGCGATTTTATAGTCAAATTCGTAATCTTTAGTATTGTTTTAAATGTCTATTCTGCCCCGTGTTTTAAATTTTTTCATTTAATTGGTGTTAAAAATGTAATTTTAAAGATCAGTTTATTTTGTTTGTAAATTACGCTCCAAATAATTTATGTTTCTTGTGTGAAAGTGTTATTTTTAGTCCAAAACTTGCATATTTTTAGTCCTAATGTATTAATCCTGTAACATGGAGCACGTATTAAGCATGCTGCCCCTTTTCACATACGTATTCATACTGCCAATATCTTTGTAAATCATGCAATAAAATATCATGTACAAGATCCATGTACACATTACTTTTTTACAAATCTTGCAAAAAATATCATGTACAAGATCTGTGTACAGGTTATTTTGGTCAGACCACAAGATAAAAAAGTTATGTGGATTGATATAAATATGAAAGGTGCAACATGTCTAATATGTGCTCCGTTTCACAGGACTAATATGTAAGTACCTATTCTGGTATTTATCTTAGGGTGTGTTTTTGTTTTTTAAATTTCAGGAGCATGATTGTATTGTTGCCATCAAAAGCATTATAAGAAAAAAATTATGCAGCTTAGCTTTTAATTACACGCACAATTAATTACTTATTTCCATATAAGGCAATTTTCCATCTCTATAAATTAATTAGTCTCTTATCAAGAAATATTTGTAATCAGCAAATTTCTTGGAATTTATTGATGCAATATTCTTATCGCAGTTAACAGTGAATTTATTAATTAAATTTAACACATTTCAGTTAGTGATCTAAATATATTTCTCCAATACATTTCCTACTTTTTCTGACGTGCACGTAAAACAAATACTTCTATGGAAACGGTAGGGGATTTTGAGTATTCTCCCAAAGACGATATAGGTCAGGGTGCTTTTGCAGTTGTTTTTAAAGGACGACATAAAAAGGTAAGACTTTATATATATATGGCGATAATCAATAAATTATTGATTATTTTAGAAATAAATTTGTTATGAAATAATTATATTTTAGTGTTTATCTTAACGTGTGTTTTTGTTTCTTAAATTTCAGAAGCGTGATTTTATTGTTGCCATCAAACGCGTTAGAAAAGAACAATTATCAAAATCCGAGGAGTTTTTAAAAAGGGAAATTAAGATATTAAAGGTTCGAATTCTATCATTTCATTTTATTTTTTACTCTCAATATATTGATAATTAAAATTATTTTTTAATTAGCTAGTATTTATACAATTATTATTCTTTCCTATTTTATGAATCTTTCATATTTGAGAGCATCTGCTCCGTGCGATTAAAAACTTGAACTACCATCAGCTGTTAATTGAAAATATTATAGAGAGGATGTGACCTCGTAAAATGTTGTGTTATATTTATAATATTGGTATTGCATTGTTTTGTATTTCAGAATTATATTTTTATTGTATATTTTTGATAAATTAGTTGCTTAAAAATTTAATAAAATTTTAATACTGTTATATCTCATCTTTTTCTCAAAAGTGGACTATTTCAGATTCTTCCTTTATCTGATCGGATTGAGCATTTTTTTGCTGCTGGGCAATAGGCTGTTGTACAGATAAGCTCATAGCCAATGTACAGGCCAATCAGCAATGATGCTTGCTGAATCCGAATATTTTCATTAAGGTTGGGATCTGGCTTTAAATGGTCAGCCTTTTGGGAGAAACGGAAAGAACGTCTGTCTAACCTTCCAAAGACAGTTCGCATTGTCCAAGAGAAGTCCTGCTAATTTAATTAACAACAGTAAGCATTCCAAAATAGCAATACATTATTTGTCCACGCAGTTAGGCAAGTCCACAGAAGAACTGGATGCTGCTAAGATTACTGTTGACTCGAGGCAAGCTGCCTTGGATAGCCGGAAGAGTGATTCTCCATACCTGCGAGGCAAGCTATCAGGTGTAGCTGGAAGCGGGAGAACCACAAGACCCGAATCCAAGACTTCACTTTATAACTACATTATTATGTATTGTATATATTTATAAATAGATGTTATATTAATTGTAATACTTGTGTTAGTATCATTTTTCTGTAGGTTGGGTCTGTAACCAGACCAAACACAACAGATTTTGGCACAACCTAACAAAATAATTTTTTCCCCACGGCTGGAAAAATACAAACAATTGCCCAAGCTAAAAGATTTTGGCACAGACTGGAGACCGCTGGAAAAATACAAACGCCTGCCCAAACTAACTGATTTTGGCGCAGTCAGACGAATTTTTTTCGCACGGCTGGAAAAAAAATAAAAGCTAAATACATAATATGATCACTATTTCCCATGCTTGCTCATAACTGTTGTTAAAATAGGCAAAACTCTTTTCATACAGTAGTGCCACTCAAAGCAAGACAGAGTAATCAATGGATGCTAGAAGGCTTGTGCATAAAATCCCCATCTAGTGCCTACTCATCCAACATCCCCAAACTAGTTTCTGACTTATGGGCTTCATCAGTGAGGAGCCTTGGATTGAGAGCACTGCACATAGATCTTAGGATCTAAGGCAACCCTCCAGCAGTCACCTTTTATCTCTACTACAAAACTATGAAATAAAATTGAAAACACTAAGATATTTTCAATCTAAGCCCAGTAGCTTATATAGTGATATGGGTCTGAATTCAGTTCAGCACCCATACATTTGGGTGTCCTTGTTTCTTCTACAACAATAGCCACCACCTTCCTATAATGCAGGATTGGTATTAAACCTTAAAACATCACATGATCACTATTTCCCATGCTTACTCATAACTGTTGTTAAAACAGGCAAAACTAAACCAGCACTCATCAGTTGGTCCAGATTATTATCTCCATACATATATACAATCAGTACTCAGCTTTATATTAAGATAGCCAATCTTCATACTTCAATGAACAGGCTTCAAACTACTCCAACCCACAACTCTTCAGCCTTCCATTTCATTGAAAGTCTTAAAGTATGAAGATTTGCTATCTTAATATAAAGTTGAGTACTGATTGTATGTATGTGTGGAAATGGTAATCTGAACCAACTTATAAGTGCTGATTTAGCACAAATGGATATTGGTGATTATTTTTCTTTTCAATATGTGTGTGATCAGGTGGGTCAACAATTTAAGATGGCAACTGAGAGTTGTGGTTTGTGTGAAAGTCTGAGTCCGAATCCCACATATATTACATATATAAATGCAGGTGTTAAGCCTGTACAATGTATAAACAGTGATAGTTAATATCACTGTCCAAATAAGAAGTAAAATATGTGAATACGCAACTATAGACATTTGTCGTATTTTTTTAAGGGAATAATCAGATATCTCTCATTGTAACCCAAATAAAAATCAGATTCAACATATTGAAAAAAAGTTTTTCCCCAAGATTGTTAAAAAAAAATTAACCACAAACAAATTGGCAGTTCATAGACCAATCAAAACTGGATGTGATCAAAACTGGATGTGATCAAAACTGGATGTGATGTGATACATTATGACTTCTCCTTAAATGAAGTCAGGAACTCTCAACAACTATGTCCAGAGAAATCTGTTAGCCACTTTACTTTCCCTTTCCATTCCTCACCCTAAGTTTTCCCATAATCTGCTCCATCCCATTTTCACAATGTAATCTTTGCCAACTCTATAGCCTTTATATCTAAAACCCCCTTATCTTTTCCCAAACCCAGCATAAAAAACCAATAACCCACTTTCTGTATAATCACTTTGTTCATATTTATTCTTCCACAACTTTATTATTTGTACCCTTTCTGCTTTCAAGCATTTATATTCAATTAACAATGCCTAATATTTTCTCTGTCTTCCTTACACAATTTGCAGACTAAATCACCCATAATTTTCCATTTACATGTATATTCACTTGTTGCTAAAGATCCCATTTGAGCCTTAAACAATAAACTACTTTCCTTGCTATTATCATAAATCCCATTCGAGTCTTAAACAATAAACTACTTTCCTTGCTATTATCATAAGTTAACTCACACCCAATATTCCATTTGCTTCTATATATATTTAAACTCTTTTTAATCTCCATACTAGTTCTTAATCTCTCTAATTCCCTATTGTTTATTAATGCATCTATTCTTTTATCCCATTCCTTATCATTATAACACTCAACAATCCTCCTAACACAATCATCCCACCTTTTGTACGAGTATACTGATATAAATTCTTTATCCAAATCTTTTGCATACTGCATTACTTTCTCACCCATCTTGTTGCCTGCCCTTTACTCGTAACCCAATTAAATACTATTTTAGCTATTCTTTTATTATCCATAAACTGCAACCTAACCAAACATTTTCATTTTACTTTTTGTATCTTTCATATAAAAACTTGACCATCCCATTCTCCTTGAATTGCCTCCCTTGCTGTCCACACATCTGCATCCAATGCATGTCTTCCTACTCCCCTTTGTACTTTTTTTAAATAATCTAATACCCCTTTACTAACACATAACTCATCATTACGATATATTAATCCTGCAACTGTAACTCCCTTCCATACAATTCTAGCTACAGCATATTTATTATATGACAACACTGTTAATTTCTTTATCAATACCTTTCTTTTCTTTGCTTCATTTATCAATTTTTTCTCCCATTGATCCAAGCAATTTTTCTGATTACTTAAAATGATTCCCAAATAATATCTATTCACCACACTTAACTTTATATCTCCCAATAAAAATTCTACATCTTCTACTTCCCCAGTATTAACTATCATTATATTTGATTTTTCTTCACTAAATTTAATCACCATTTCTTTACCCACCCTTGCACATATCCTCAGCATAACTTCCATATCTGTTCTTCTTTCTGAACACAAAAAGACATCATCTACAAAACAAGACCTAACAAAGTATATATTCTCTTGCCACCTATTAATGGAATCTCTATTCCTCTCCTAATCTTTCTATTGCTCTCCCCATTTCACTCAAATATAACAAAAACAAAATAGGTGACATAGGGCATCCTTGCCTTAGTCCCCATTTTTAACTTTAACTGATTTTATATTTTCTAATTGATACGTATAGAAATTATTTTTCATATAATTTCTTAATAATATCCACTAAAGCTTCATACATTCCCAAATTTGCTAAGCTTACCCATAATCTATTTCTATTTACTCTATCATATGCCTTTTATATATCTATAAAACTCATATATAATTATCTACCTGAAGTCCTACTCAAATCCACCAAGTTGTGTAATTACAAATAAACTATCTCCTATATGCCTATTTGATCTAAAACCTCCTTGCATTTCTCCCACTACCTTATTCCCTTCCTTCCTTTTTGCAACTCTTTCAGCCACCATATGTGTGAAAACTTTATATAAAACTGATGTTACCCCTATCAGTCTATAACTGTTAACTTTCTATGATCCTTACCCTTACTTTAAATAATAATATTACTATTGTGTTACTCCAACTACCTGGGAAAACTCTCTTTTGTGTCATCTTATTAAAACAGGATAGTAGCTTTACTTTTGCCCTATATCCTAAATTCATTACATCTCTGCTGCCCATCGAACTAAACCTTTTGCCTTTCCACTTTTGCAATTTCTTCCCTACCTCATTCAGTTCATTTTTTAAACCTAATATTCCCATTACTATATGTTTTCATATTTTCTATCATTCTGCCATTCTAAAAAAATAGAAGCTCACCCTAGCAGAGTAAAAAGTCTCAAAAATAACAGTATTGAGTAGTTACTCACAATAAATATGAAATAAATATTTTTCTCACATTATACCAGAGAAAAATAAAAGAATGGCTCATATAATTGACTTGATGGAAGCTTTTGACCCAGATTGTCCTGAGAACTAGTCAAGCTACAAAGAGTGTCTAATTTTTTATGTGCAGCCTAATCAGATTAAAAAGTCTGAAATAAAATTAGCCATGCTGATGACAATAAATGGTTGTCAGATATATAATATTTTAAAATCTCAAATTGGGTCAGAAACACTGGCTGATTTGAACTTTGAGAAGGTATTGGCTATTCTCACAGAATATTTCTTCCAAAAACCACTGACAATAGTGCAGAGATATTATTTCAATCTCTGTGTCCAAATAGAGGGTGAAAAAGTTAGAGAGTTTGCAACAGGAATCTGGGCATTGGCACTCATGGGTGATTTCAATGAGTTCTTAAATGAAGCATTCCACGATCGTTTCATGTGTGGGATGAACAATCACAATTAAAGACTCAAAATTATTAATGACACTGGGTATAGACTTTGAAATGGTTGTAGCTCAAGCCACGCTGGCAGAATTTACAATGTGTCAAGTGAGGCCATTAAAACAAATAAATTTTGCCATTCAAAAAGTTGAACAGTAAGACTGATTGGTCAAGTGCTCAGTTAACTCAACAACAACAACAAATGATAAGCATTGTTATAGATATAATGAACTGATGCATGCACAAATAGAGTCTACACCACCATACTGTCTTTTCATTTTGCAAGTGAGTCAGATATATAAAAGCTGCATGTCTAAAATTAAAAAGACAAATAACCAATATGAGAATGGAAAAACCCATTTCAAAAAAACAGCAAGATCAACTATAAGAAATGTAAACAAGTTGCCTGTATAAATCACATTAAAGACAATCAATCTGGATTTATACTTAGTATTATAATTAATGATATTCCAGTTAGAATTGAACTGGACACAGGGTTTGCAGTGTCTATTGTTTCAAAAAAGACCTGGGCTATCATTAATAAAAATAATAAATATAAGCTGCATCCTAGTACCAAGGTTATAAGAGACTATTGGGGCAAGAAAATAAAACCCTTCAGTCAGACAATAGTTAAAATCACTATGTTTAACAAAACTATTCACCGATCACTGATGGTGGCATCTGGTGATTATAGTAATTTGTTAGACCATGACTGGTTCAGTCATTAGGTTTTGCAGTGATAAAGGTGAACCAGGTCATAACATCAACTAATGTAAAAGCTTATTACTCAAAAGTCTTCATCAGAAAGCTGATAACAAAAATGAATCAAAACATCTCACAGAAAGGACTCTACATCATTGTAGTCTAATCAGCAGATGGACTTCACCATCATCGCCATTGGAATCAACTTAGACTGGATTATACAGATGCAGCCACAATGAATGAATCTCCAGATACAAGGATTGCAGGCAAGGAGGACCAACAAACCAAAGATGGCAGCAAACTACAAGAACTACCAAAGTGGATTAGATGTCCACCAGCACACCTGCATGACTATGTTTTCTAGGGCTAATTTTAACCAGAGGGAGGGATATTATATCTCACCTTTTTCTCAGAAGTGGACTATTCCATATTCCTTCTTTATCTGATCAGATTGAGCATTGTTTTAGCACAGGCCAATCAGCAATGATGCTTTCTGAATCTGAATGTTTTCAGTGAGTTTGGGATATGGCTTTAAGTGGTTAGCCTTTGGGGGAAAATGGAGAGAATATCTGTTTAACCTACAAAGACAGTTTGTGTTCTCCAAGAGAAGTCCTGCTAACCTAACAGCAGTAAGCATTCTCAAGATAGCAATACACTATTTGTCCATGCAGCTAGGCAAGTCCCCAGAGCCGGATGCTGCTAAGACTACTGTTGACTCGAGGCAAGCTGTTTTGGACAGCCGGAAGAGTCATTCTCCCTATCCTTGAGGCAAGCTATCAGATGTAGCTGGAATCAGGAGAACCACAAGACCCGAATCCAAGAGTTCACATTATAACTACATTATTATGTATTGTATAAATATAATAAATGTCATATTAATTGCAATACTTGTGTTAGTATTATTTTTCTGTAGGTTGGGTCTGTAATCCAGACCAAACACAACAAATACCATATTTTATTTATATGTTATTGTACGTTATTTAATGTATTTGTTTTATTATTTCACAGGAATTAACTGAATTGCATCATGAAAATGTTGTGGCCTTATTAGATTGTAAGGTAAGTGCTCCAAGTGTATGTGTGCTCATATTCTATGTATACAAGCATTCGTATAAGCAATCTCTGACGGGATATTTTTGAATTTTATCCTATATGTTAATGATTAAGAACTATTTATTGATTTATTATTAAATTCCGTTTCAGTTTAATACTTATAACATTACTCAATTATTTGTACTTTAAATTACATTTTCAAATAACGTTTACAGTTATGCGAAGTAATCCATTACACCGTTATTATTGTTGACGCCAAAGCGAGAGATTGTTTACTTTTTAAAAATAAATGGAAGATTGCCAATTGTCAGGAAATAATAAAAAAAAAACTGTTAGGTTCATATTGTCTGACTCAAATTTTATTTAAAATATGTATTTTGTTTGGGAAGTTATAAAATATAATTGTTAAACATATTTTAAGAATTGGCAAATAAATATTTAAGGTTAATATATATTTGTTTATTATTAAAAAAGGAGTTCATATACAATCTAAGTTTATGATGAAATTGACTTTAGCATTAAAAATATTTAATGAATTATCATGTAAGACTTTTGCTAAATGAGCTACTAAAATATTTTTTGTTCTTATTTAGGAAACACCACAATATGTATTTTTGGTTATGGAGGTAAGTTTTTTTATTCATCCTATTTTTGATTATCACATTATTGATCAGTTCATCATCATATTTTCTCTTAGTCATTTTTCATTCATATTAGTTTTTTTTTTCTTGAAATTTTTTTACTTTTATATAGTAATGTTTGATTGAATACAATTATTATTTATATACCTGGAATTATGTAATTATATAAGGGATTTGAACACAAGCTTTCTAGCTCCCTTCAGCTATTCATTCTACCTCATATAACCGATACATATGGGTCACATATGTGTAAAAGATAAATAATCTCCAGTATATGTGTTTTTATGCTGAACCTGCACTCATCAGTTGTTTCAGATTATCATCTCCCATACATATATATATAACCAGTGCTTGGTTTATATTCTGACAGGAAATCCTCAAACCTTAATGGACAGGTTCAGTTTACTCCACCCTCAAACTTTTCAGCCATCCTTACATTATGTAAATAGATTAAAACATGCTCTGGCATATTTTTTGCAAATCAAGAGTTATTTTTAATATTCTCCAAATATCAAGATTTATCATGTAATTATTACAGTTTAATTAATTCATCAATTGTAAGGAAAAATAAATACAATTTTGATATCTTTGATCTGTTTGAAAAAATCATTTCATAATTTCCATTCAGTGACTTGCATGAGAGATCTACTTGAAAATTGGACACTTTTTTTGCAGCAATAATTTCACTTTTATTTTTGAATGAATCAAGTGATTAATTGTTGACTTTAAAAAGTGCTTTTTTAAAAATCATTTTCCACCCATGAAAAGTTTTTTGTGTAACACATGATTCTATATTGTGATTCAGCTCCTGGCTGAGATTTAATTATGGAGTAACAAAATATGATTGCTGGCCAATTAGTTGTCATTCAAATTCTTCCATCTTCTGTTTGCATAATTTCCTTTTAACATGTGCATCATTTCACTCTTTATAGTCCTCTTTTAAAATATAATAAAGTAGTACTTTCATTATGATAAAACACTTAAATTGGAAGTAATAACTATATACCTTTCACAACAACAATCCACATTCTAATGTTATTGCATACTATTCCACTGATTTTTTCCTGGCACAGCATGAGTAAATAGTCTAATAGTTACTGGGTTTTGACATATTTTAAACTTACGTGTTATAGAAATTAATTATTTTTCCCCAGTAGGCAGTTTAAATTGACCATTTTGATAATTTTTTGAAAATTACAATACTTTCTCTGATTTTAGAATTTGTCCAGCCATGAATTATAGTGTTATGTTTTGCACATATGATGTAAATTTTGCTTTAAGATAAATAAAGGTGTATTGTGTGGACAAAAATTATACAACTTCCAAGACTAGCAATAAATTAAAAGAATTATACAGATTAAAATCCATATATTTATAATAATTTATTTATACAGATATATATATATATATATGTGTGTGTGTAATTTAGTATATGCAATGTTTAAAAAAATAATTTCTTGAATATGCTTTTTGATTGAAGAGCAGTTTTTATATGTAATGGAAACATTCAAATTAAGTCAAAAGAAATTATAAATGGATATCTCTTTTTAGTATTTCTATGGCTTGATACTGATACTTGTTATCTTCCAGAGAAAGAATCTTAATAGAACAGATAGATTGCTACATATTTTTTGAGAAGGCAGATCAACCCATAAAAGGAGAATGCATGGAATTGGATTTGTTGTAAAATCTAATTTAATATTTTCTATTTTTGAAATTTCTCAATGTATTAATGAAAAGCTAAGCAGAACATATAGTACATTAGATTTAGACAAAAGGATTTTATTCTTTGCCATATAGCATTATTACAGCAAAACTATTAAAGCATTAAATTATTATTCCTGGAAACTTTAATGCAATAATAGATACAATAATAATAGTACAATAATAGATATTGCTCAAAAGTTGTGGAAATAATGATATTGGTGCTGTAAACTTAAAATGGTCTACTGTTACTGAATTATTTCATAAAAGATGGAATGACTATGGCAAATACTTTGTTTAAGCAGAAAAATCACTATAAAGGATGCATCCACACTAATCAAAACAATATTTACTAGATTACATTATAATTAGGAATCTGAATACAAAAGCAATTCAGATTATGTTAGCACCTAATTGAAGATTGCTTGGAGTGATTATAAATTAGTCATATGACAGTGACATTTAAAAATATATCTTAATCAAGCTATATTTGTAAGAAATTCATGTTCATTGTTTATCAGTATTTATGGGCTAAATTTCATTGACCATTAATTACTAAAATTGCTAATTTGGACTTTTAAGATTACCATGTTACTAAGACATGGAATTCTTTTAAATAGTGTGTTAAAAATATAAATAGCTATTATTGGGTTCTTTTTATTGCTAATTTGATTAAAAGGAAGCAAGCTTCATGATAAACATAGAAATTTAAAAACAGAAGTTCAAAAACTAATAAGAAAGAAGACAGATATTCACTGATTAAGGTTATTTTGGTCCAATTTAATAGTCAAAACAGCTCTATATAATCTTAAAAAATGGAAAGGTTTTAGATTCTAGTGAGATACCTGAAAATATTCTAAAATATGGTAGTAATATGTTAACTACAAAAACATTAGAATTTTTTAAGAATGTATCAAATTGTGATGTGATCTTAAGGATGCTAGTATTTCAATTTTTAAAATGGAGTAGGCAAGATTGCTGTAATTATTATGGAATGTCATTACTATCATATCAAAAGTACTTTCAAAGATTTTGTTAAATAGATTACTTCTAGTCTTAAGTGAATAATTTCCAGTCTCATTATGGATTTAGAGAATTAAGAGGCATCATGGATATAGTTTTTGTTGAAGGGATTGAATGCAAGAAAAGTGTTTTGAGAACAAGAGTGATTTATACATTGCTTTCATTGTTGGTTAAGGTATTTGACTTAATCCAACAAGTCTATTTTATTACATTGTTTGAAATTGATTGTCCATCAAAGTTTATTTTGATTATACAATTTCTATATGATGGAATGAGAGAAGGTATTACTAGATGTGAAAAATTTGTGGCATTTGGAATGAAAACTATTGTTATCAAGAATGCTCCAAACATCGTTTCCACTTTTTATAACAGTGAACCTGGAGCTATTTGCAGATTGCATAATGAATGGTGGAATATATATATGTGTATGTGAAATTCTAATATTAATTTAACTAATCTCTTTTTAAATAATTTATATTTGTGTGTAAACAACTTTATTTCCTGCCAGAAAAGAAAGAAATAATTTCTTCCAGACTATAATTACTATTGGCACTAATTATGTAAATTAAAATTAAAATAACATTATAAGTTCTATACCTGGAAATTACAATTATGGTATTTTGTCAAGTTAATACAAAATTACTTTCCAAATTTTGAAATTTGCATATTTAATGTTATATTCTAATTGTATCTTATTTCTTAATATTAATTCTGTTTACTAGTTGAATGCTTACAAGATAGATTATAACTAAAAAATATTTAGGATCATTATCATTTCTGCAATTTTTCTTGGTGGCATCTGGGCAGAAATAACAATTATTATTATTCTTAGAATTAATGATTTTGCATGTAGAACTTATAGCCAACAGATAGTTAAGTTTTATATTACACTATTAAATGTTATTGATTCCATTTATAAGGGGTGGGGGTGGAAGTTAGATTTACTATTGAGATTAGAAATAACAATTGTTTAGGAATATCACTTAATCTAGTTTTGTTTTGATAGTGTGTGGAAAGATTCCTAGTCAGTAATCCTGAAAACATTTTTATTAGCAGCTATGTTGTAATACATTAACAGTGAAGGAAAATATTATCTTAACCAGGATTTAATTGATGGATTCTGTTATAGTATACACTTACTTACCTATGATCAATTTTATTTTTAAAATTTTACACTGTAAAACATCAACCAAAATCATTAACAAAAAATATAGAGAAATGTAAACATTGAGGATTGCCAATTCCTCCACAAGCTTTTTGATAAATGCTTAGCCAGAGCCAGCACTTAAAAGATCTCTGTCAGGAACCCTTTCCCAAATCCCTGACTTATGGTTTTGTGCTTTGGCACTCCTCAGAGAGGTGTCAGGGTAGGTTCAGACAAAGCACAAAACCATGGTCAGGGGTTTGGGGAAGGGTTCCTGACAGAGATATTTTAAGTGCTGGCTCTGGCTAAGCATTTATCATAAAGTTTGTGGAGGAATTGGCAATCCTCAATGTTTATAACTTACAAGCTTAAAAGATAGGGTCATGTGATCTATGACTCTTAGAGAAATATAGTTTTGAAATACATAATAGAATAAATTGAGAGAGAGAGAGAGAGAGAGAGAGAGAGAGAGAGAGAGAGAGAGAGAGAGAGAGAGAGAGAGAGATTAATCATATGACTAGTTGAGAGCATAAAATGAGAAATTATCTGAGATGATTTATAATAATACCAATATTGATAGAAATGCATGAAATTTATGAATTTTGTACTTAATATTTTTTGAAAGAGCATATGTTGAGCCCATGGAGAAGAGAATACAATTGTAATTCATTGATAAATATTTTTATATTGCTAAAAAAGCTGCACCTGTAATATGCTTTTAATCAAATTTTTAAACAAATCATGATGATGACCTTGCTTAAATGCTTCTTTCTATTCTATAGAACTCTTAATCTCTTTTCTAGAAAACCATACATATTGAACATAATCTTTATAATTATGCACATTGAGATTATCTGCTGAGTTTTTTAAATGTTTTATACTGGGGCACTTTCAAGTATTTAACCTATAAATATAGTAGAATATTATGCAAATTTTGTCATATATTATTTTTCTTTGCAAAAGATTACATCCTTAAACCTTTGAAGAAGTTTGCTTTTTTTTCTAACACTAAAATGATAAGAAAAAAATGAGAATTCAATCATAAGTTAGCAAAAAAGTATGTTAGGAATATTATCTTTTCTCATCCACTATTACTAGATGTTAAAGTTATCAATTTTGATATTACACATCACATAATAGAGTACTACCTCTACTCAGCCTCCATCACCAAATGTTAATGGAATCAATTCTGTTTTCTTAGCATCACAACAAACACATTGGAAAATGATGTAAAATTAACTGTATAAAATTAGTAGAAGCAATAAAAATCTTGCCATATTAAATATATTGTATGGTGTTTGTCAAGATAGTGATTACTGAATCAATTCCAAGAAGAAACTGCTATATTCTTAATGCTAATATTTGAATTAATACTAGATTCATTAACTGAATATCATCAAATGTAAAAAAAAAGTTCTAAGATCAGTCTTATTTAAACGTATACATTTGCAAATAGATGTTTGAAAGTTTGTAATGATAACATTTTACTTATTGTTATATATTGTTCTATTTTATAATAGTTTTTTTAAACACTATTTATACACTTGTTCAAACACATTTAACAAATAAGTTAGTATATAATATGTTTGATTAGCATTCTTCTCATTAACTCGAGACAATACTAGCATGGCAATTATTCATGAATATTGAATTTAAGATATCAAGCCTAACCAATAGAATAGCTTATTTGGTTAGAGCTAACTTTAAATTCAGTATTCATGAATTTAAAGAACACTAATTTGATTCCCATGCTAGTACTATCATTGGTTTGACCAGCAAAACTTGAAAAACAGATAGTAATAATAATATATCCCAAAATGTATTGTATGCTAATGTAATAGTTGAATGTATTTGAAAAGTTTAAAGTTATTTGATGGAAATAATCTAACATATAAATCCAAATAAAATGTCACCATCACAAACTTTTAGGCTAACTCTGTCTTCTACCTTATTCTAAAAACATTTAGCAATTAAAAACTAGATGATAGAACTAGCCCAACATATAGTAACAAATTAGTGAATGATTTTTTAAAATATAAACTTCATGATTTTAACAGCCAACCTAGTTTGATGATGCTAATATTGATCTCAGTGCACACAGTACAATTTTTTAGAAAAAATGTTTTTACAATAATATAGTTATAAATCAAAATAAAATAAAATACTTATATGAACTTTTTTTGGGGGGGGAAATTACATATATTTTGAACAGACAGGCCTAATTAATAAGATTATTATTAACGGTTAATCATCAAATTAAAAGCCAGACATAAATCTGATAAGTGATATAAAGTGTGTAAAACATTTAATTTCTTTCATCTTCGTTATAGGATTGGTATATAATACCATTATATATGTTATATGTAAATTATTATTTGAAGTACTTTTGTAACAAAAAAAAAATGTAATCCACATACTGTTATTTTGCTCATCAACAGTTTTAAACACTGTGCGTGTGTGTGTGTGTGTGCGTATTAATGCATATTTTATGAATTCTAGTAATTTAAAAAAAGTGATTTGAGGCAAAAAACATAAAATTTATTTTAAGCCAATAAACATCACATGACCACCTCCTCTTATGCTTGTGTATAACTGTTGTTTAAACAGGCAAAACTCACTATATATATTGCCACACACAGCAAGCTAGAGTAATCAATGGATGCCAGAAGGCTTGTGCATAAAATCCCCATCTAGTGCCTACTCATCCAATATCCCCAGACTAGTTTCTCTCAGATCCAAGGCTCTTCAGTGACAAAGGCCATAAGCCAGAAACTAGTCTGGGGATATTGGATGAGTAGGCACTAGATGGGGATTTTATGCACAAGCCTTCTGGCATCTATTGATTACTCTAGCTTGCTGTGTGTGGCAATATATATAGTGAGTTTTGCCTGTTTTAATAAAATTTATTTCATAATGAATAGTTGAAAACCAGTAATATTGATAAAAAACCATTGATCTTGCCATAAGTAAACTATGCTAAACTACTATTTATTCTAAAAAGAGAGATTGATAAATAACAGCTTTGCTGTGGTCATTCTGCAAGTAGCTTTGCATTAGTATATGAAATTAATAGTCTCCAGATGAAAACCAGACTTGATCTTGATGAACTGGTTAAAAAGAACAAATAAAGAAAACACATAATGAAGCTATTAATATGTACTCTGGTTGTATTATGAGAATATTCTAGAGCTACAATGGCAAAGGTCTTTGAGTGGTTGAAATTAAAAATTTCTGCATGGTATTGGCAAAAATGGAACATTAAGTGCTAGTTATAGTCTCTACAAAATGATCTTTTCATATTGAAAACACAATAAAATTATTTCAATTTAACATTAAGAACATATTAAAATAAGATCTCCAAATTAATTACTCAGCACAGTATTAATATTATTGCACTTTAGCAGATTCCTCATTCTATTGATAGAATTCATTTTAAACATGGTGCAGTTACCTTTCATTGAAATTATCTTGTAATACATGTAACTTATATTGAGAATAATTCAAATAATATTGCAATTACTATTTGAGGAGATAATTTTTATATATACAATATGCATAGACAAAATCTGTTGGATTATAGATTTCAATTCTCACAGTAGCTTTTGGATATATGCAAGTATGGATCAAAGAAGTTGTTATCTTTTAGAGTAGATAAAATTAAACAACATTTACATTATAATGCCAAGCAAGGAGGTGCATTTATTCAGGCAAAATTGAAACAGATTATTCCTGATTTACATTTTGTTTTAACAAAAAATTGATTGGAGTCGATATACTAGAATGGAATATTAATAGAATCTCTCCAATTCTTTCCTGTTGTGATAGTTTTAACGCACTAGTAACAATTGTTGCCAAAAGCTCCATTTCTCAAGGATATCAAAAGCAATTTATTTGAAATTGGAACAAAAACAGTTCTTTTTATAACTCAATATCTGTCTACTAAAGATCAGGAAATTGGTGACAACTTATTAAATCACTTGGTGATGCTAGAAAAGAAAAATGGAGGCAGGAAAAAACAAAACTTTCAAGATCTAATCAAAGTTCTGAACATTTTTATATAAGCTTGTGGTTATAAAGAAGGAGATGTGCTTTAAAAATCTCCCACACTCACCCAAATCACTTAATGATGCTAGAAAAGAAAAATGGAGGCAGGAAAAAACAAAACTTTCAAGATCTAATCAAAGTTCTGAACATTTTTATATATAAGCTTATGGTTATAAAGAAAAACAATCCCTCTGGACATATACTTTACAAATTTCCCCACATTTGCCCATGAGCATCAACTTGAAATGCAGAAGTTTAAGCTTATGCTTAGAGTTTATCTATATATAAACCAGTCCTTGCTCACCATACCAAAATCAGTGCTTGAATATATTGTATGCCTGAGTTATATGTTATTAATTTAATTGGATAAACCTATAGATCAGTAACTCGGGTACACCAGAGATTCAAGCCCTGATTTTGGCATGGTGAGTAAGGACTGGCTAAGCATAAGTGTACATTTATGCTTTTTAAGTTGATGCTCAGAGGCAAGTGTGAGAAGATTTATAAAGCACATGACCAGAGGGATTGTTCCTTCTTTATAATATTACATATGTCAGTTGTGCTATATAAATAATAGAATATTTATGAGCATGTGGTTACAAAATCTCTCTAAAAATAAACTACTACTGTATCTGCTAAAGAGATTGTTAGATTGAGAAAAAGGATCATTAGAGCAACTTCTCTTGGTAGATAGAGAAAAAAGATCATTAGAGCAATTTCTCTTTCACAATGTTCCTTTAATATGACTAATAAAACAAATAGATGCTGATAAACTTGCCTGTGATTATTTTAAGCTAGAGATGGCCCCAAAACAGATAGCATATTTCACACACAACATATTTCCTGAGTGTGTAAAAAAGTTAACACTTAATGCCAAAATCTGGTTGATAAATCCATTCGGCAACATTTTTACAAAAATAGTTCCAAAAGTTAGGCATAAAACCAAAACTTTATAGCAGGTTTAAACTAAATGTCTCACAATAATCAAAAAAATTATTTGCCCAAAATCATTATAATATATTCTTATGAAGCTATTTGAAAGAATCATATAAGAATTTTGTCATTAGTTGGGAATCAATTTTCTATAGAGTAGATTAAATTTAGATCAGGAAAAAACTGCTGTGAATAAATTTTATCTTTAACAATTCACATTAAAATGATGTCAAAATAAACTGAAAAGTATAACTATTAATCTCTGTTTGGAAGAACAACCTTCTAAAAAGTTTCTAAAATCCTTAAATGTAGGAAAACCATTAATTTATTTGGCAAAATGTTCTCAGAAAAATTCAAGTGACACTAAATGATAGTTACAGTATAATTTTTCTGAATGCAGGAAATTCATCTATACTGATGACATTGTTTTGACTTCACAAAAGAGATCCCTTCCAGGAATTAAAAAAAGAATTTATCAATAAGGATATGAAAATTTATGTATATTTTCAAAGATTGGGTTCTTATTTCCAAATTAACAATGCTCAACTTTTTATTTAGTCTGTAAGGAAATATCACATAATCTGAATATAACTTTTGTAGTAATAAGCTGAAACATAACCTTAGCTCACACAAATTAGAATTCATCTTAGATCATAGTCTAACTTATTTTTTTCATGATCTAAAGTTAGATCTAAAATAGTTTTTAGGAAAAATTTCCTTGGAAAGTGAACTGTCACGATTTGAGGTTGTTATGCAAATATTTTACTAATGAATACTGTGCTTATGTTTTAAAAAAATTCCATATTAAACTTCTAAATATTCACTTTTTCCACTAGATATTAGAAAAGAAGTTTACTCAGAAAATATATAGACTAAGCTTAAGTAGACTGAATTTTTCAATCACTAAAGATATAGTTTTTTTCACCTAAGACTCAAATCAAGATCATTTTTTTGGATGTGCAGCCAAGGAATTATATTCCAAAAATTATAGCATTAAAAATGGTCTTTTTATGAGGTTCCAACCAAATTTCTTTTACCAGATGCCATAATTAAGATAAAAAAATTTGATCTACACATTTCTGGAGTTTTATTAACAAATTTAGGATACCTCAGTCATTATGCTCATTTATTCCATAAGTGAAATTTAAAAGCCACTGCTTTATATGGATGTGGTTCAAATCATGAACAATGCAGTTAACAATTGTTGAAATTATGGTAGAATTGAAAAACTTAATAATGCTTCTAATAAATCTATCTTTTGATTGAAGTCTCTATATATTCTTTTATGATATTTTGTTAATAATTAAATTGTCTGAAAAAAAAACTAATACTATAAATTTATGTAGAAATTCATGATTTCATTGAAATAGAACATATATATATATATATATTGTACCGGGTGTGTTTGGAAGATGATTCAAAGTACTCTATTTGCTAGGTTTAACTGCATTTAAACCTCATTTATTATAATTTTATATTTTTTATAATATAAATGTTACATGAACGGACTGGCTCTTTGAGCAGAGAGGAGAATACTATCGATAGCAGAGCTATCAATGATACCCATGATCAGACTGAGCTATGCAATGCATAACATGATCACATTCCCAGACCGTGGCCCACCTTGACTGCTAGATTCAAACTCCCACTATCCAAACACTTTATTTGTTTTGAGGTAAACCTCAGGTGCCAGCTAGCTATGAGAACTAACATTTTTGGACAGCAGGCCCATAATCCAGTATTTGAAATATCCCATGACTAGCTCAATCTAAAGTAATACAATAACAAATTATTGCTTTAATTAGTGGTAAAGAATTGACCGACAAATATTACATTTCAAGATAATTTATTTTAACTAAACATTTATTATTCTAATTTTAATTACTTATACGAAACTTAATTAAATGAAAAAATGAAAAAACATGCACATCCATACTTCTTTATGCATACTATAGAGTTCATTTATTAACTGACACTGGGAGGCTTTAAATTATTGCAATGGCTACTTTAATATCAGAAATGGAAATAACAAAATTTACTTATTACCTATAAGATTTGAATGTTGACTTCTTGCTGGTTGTTGCTTCAATTGAAAATCTTTCCAACCAGTTGGGTTTGAAGTTTTGTGGAGGTTTATTTGCTTACTATTCCATGGTACTATTCTTAGACAGTTAAACATTCCTGATGATTTTTCGAGTTGTTAAGCAGGCATCACTTTTACAGGGCAAATTGCTGATCTTATTAGACTAAGGGCTGGAGAAAGATCATATGTTTCAGATGATGATTAACAATGCATGATTTTGAAAGTGATTGATGGACTGATTCACTGATTTTAATTTCATGATAGATTGAATTTGACTGCACTGATCTGATTGTGATCTCAACTAACTGTCTGATAAAAAACTGGGCTATTTATTAGGATGACCTGTTGTCATTTTGGTAATTGGTTTTTATGTCTGCTGGCTATCTCTTGTTGGAATTCCTCCACTGTTTTTGAATAAATTCATTAGATAAGGTTTTGATTACATGTTTTCATTTGGTAGCTATTGCAAATTTGTTGTTTTGTGGATTTTTAATTTGTAGCCATTGCAAATTCTGTGTTTATATATCGTATGATTGTACAATATTTTTTAACTTTCATTTATTCCTTAACATTGAACATGCACATATTTACTATTCCTTTATGTTTACAATTGCTATTAACACACATTTATATTTGCATTTCATTAAATTACCGGAAAACCCCCCTTTTTTTTCTTTAATGCAAAAGATATTTTTTTAATTTACATAAAAGATTTATATTTTAAGTTTTATATTAATTTTTTAGACAAAATTATTATATGTACAGCTAAGATATTGGTACAATATATATATATATATATATATATGTTATTGGTGGAACTTTAACTTTTTTTTCTAATCACTGATTGTAGTGCATCTACAACCATCTTTCTACTTTTTATCACCCAGTGGATGACTTGTGTGATCAAATTGAAACATTGGTTTATCAATATTTAAATTTTTTATCACAGATAAACCTGCAAAATATGTCTTTATATATGCAACCCATGAAAATCTTTGTATCAACATATATATATATTTTATCACCCAGTGGATGACTTGTGTGACCAAGTCGAAACATCGGTATATCAATATTTAAATTTTTTAACACGGATGAACCTGCAAAATATGTCTTTTGTATATATATAAACATTCTATCTTTAAGAAATTAACAATTCTTTATTATAATCATGTTGATTTCAGGATAATGTGTTTTAAATCATCAACTTTTGTAATATATAATTCTTTAACTTATTGTATGGGTTGATAGTTATAAATGAAATTTAATATATTTATTTATAAAGATTACTTAAATGTTTACATATTTTTTCAGTACTGCAATGGTGGTGATTTGGATAAATATTTAAGAGGTGAGATTTTAATTGTAATTACAATTATTTTAATCTTCTGAATTAATGTATTAATATACAGTCAATTTTGTTATTTATATAAATCCAACATATGTGAAAAATATTTGACATACACAAAGTTTACAAAATACCTGAACTAAATATATATTCAAAGTTGAATCATAATTTAGCTTAAAGATGTGAAAAAAATGGAAAACATCTTTCATTTATCCACAAATAAAATTTATGAATTTTTTTTTTTTGAAAAATTTATGAATTATACATTGTTAATTGCAGTTCTATTGGAAAAAAATTTCAAATAATATATACTTCATAAAAAAAATTTTCATCATAGGAACTTACTTTAAATATGATCACTGAAATTCACTTTAATATGTCATGGCAATAAAAGTTAATATTTTTTTTTTACTTTCATATGACATAAAGATACTTTAGTATTAAAGCTGCCATAAGGGTGATAGGCCTTTAGAACAACATTTAAAATAAAAAATAAAATGTGATTTGCGATATACATTAATCAAAAAAAGTTTAAATATACGTCAAACAAACAGTAAATGATTTTAATTTTTAAGTAATTTGGATAAAAATACATTAACTATATTGTTATGACACTTACCATGTAATATGTAACAGAAATGTACATATTAAAACCCACAGGAAATGGAGATCTGCAGTAAAAAATTTTGTTTTGAAAATGAAAGTGCTTAATTGCAATGTATGCTGGGACTTTCAAAGAAGTGTTAATAAATGTTGGCTCTTGTTAGAAATCTAGACAGTAACTGAAAAAAAATCGCAAACGTCATTTTTTTTATAAAGAAATTAAATGAAACATACAAAAATAAAATAAAATACATGTTAATTATTAGACTTTTATTACATTTTTATTTATTCTGGCTCTTGTCAGATATAAAATTAAACAATAACTGAAAATGTCAAAGTATTACAAAAAAAAAAAAAATTGCAAACATTTTTTTTTATAAAGAAATTAAACCAAAAGTATAAAAATAAAATACATATTAATTATTAGACTTTTATTTTGTTTATATTTATTCTGGCTCTTGTCCAAAAGAAATCTAGACAATGACTGAAAATGTCGAAGTATTACAAAAAAAAAAAAAAATGCGTTGCTAAAAAAATATGTTTTCATGTATAATTGCAGGGATTATTTTCTTTCAATTTAACATTTTCATGGCATTACACATGTATTGTGGGTGTGAAAAGGCCTATCACACCTATGTTGTAGTTTTAATACTAAAGTACCAACAAAAATATTTTAGAAATATGATACGGCCAGATAACTATCAATCTTTCCTCATAAGAAACTTTATTGTATTTTTGTTATAAGAATAGAAAGCTTAATAATTTTGAAAATAATAGTTATGGTCAGAAAAATCAATTTGCTATATTTTGGTATTATTCCTGCTATGACATATTACTCTGGTGACATTTGTGTCAAGTGATGTTTATTCAAAGTTTTCATTTGTTATGTCATGGTAATCAAGAATCTTGACTTGACTAATCCATGTCAAATAAACTGACTCTTTTTTCTATTTTAGCAGACATTAAACAGTTCATTCTTCCAAAATGACTTTCTTTACCCAACCACAATATAATATATCTCTTGCATCATTTATAAAGTAAAACTGTTTTATATTTAAAAAGATATATTTGCAGCTAAAACTTTGTTACAGTGCGCCATTTAAAAATATTTCAGGGTTCTTTTTCATATTTTTCCTTTTTCCATAATGAATACATCTCTCCATCATTGGAAATAAGATTTTTTTTTTTAATTTGCAGTTTAATATTACATGTACTAAGTGCTTAAGATGGCACAAAGTGCCTATGCCAGGAGGCAGAAGGATGGCTTGATGACACAGTGTCGTAATAAAAATTTACAAAAAATGCCATATTTAAAAGTCACAACTACTTTTTTTTCCTTTTTCTCATATTGAATATATCTCTCCATTTTTTTAGATTTGAACCTTCATACTATACATGATATGATGTATTACTTCTGGTGACATATATGATTTTAAGTTTGTGACATCTTTAAAAGAATGCCTCTACAGGATCTATGGACAAATATTATCAATTAAGTTTGGCTATATTTCCTGGAGGCATTAGTTTAAATATATCACAAAATTAGAATAATATATCACCAGAATAGGACATTATAGCAGAAATAATACTGACTATATTGAATTTGGTTATAATCACAAATTTATTACATTTAATAAAAATATCTATAAATCGGTTAATAAATATTTAAGTGTTAGTGAGAATAAAGAATTTATTTCTTTAACATTTAAGCCATCAATTTATAAATTGGATTATAAGAACATATTTTCATTAGGTGATATGAAATTGGCATGGGAAAAAGGGCTTGATTTAAATTCATTATCAAATAGTTCAAAGGAGTTAATTGATAACAAACCTATTCCTGGTATAGCTAATACATCCTTTGATATTATAGGAAGTTGGTTTTTAAAATGAATGATGGGAAGGCTATTTTGTTTTATATATATATGATGTGTATTATCTTGTTGAATTTTATTTGAAAAGGTCTATTTGTTAATGGATGAAACCATGGATGATGAAGAATTTTTTGTTGTTTTGTTTTTAGTTAGTATTGTAATGAATATGATTTTTCTATTTTAAATACATATTTGTAAGTTATTTAAAAATATTATAATATTAAAATTTTTAACAATTAAAAAAATAGAGAATTCAGTTTATCTGATTTTTTTTTTAAAAAAAAATGAAAAAAACTTATTTTCTCATTAGATTATATAAGAAATGAAAAAAAAGTGCTGGAAACAATTTGTTTTACTTTGTTTCATCTTAATTTAGCAAGGATCTTTTTCTCCCTTTCCCTCAATTCTTTAATATTGTAAATTCCAAGAAAAACCCATGTTTAAGAAATTTTAATATATAAAAATAAAATATATGCACACACTTTTTTCAAATACTTTAATAGATTGAGATGAAAATTGATAATAAATATAAAAAAGATAGATCTTAATGATATTAAATTGATTAAAATTACTGATAGTGACCTGATATTTCTTTTTTGCTTTTTAATTGCTGATAATTGAATTAGTAAATATTGATTCAGAGGGTGTCACAGTCCCACTTTATTTCCAAACTAGTCCTGAAGAATTAAGTTTGCATATAAATAGATGGGAGGAGGAAATTTTATTAGCAAACTTTTGTTTAGTTTGTCTTACGAATTATTTTTCTTTCTTTGTTGTTGCATTTTTTAAAAGAGCAAGAAAAAATGTGATTATCTTCAAAGTTATATTTAATTAATTTAAAAATACAATTTAAAAAATTGTATTATTTTAAATATTAAAAATATATTGCATATAGTAGTCTTTTTTGTTATTATTTAAAAATAAAATAGGCTTTATAAAAATGTATTCTCTGAATGTGATTATTCAAAGGAAGATAGATGCTTTTTGTATATTTTTTTTCAAATAAAATTGTTCCACAAGTAGTCTTGTAATGAACTACTTTACAATATTATTGATATTTTTTTATGTTTAATTGATTGTCAATAAAATATTTTGTTATTGCCAATTTTGATTCACATTGTATAATAATAGTGTGAGTTGGTCATTTGCAGTCCTGATTGAAAATTGGTCTAATTCACTTAATAATGAGGTCTACATTTTTCTTTTATTGTCAGCTGCTATTGTAGTAGAAATCATTGTTTTAAATAATTTTTAAAAATTGTTTTAAATTTTTTTCACTTTTTACAATTTTAATATCTGAAGTTGTTACATTTTTAAAAATATTTTTTTATATTACTAGTTAAAATTGTTATAAATTGATCTAATTAATTTTGGTTTTAAGTTATACAATATTTTTAATAATTTAATATTAAGTTTCATTAAATTATAAGGTCACTTTTTGGAAGGAATGAGAGGTTTTCTTTGAGGATTGAAGACAGTTGTTTATAAATGATTATTTATACACATTTTCCATTTGCATAGCAAACTAATTTATTTATTTTAATAATTTCATTTATTTATTTATTTTTTCAAATATATCATTGTCATTAGTTATTTTTCAAAAGACAAATCTTGCTCTTTAATTTAATAAATCTTGTTTTACATTATCACTCAGCTTTTCTATATTTTTAAAATCTTTTATAGGTTTTTTCAATAAATCTTTTCATCATTTTTTTCAGTTCTAAGTATTCACTCAATCAAATTCCTCTTTTATTTTATAATTTCCTTAATAAATATTTTTTTTAATCACTGTTTTTAAACTCCAATACTGCTAATCTTTTTTTTTTTTAAACTTCTCTCTTTTATTAATATTTCTGTAATTTCTAGTATAATGAATTACTAATAAAAAAAAATGTAATATTTTTTATTATTTGTTAAATCTACATTTAGAAAATCTATAACATTTTTTTATAATTGTCCATGTTTCTGCTCTGTTTAGCCATTTTTCAATCTATATATTCTTAATTTAACTGAGTAGAAACTAATATCTTACTCTTATTATCATATGTTTGGCCATTGCAGTTTTCACTCCAATCTGTTACTATTTCTATCTTTAAATAAACAACTATATAAATAATTTTAAAATACTAATCTGATTTTTATTCCTTCACCCAACTACTAATTATTAGATTACTGCCTTTGATTTAATTGTATTTATTTTCATCTAAGATTTTCATATTTTATTAACTTCACTACTTGAAAATACTACCGTATTATCGAATAACGAAAATGCGATTAGCTTTCTTATTTCCAATGTAACTTAATCATGAATTTTAAAATAAATATAATTTCATCATAGTTTCATCAAATGTTATCAAGTAAATTATTTGAACATCTACTATGACATGTTTAGCTTCAATCCAGAAGTCTTTACCTTTAAAAAAAAAAAAAACCATCACTCTGTCACTACTTCAAACCACACAGAATTTAACAAATAGTTAATTGAAGCTTTAAAATTCACTTCATATATGCATAAGTTATATTATAAGTATGCATGAAATAATATTTATGATTTAGTCAGCTCAAAGTAATGATCATTTCTGCTTTAAAAAAAATTGTGTATCATCTCACCGAATCTCTATTTCTGTTCGTTTTGCAAATATTAATAATTATATTCTTTTTTTAAAATATTGATTTTTTTTTTTTTTATATAGTTTCTTTTCCCCTATCTCTAACTGCATAACTATTTGTTTTCTTAATTTTTTTAATAAATATATTTTTGTCATTCAGCATTTTTCATATTTGCAAATTTAATTTAGTTCATTTTTTTCCAAAATCATCTCCTTAAAACCTTGGTTTTTAAAATTTCTGTGCTATAATTTAAATAAATATTTAAATGCCCTGTTTTAGTTAAACAAAATTTTTGATAATGTAAACAGATAAATCTGGTTATGAGTTCTTTTCTGAATATTATCATCAAACTGTTTCTATATATATATTTTATAACTTTAATCTTGTTTTTATTTTGTTTTTCAAATATAATTTTCATCATTTGTGCATTTATCATTTTAATTATATATTTTAACTCAAATTCATATCCATATTTTCAAAAAAATTAAGACACTAGAATTTTACATATTTTTATTATAACAGGCAAAACTCTATACATATTGCCACTCAATGCAAGCCAGAGTAATCAATGGATGCCAGAAGGTTTGTGCATAAAATCTCCATCTAGTGCATATTAATCCAATATCCCCAGACTAGTTTTTGGCTTGTGGCCTTTATCAGTGAGGAACCTTGAATCTGAGAGCACCGTACCTAGATCTTAAGATCTAATGCAACCCTCCATCAGCCACATTTTATCTCTACTTAACTACAAAACTATGAGTTTTAAATTGAAAACACAATATTTTCAATCCAAGTTCATTAGCTTATATAGTCATATAGGTCTGAACTAAGTTCAATACCTATACATTTTGGTGTCTTTGTTTTTTTAATAACCATAGCCACCACTATTAGGCAGGATTAGTTTTAAGCCAATAAACATTGCATGATCACCATTTTTATGCTTGCTTATAACTGTTATTAAAACAGGCCAAACTCTCTATATGTATTGTCACCCAGTGCAAGCCAGAGTAATCAATGGATGCCAGAAAGCTTGTGCATAAAATCCCCATCACTTGTCTACTCTTCCAATATCCCCAGACTAGTTTCTGGTTTGTGGCCTTCATCAGTGAAAAGCCTTGGATCTGAGAGCACTGCACCTAGATCTTAGGATCTAATGCAACTCTCCAGGATCCACCTTTTATTTCTACTTAATTACAAAACTATGAGTCTTAAATTGAAAAAACAATCTCATTAGCCTGTATAGTTATATAAGCAATATGTGTAGAGAGTTTTATACAGTGGCAATACGTATAGAGAATTTTGCTTGTTTTAATGACAGTTATAAGCATGCATAAGAAATGGTGATCATGTGATGTTAATGGCTTAAAACCCATCCCACCTAATATAATATTGGTGGCTATGGTTATTAAAGAACCAAAGACACCAAAATATATATGTACTGAACTGAGCTCAGACCTATATGACTATATAAGTTGATGAGCTTGGACTGAAAATATTATGGAGTTTTCAATTTAAGACTCATAGTTTTAAATAGAGATAAAAGGTGGCTGCTGGAAGATTGCAGGTGCAGTGCTTTCAGATCCAAGGCTCCTTACTGATGAAGTCCACAAATCAAAAACTAGTCAGAGATATTGGATGAGTAGGCACTTGATGGAGATTTTATGCACAAGATTTCTAGCATCCATTGATTACTCTGGTTTGCACTGAGTGACAATACATAAAGAGAGTTCTGCTTGTTTCAATAACAGTTATAAGCAAGCATAACAAATGGTGATCATGTGATGTTTATTGGCTTAAAACCAATCCTGCCTAATAGAATAGTGGTGGCTATAGTTATTAAAAAACCAATAACACCAAAATGTATAGGTACTGTGCCGGTCAGATGATGTATGTTGGTTTAACTCAGTTCGAATACTAGGTGAAAGTACCTCAAGGCCACCCATACGCGAGATATTAAATCAAGAATACTATGACCGCTGCCCTCTTCACCCATTATCGAGTCTAATTATGAACCAACAACATTATCTGAGACATGCATAAATTATTTTCTCACCCGGCCCAAACTTAGCATCAGGGGAGAAAAATGGAAAAAAAACCTAAAGAAAAAAAAAAATGCATAAAAGTACTATGAAAAATGTGTTTTGCGTGCCTGGATCATTGGAAAAGTAAAATAAAGCATTAAAATAAAATTAGAAAACTCAAGCTTTTTAGTTAAATAATATATTTAATTAATGACTTTTAAAATATTAGTAATGTTTTAATGACCTCCGCTATTCCCCTGTGGATTAATGAAAAACTAATTAGACAATAAAAACAGATAGTAACGACATAATATTTTTGCAGTCTAAGTCTTTTCTTCCCAATTTTAATAAAATTGTCAACTCGAATCTCCTCGATAAAGCACAATAAAAAATCTTTCACAAAGCATTTTCTAATTGCTTTGCACTAAAAACAGTTTAAAATTATTTAAAATGTATATAGCTAAATAAGATATACGTAAGGAACTAATGGTGGAAAAAAGAGGTGTTATTGAGGAGATCAAGTTGGCAAACAAAGGAAACTTACTCGTATTTAATTTACAAACTTAAATGAAATTGGAAAGATATTTTAAATGAAAAAAATTAACCTTTACTTACACCGCAATGGAATACGAAATATTGATAACATGTTAGCAAAGAGGAATAGCACAGGAAAAGGGTTAAATATAAATAGATAGATGATCACACATATATATATATATCTAAGATTAGTCTAATAGAAATAGTTACGTTACAAATATAATTAAATAAAACAATTCAGAAATATACTACAAGAATGCAATTTAGAAAGGTATGATCAAAAAAGGGTAGAATAGTAAATAGTTCATGAGGAGAGATACGATTACCATCCTGGTTCCTTGGTCCTGTTCCCACGACATAGTGGCTTGATTCATCTGTCGATAGGTATTTGTCCGGACAAGGAAAAATTGAAATATGTAGCATTCTTTGAAGAAAAGTCCCACAGACACGGCACAGAGTTCAGATTAATATTGGTTGAATACTACGGCATTTTGATGGTTTTAGGATCTCGGTGCAGGCAAAGCTATTTGCCTAACTGCCAATCATGATCATTTCCATCAAAATACTATGACTTTTAACTCGTTGCATGTTAAAACTTTTCCATGATTTTGAGGATGACAGTTGAATAACTTTTTTGGAGCAAAATCTAAATGAGAAGCAAAATCCAAAAGATTCACAGCACAGGATCTGCCGAGCTAATCAATAGCCAATCCTACTAATAAAAAATTGTCAGCATGATAATGAATGAATGGATAATCTGAATGAATTCTCCAAAGAGAAATCTGACTGAAAGCAAGCGAGAGAAATCTGAATGAATTTTCTAAAGAGAAATCTCAAAAAGCAAGCACAAGAAAAATCTGAATGAATTCTCCCTAAAGAGAAATCTCAAAAAGTCAAGTCTTTTGTTCTCTCTCCTATTTATACCTTTTTGTAAGCTACCTTCTATTGTTTTGCATATGATCTTAGATCTTGATAAGCCCCCCCCCCTATGCTCCTTTGTTTCAAGGTAACATTTTCTAAAAATGACTTTTACTTTTTTATTCTAAATTTCTTTCTTTAAACTTTGAATTTTTATTAATTAAAAAAAAAGAGAAGGCCATCTTTAATTTGCCTTGAATGGGCTAACTAATTAAAAACATACATTCCTTTAGAAAATGTTGGCAGGCTTATCTCAAAATAAAATCATACACCATATTTTAACAAGATTTTAAAAAGAAAAATATATTCTTATTTCTTTTAATAAAATAAGCATTTTATTTCAGCAGAATTTTGCATTAACTCATATATATACGCTTGACGTATATATATGTTTGATTAATAGGTTTTACAAGTAATTTTTTTAACAGCAATTTAATCTTGGAATGGAATTTATTTAAAAAGAAATATTTAAATGCAAATACAAATTTAATAAACGTAATTAATTTTAGCTTTAATGCAAAACCCTTCTGATATTGGGCTATAAGATACTGGGCTATAAACTTAATTCAGATTTACAATACTAATTAAGTTTATAGGAGGCTGTGAAGCATGGATCGGACTTCCGGATCCATTGCTTTATTTCCCAATAGTTAGTGAGAAAAGAAAATGTTAAAAAGAATGCAGTTGCTTCAGGTCAGAGATAAAAATTTTGTGTCAGGTGAGTTCAAGCCTACTCTTTATTTGCTGTAATACTTAATTTGTTACTAACTACGGTCTTTCTTTTCTTAATCATATAACTAGGGTTGGGTCAGTGTTGGTTCTATGTATCTATTTTAATGTCTGTATTTTCCAGGGTCCCGTGGTCTGCAAGGTTTTAGGTTTTGGTTTCTAATATTATAGTCTCTTTTTAGGCTGTGATTATCTTTCCAAAAAAAAAACACTTACTCCACACTTCTTTTTTAATGCATGAGGGCCTTTATATATCAGAAAAAACTTTTTGACTTCTCTCTGTACTATATTACTTGGCCTCAGATCTCTCAGCCACACTTGCTTCCTTTGCCTGAATTGATATTGGTGTTTTTGTTTTGTCTTCCGATGCAACACTGCCCATTTTAATCATTCGCTCGCTATCTTTTGGTTTTCTCGTTGGTCTATTTTCACCTCTTCTACTAATATTTTGGTTTTGAATACCTGAAGACATGCTCTACCATACTGCAAATGTATTGGCATAGCTCCAGTCAAGTCATTTATTTTATTATTAATGTGTTGTCCCATATTTTCAGTTTCATTTACCAAATCCGAAATCTGAAGAGTCTTTGTGCTCTTGCTATCCTCTATTATCTGACAATTTTTTTGTCCACTTTGTATTTCATGTTTGACTGACAAGTCCAAGTGGTGAATATCTTTACATGCTTCTTCATCAATCAATGATTTAACCTGAGTATCACCTTGTTCTTGTTGGTCTTGCCCCTTTTTCTGAGTATCATCATCTGGTAATACTTTTGTCACAAAAAACTAGTCTGTTTTTGATGGAGTTCCAAGTTTTCCTCCAAACGGTTCAATCTTTGTGATGTAATTTTCATAACTTCTTGGAACATGGTCATCATCATTTTTCTTTCTCTCATTTCTTTGATGAGAGCTTCCAAATTGTACTCATGATCACTATGAATACCTGTTGACATATTTGGAAGGTTGAGTAGTCCCTCCTCACTGTCATAAACTTTTTCTTTCTTCTGTTGTTCCATTTTTGCCTAATATTGGCTATTTTGTTATACAACAATCATACCTTATTTCTAAAACGTATTTTAGTTTTTTATAAACAATCAAGATAAGTATATTTTATCACACGTGTCTAGGAGCTATATCCTTCTGTATATCAAAAAAAAATTTTAGTTCTTTCTAAAATAAATCAGTATTCTAAGTTCTTTATTTTATATAACTATCTGTTTTATTTGTATGTTTTTAGAAATCAACTTTGCCTACCTCACAAGGTCCTATCTTAAACCTATGCCTATATGTATCAGTTTGTACATGAAAAAAAATATAAAATCCTGCCATGTCTGTTTTTAATATTTATACTACATATAATTCTCCTCACTTTACTTTATTTATTTTTTTATATTTCATTTAAATGTCATTGCTATGTTGTCACAATATAATTAAAATAATACACTTACAGCTTGGCCTGGCTTTCTCTGACACCTGAAACAACTAAAAAAAATGCATTTACATTAATACACAAGTTTATATATATATATCAAAAGGAATATGTGAGCAAAATATGCATAAATCATGTTTAACTCATTTTTGGCTCACTAAGCATACACTGTTATGTTGATCATCTACCTCCTATGGTTTGGGTTATTTGTAATCCGATATGAGAGATTGCACTTGCCGACAAATTTATTTAATGAGGGTGCCAGTCGACAAGGCAATGGCCATATAAAATATATATTTTAATGGATAATGATTCAAGCACACATTGATAAGGATTTATAAAGTTTAATGCGATTAAAATTTATTTTGATTTTCACTTCACTTTCAAAAAAAATTTTTTAAATATTTTTTTAAAAAAAAAAAAAAAATGAATAAGTAAATGCTATTTTAAATGACAATATTAATTAAGTCTAAGATGTATACAACTCAGAAAGGTAACATGTCTGACCTGGGTTTGAAACCATGCTACCGTTTTGGTCATGACACAAAAAAAATCAATTTAACCAGCCTAAAGTACGGTTAACAAAACAAAATATATAATACAAAAAACAATTAAAATAAAATCCCATGATAACCGCCACTCCGAATTATGAACCTGGGATCGAAACCAAATACCATTTTGTTACAACCCGAAATAGTTATACAGTTATCAAGCAATTTTACAGATAATGCATTGAGATCAAAAACTGTTTAAAAAACATTTATATAAAAACGGGTTTTACTGATCTATAAACGAAATGTATACCATATACACCCATATATATGAATACGTATATCATTAAATAAGCATATATATGACTACATATAAATATACAAACAGATATACCTATATAAATATTTTTTTTATTATCATGTACATGATTTTATTAGAAAGATTCGTCATATTGCAGACTGCATACTCCTATTATTTCAGGCTAGTAAACGCTGGTCGCAAATATAACAAGGAAGCAATGATTGCAGACATAGACCTATTACTTCAGGCTACTCAGCAATTGAGAACTCTAAAGTGTAAGGGGTCTTCACCTAACGGTTACTAAGGGAGTCTTCACCAAAAAACGATTACTAAAAAAACAAGGGCTTCACCTAACGGTTACTCAAAAGGTCTTCACCTAACGGTTACTCAATAAATGATTCAATAGCATAATCTGCTTGAGAAAAAAATCTTAACTAAAGGTGGCTGACATATATGTTATACAGAAAATACTTTAATATATATATATTTATTAAAACGAACATATGCATTTACTATTTCATAAGTTGAAAATCAAATTTGATATTATTAAAACAAAACTTATATTTATATATTATTTGCGAGGAAACACAATTGCAAAATATTTAAAAGTGAAAAAAATTTTTGCATGACCATAATTATTCATTATATTAAAGAAATGAAATGCAGAGAAAGTGAAAAAAAATATTTGCTGACACCATACGTTGACATGTGTTAATTAGAACTTATCAAACTTTAGATCTACGAAAAAATTTCTATTAACAGAAAAAAAAAGTTATCTATCAGATCTTTACAAAAATTTATACAAACGGAAAAAAAACATTTTATTATCTATTTGTACTTTTTACTAAAATATTAACACTACCGTATATATGCTATATTTTGAAAAACATTATTCTATCAAAATTTCTCATGTTTAAGCAATACTAAAATAACATAAAGTACAAAAGCTATTTTAAGGGTGGGTATGTATTTGACACTTCCACCGCATCGACGCTATATACTTTATACGAAAAAACAATATGGCGACTGGCCATGACAAACTACTAATTAGGAAAAAAATTTTGCTATAACTCTGAAATTTATTCTCATTATATATTCACTAAAAAAAAAACTGACGAAGTGTTAACTTTTTAAATATAAAATATTCATTTCATATATACTAAACTCGGGAAAAAAAATTTACCTTATGACACATTTAACTTTTTTAATTAAACTTAAAAATTGAATTTGGCCCACATTAGGAAAAAAATTATACATATATTTTTATATAAATATATTAAACTAAAACAAACTTCTCGGGGTACTAATTTTTTTTAAAAAAAATGACATTTGTCTCACGGTGACAAACTCAGAGAAAAATTTTACCTATATCTATTATTTCAAATTCCCTATTCCTATTCTTCCAAAAAAATGAAATTCGGCCCATGTTGGTCGACAAAATGTGGGAAAAAAATATACTGTGCTGGTCAGATGATGTATGTTGGTTTAATTCAGTTTGAATACTAGGCAAAAGTACCTCGAGGCCACCCATACGCAAGATATTAAATCAAGAATACTATGACCTCTGCCCTCTTCACCCATTATCGAGTCTAATTATGAACCAACAACATTATCTGAGACATGCATAAATTATTTTCTCACCTGACCCAAACTTAGCATCAGGGGAGAGACATGGACAAGAATACTTATGGAACTAAATAGTTAAATGTGCATAAAAGTACTATGAAAAATGTGTTTTGCGTGCCTGGATCATTGGAAAAGTAAAATAAAGCATTAAAATAAAATTAGAAAACTCAAGCTTTTTAGTTAAATAATATATTTAATTAATGACTTTTAAAATGTTAGTAATGTTTTAATGGCCTCCGCTATTCCCCTGTGGATTAATGAAAAACTAATTAGACAATAAAAACAGATAGTAATGATATAATATTTTTGCGGTCTAAGTCTTTTCTTCCCAATTTTAATAAAATTGTCAACTCGAATCTCCTCGATAAAGCACAATAAAAAAATCTTTTGCAAAGCATTTTCTAATTGCTTTGCACTAAAAACAGTTTAAAATTATTTAAGACATATATAGCTAAATAAGATATACGTAATGAGCTAATGGCGGACAAAAGAGGCGTTATCGAGGAGATCAAGTTGGCAAACAAAGGAAACTGACTCGTATTTAATTTACAAACTTAAATGAAATTGGAAAGATATTTTAAATGAAAAAAATTAACCTTTACTTACACCACAATGGAATACGAAATATTGATAACATGTTAGCAAAGCGGAATAGTGCAGGAAAAGGGTTAAATATAAATAGATAGATGATCACACAATATATATATATCTCTAAGATTAGTCTAATAGAAATAGTTATGTTACAAATATAATTAAATAAAACAATTCAGAAATATACTACAAGAATGCAATTTAGAAAGGTATGATCAAAAAAGGGTAGAATAGTAAAAAGTTCATGAGGAGAGATACGATTACCATCCTGGTTCCTTGGTCCTGTTCCCACGATGTATGTGTCTTGATCCGTTCGTCGATAGGTATTTGTCCAGACAAGGAAAAATGGAAATATGTAGCATTCTTTCAAGAAAAGTCCCATAGACATGGCACAGAGTTCAGATTAAGATTGGTTGGATACTACGGCATTTTGATGGTTTTAGGACCTCGGTGGCAGTCAAAGCTATTTGCCTAACTACCAATTATGATCATTTCCATCAAAATACTATGACTTTTAACTTGTTCATGTTAAAACTTTTCCGTGATTTCAAGGACGACAGTTGAATAACTTTTTTGGAGCAAAATCCGAAAGGTTCACAGCACAGGATCCACCGAGCTAATCAATAGCCAATTCTACTAATAAAAAATCATCAGCATGATAATGAATGAATAAATAATCTGAATGAATTCTCCAAAGAGAAATCTGACTGAAAGCAAGCGAGAGAAATCTGAATGAATTTTCTAAAGAGAAATCTCAAAAAGCAAGCACAAGAAAAATCTGAATGAATTCTCCCTAAAGAGAAATCTCAAAAAGCCAAGTCTTTTATTCTCTCTCCTATTTATACCTTTTTGTAAACTACCTTCTATTGTTTTGTGCATGATCTTAGATCTTGATAAGCCTCCCCCCCCATACTCCTTTGTTTCAAGGTAACATTTTCTAAAAATAACTTTTACTTTTTTATTCTAAATTTCTTTCTTTAAACTTTGAATTTTTATTAATTAAAAAAAAAGAGAAGGCCATCTTTAATTTGCCTTGAATGGGCTAACTAATTAAAAACATACATTCCTTTAGAAAATGTTGGCGGGCTTATCTCAAAATAAAATCATACGCCATATTTTAACAAGATTTTAAAAAGAAAAATATATTCTTATTTCTTTTAATAAAATAAGCATTTTATTTCAGCTGAATTTTGCATTAACTCATATATATACGCTTGACGTATATATATATGTTTCATTAATAGGTTTTACAAGTAATTTTATTAACAGCAATTTAATCTTGGAATGGAATTTATTTTTAAAAAAATATTTAAATGCAAATACAAATTTAATAAACGTAATTAATTTTAGCTTTAATGCAAAACCCTGCTGATATTGGGCTATAAACTTAATTCAGATTTACAATACTAATTAAGTTTATAGGAGGCTGTGAAATATGGATCGGACTTCCGGATCCATTGCTTCAGTACTGAACTGAGTTCAGATCTATATAACTATATAAGCTGATGATCTTGAATTAAAAATATTATAGTGTTTTCAATTTAAGACTCATAGTTTTGTAGTTAAGTTGAGATAAAAGGTGACTGCTGGAAAGTTGCATTAGATCCTAAGATCTAGGTGCAGTGCTCTCAGATCCAAGACTCCTCACAGATGAAGGACACAAGCCAAACATTTGTCTGGAGATATTGGATGATTAGGCACTAGATGGGAACTCTATGCACAAGTCTTCTGGCATCCATTGATTTCTCTAGCTTGCACTGAGTGGCAATATGTATAGATAGTTTTGCCTGTTTTAATAACAGTTATAAGCAAGCATAAGAAATGGTGATCATGTGATATTTTTACTCTCATACCATTTTTGATAGGTTAAGGCTAGTATATAAAAATAAATATATTGTTTAATGTTTATTATGTTTATTTTGTATAATAATTTACTCACATTCAAAATAATAATAAATACGATTTTTTTTTTTTTTTTAGCCAAAGGTACACTTAGTGAAGATACTATTCGTATACTCCTGAAGCAGATTGGTAAGTTAAAATATACTTGTAGAAACTTAAATTTGAAAGTATAAACCAAAACTAGAATTTTCATTGCTATTTAAAATGAAGGAATTTTGATTTAATGTAAATGTCATCCATTAATCTCATTGTTAGTCACTTAATTTGTTTTGCATTTTTGTTTTGATCATCAAAAATATGTATATGATATCTTATATAAATGCAATTTATCCATTCTACTTTGAACACTTTTAAGATAAGATATTACAGAAAAAAAAAAGAAATGGTGAATTTGGTAATATATGATACCTTCATCATTATTGTTAAAATTTGAGAAATCTTGTAATATGGCTAATTGTATATTGATGTAATTCATTACTTCTTTGTGATTAAATATTTAAATATGAAAACCAACTGTGAATAACAAATAAAGCTCCCAATATAGAGCTCCTACTACTTATCTTATAGGATAGGATGTTGGTTTATCAAAAGCGAAGTACTATTTCTGATACACACAGTCATTTTAGTTTCTCTTGTTTTTTTCCTTTAGTCCTTTAAATTATTATTGGGCCTGGTCATCGTAAGGCTTTCATACCACCAGATATCTCATTATTCTACTTGTGACAAGGGCATTTGTGTAATCACATTTCCATCCTTTAATTACATACACATTATATTTGACTCCAATCTCTTTTCTTCTCTTTTTTTTTTTTTGGCTCAAGCCCCCAAGAATTAAGAAAGCACTATTAGAGATAGGCTTATTAAACTGACAGTCATTGGTTGTGATCTTAGTCTATTTAGGGATTTTTCTGTCCATCATGGAAGCGGAAGGATCTAAAAAATGTGAATAAGTGACCTCTTTTACATGGTCTGGATAGGGTGTAAGACCTGGTAGCTTTCTAATTTCAGAAGTGGAAATAATAATAGAAGTAGTAATATCAGAAGTAGTGGCAAAGTAAGAGGCAGTGTTAGTACTAAAGATAAGTATTATAAATCTAATTTTTTTAAAAAAAATAGATACATGGAATGTGAAAATTTTATTTGTTACAAACTCTTCAAGATCAGAACAGAGGACTACACTTGTGTCTAAAGAACTACCAAGTTTTAAGATTGATACAGCTGCCTTTTAATGAGACTCATCTGTCAGAGGAAGTTTAATAGAACAGATTTTTTTGGAAATGTAGGTCAGTCACTACAAGGAGAATGTATAGTATTAGATTTATTTCAGTATCTTATACTGTTGTAATTTCTCATATCAATGAAAGTTTAATTATCTTAAAATTTGTCTTGCACAATGGTATTAGTGCTAATTTTATTAATGCTTATGCTATTGCTTTAGATTCAGAAAAGTCAAAGAAATAAAATTGTATTTCTTTTTGGATAATATTATTACAGCAATAGCATTAAAAGATTGATGATTTTTTTCGGAGAATTTAATGCATGTGTTGATATAAATAGTAGTCTTTGGCTTAAAGTTATGGTAATAATGGTATTGGTTCTGTAAATTTAAATAGTTTATTATTAAATTTATGCATAATAGATCAGCTATTACAACAGGTTTTATAGATAGAAAAACTGCTATAAAGAAATATGGATGTATCCATACTCAAAACAATGGCATTTGATAGAAGATTATGTTGTACTTAGGAATCAGAATATGAGATAAGTTCACCTTTCATAAATCAAGCTCAGGTTGTTGGACAGATCATTGATTATTATACTTCCAGATTAAAGTGATAGTTGCATTAAAAAATAAATATTACTCTAATCATATTCACCAGAAAATTGATATTTGTTTTTTAGAAGAATCAATTATACATATTAAATTCCAACAGCTGTTAAATATTAAAACTGCAAATTTAGATTTTTAGGACTTGTCATATTGCTGAAGGATGGAATTCTTTTAAAGATGTTGTGGATCCAAGTAATTCTATTCTTGGGTTCACCAAAAACAAGAATCAAGACTAGTTTTCTGACAATGGTCTTATTAATGATTTAATTAAAAGAAAACATGTAGCATTTCTGCTTGACAGAGTAATAGACTAAATTTGGAACTTCATAATAATTATAAAAGACTTGAACCGCAAAATTTCAATGCCTAATAAGAAGCCTTATAAATGATTGGTTGATTAAAACTGAAAAAATAGAAAGCAAGATGTGGACCTGGGAAGCAGCTTTTATGATTACAATGGTATTTTGAACAGGTGGAAGTAGGATGTTAATCATATTTTATTCAGAACCTGAAGCCTACAAAGATAATGATTCAGCAATTGGGATACCTACTCATTTAGATTTGACCTAAGATATCCAGCTTCATTAAGTCAAAACAGCTCTTTGTAATCATAAAAATGGAAAGACTTCAATGCCTGATGAAGTATCTGGAGTCATTTAAAAAATAAAATGGTGATATATTAGCTTCAAAAATAATGGAATTTTTTAGAAATATCTGGTCTCATGAAGTTATGCCACTTGACCTTAAAACTGGTTTTATGGTTCCAAGTTTTAAAAACAAAAGCAATAGACAAAATTGCAGTAATTATCGTGGAATATCATTATTATTCACTACAACAAAAATATTGCAAGAACTTTGTTGAACAAATTGCTTCCATTTATAAATAAATGACTACCAGAGATTTAGTGTAGTCTTAAAGAAACAATAAGCACTATATATATTGGTTGCCAGGCAAATGCAGTGTCAAGAACAAAAGAGCATTATATATATATATATATATATATATATATATATATATATATATATATATATATATATAATTGATTTGGTCAATGTATTTATTTGATTCAGTTAATAGGATAGGTCTCTGATATTGTCTGAGATTAGTTGATATGTGATGGAAAGAGAGGCAATGTGATTATTACAGATGGAAAATTTGAAGTATTTGAAATAAAAACTGGTCAAACAAGGATGTGTTCTTACTCTTACAGTGTTTTCAATTTTTCTAATTGTGACAGTTATAATATTTATAGACAGCTAAACAGAAATCAAAATGCAATACAGATTTGATAGTGGAATTTTTAATTCAAATAGATTAAAAGCATTATGGATTTACCATATGTTCTGACTTCATAACAATATGAATGCATCATATAAAGATCTTGGTTTATTAATTAATATTAAACAACTCAAATTCTTTATCAGCCAATGATGGAAAAAAAAATCTTCAGTTTTATTTAGCTTGGATGGTTTTCATATTAACCAATTTAAATATCTTGCATTTTATAAGTAGAAAAGTGGACTTGAATGTACACCAGTTTAAATATGTTGGTAGTTTCATAAGTGGATCCAGCATAAACTACAATAAAAATGAGAACATTTCATCACAGGAAAATAATTACTGCCACTAAGTTATATATATATTGTACTGGTTTGAACTGTAGCAGATCCCACTTTGTCTACTTGCTGGGTTTAACTGGGTTTAAACCCTATTTATAATAAATTTATAATCTTATATTATAAATATTACGTGAACGAACCAGCCCATTCGAGCAGAATGGAGAATACTATTGATGGCAGGGCCATCAACAATACCCACAATCAGACCGAACTATGCAATGTGTAACACGATCACATTTCCAGATCATGGCCCACCTCGACTGCTAGATTCAAACCCCTACTATCCAAACACTTTATTTGTTTTGGAGTAAACCCCGGGTGCCAGCTAGTTCAGAACTAACATGTTCGGACAGTAGGCCCATAATTCAGCACTCAAAAAATCCCTTAACTAGCTCAGCTACTTGTAATCAATAACAAATTATTGTTTCAATTAGTTGTAAAAGAATTGATGGACAGCATTAAGCTTTAAGTTTAAAAGACAATTTATTTTAATTAACGTTTAATATACTAATTTTAAATACTTTTATAAATCTTATTTAACTAACATAACACTGGTATAATGATCATGCACATTTTTATTCACACACTATAATGTCATATAACAAAGCATTAAATAATATTTGATATTTAACAAACATATCAATAGTTCATCTATGTATGCTATAGAGTTCATATTACTTGATTCTGGGAGGCTTCAACTAATGTGATGGCTACTTTAGAAATGATAATCAGAAAAATGTTATTACCCAGGATTTTAGAATGTGGATACTTCTTGCTGTTTGCTGCTTCTGACTGGTTAGATTTGAAGTTTTCTTGTGGAGATTTGATGCTTCAGTGGTAGGTACTATTCTTGGAGACAGTTAAATATTGATGGAGGATTTCCAGTTGTTAGGCAAACATTATCCTTTTATGCGCATGTTCACTGGACTCAGGCTAGAGAAAGTCATACAATTCCAACGATTAGCACTGCATTGCTCTGGTACACCAATTGATTGGCTGCTTGAAGATTGATTAATTGAATCAACTGCTATCTGAATTGTTATTTCAAATGTTTTCTCAACTGAACTGTAATCTCAACTGTCCGATAAAAAAAAACTGGACTATTTATACTTAAGACCTGTTGTCATTTTGATATCCTCCAGCTTTATTGTTATCAAAGTTCCTTTCTTGTTTTTAATTGCATTCTTTTGATAAGCTTTTAATTACATATTTTGGAATTAGCAGCCATGCAAACGTGTTGTTTTTACATTTTTAATTAGTAGCCATTGCTGTGTTTTTTAATGATAATTTTCTATATCATTTTTTTTAATATTTAATATGCATACATTTATTATATTTACAATTGCACATATATATTTTACTGTTAAGCTCACATTAATTCATAATTTATGCACATATATAATTTACAATCAATTCACTATTTAGTTTTTAAGATGCCTTTTTTCTTTAAGTTAATTAAAAAGACATTTATATTATTAAACTTTAAGTTATATTTCAACTAATAATAATAAAAAACTCTTTACTTTTTTTATAAAACTTTTAGTTGGACCTTTCTAAAGCAAACCCCCTCCCCCTTCTAATTAATTAATTGTAATTTTAACTTTACGTTTTGAAAACAAACTGCATTAATAATTTTTTTTTAGACACAATTATTATATGTATCAACCCAATATTGGTACAATATATATATTCTTTTACCTAATTTATTGTATGGAAGTAAAACTTGAGACACCCTATCATTGTCATATAAAGGCATTGTTTCATTTAAGATACTGTATACAAAATTTAAAAATTAATGGTATATAAATATTTTTTAATTATAATGGTATGATCATAAAACCAATAAGTATGTTTTTCAGCTTACTGGTACAATACTATTGAATCCACTATTGTAAATCACACCTTCACTGGTTGAACATGTAAAACAAATGAACAATGGAAGATTTTCTAAAAGGGTATTATTGGTAAAGTTGAATATGAGTTTCATAGAAAATGATTATCTCAAAAGTCATTCTGTAAATTGCATTGTTAATTGTTTCCACTAAACATCACATGATCACCATTTTTTATGCTTGTTTATAACTGTTATTAAAACAGGCAATATTCTCCACACAGTAGTGCCACTCAGTGCAAGCCAAAGTAATCAATGGATGCCAGATGATGTGTGCGTATTTCTGAAAGAAAAATTTCTGCTGAGGAAACTATTTTGATGGAAGTATTTGTAGTTCAAAGATTAATTTATATAGTCATCACAAAACTTATTTCTGGAGGGTTTTTTTCTATCCATTTTTTTATTTTGGATTTGAAATGAACATACTCATTTATGAGTGGATGTTTATTACTATTATTATTATTATTATTAGTAATAGTTTTTTATCTATTCTATATATATATATATATCAATAGTGCACAATATTTTTACACTTGTGACCTCAATATTCAGACTGAAATTGTACATGACCCATTATATGTTGTTAACATCCTATTATAAGCATATAAGGATAATAATAATAAAAGTTGTTTTACCACATACAAATATATATCTTGATATTATATTTCAGTACATGCAATTTGATGTATGATTTTTGAAAAGACTGCATATTATCAAACACGAGAACTTCTCAAAATTTTCATGACCCCAACAATTTTTCTACACACTGCTGATATAATGCTATTAATAGGAAAGACACTTGCTTCGAAATCTTGAAGAAATGGGCTACTTAATACTAGCTTATTTGAATATTTGCATATTTTTTACTATACATATTATGAAGGCTATGAATATGAGGCATGGATCCTCAAAAACATTAAGCCGATAAACTTTAATATTAATTTATATCTTCTTTTCTACTAGCAATTATAAATAAGTGTTTTTTGTGTTATATAATGACAAGGAAAATAGAAGTAACTCTAAAAAAATTAGTTCATTAAAAATTCCAGATCTAAATTATTAATAAGCAACTGAAATAGTCATTATTATAAAAAGTAACAAACTGTTGTTTAAAATCTAACAGAAAAGAGCATCTGTAGCAAAATACATTATTCTGAAAAAGTATTAATAATAATTTATTTAACAATAAATTTCCTAGTATGCAAATAATTATATTTAAAGGAATAAGTTGCATTTTATGAAATAGTTACAGACTTATTTAACAAGGATAAAATAGAACTTTAATTTCTCCTCATAGTCAAACAATATTTGAACATTTTGGCAACTCTTTTATATAATTTCAGAATTAGGTATTAGTAAAATAAAAGTTTTAAACAGAGATGCAGCATCTATAATTAAAAAAAAACTATTAATAATTATGTATGTAACAATAAATGTGCTCTGACACAATTAATAAAAAAAATATGTGTGTTAAAATCAGCCAATAACTCATTGCTTTACGTTTTGTTGAAATTCATAAGCACAATTTGAAGGCCATTTCCTTGAAATTCATAATTACAATTTGAAAGCTAGAACGGATCAGTTTATTTTTTCAATTTTGAGAAAATGTCATGGCAAAAGCCTTTTTGGCCATGTTTTAAAATATATCCTTCCACCACTGTTGTCCCTCAAATCTTTTCAAATAGCAAATTACACAAGGGTAATCTTCTGTTTCATCTTCTCCTTGATTTTGGCAGCTCTAATTATTATCATGCTGTTAAACTCATTCCTCATGGCTAATTGATGACATTCACACATAAAAACTTGAAATCCTCACATGGCTTCATTGACAAAATTTCAAAATGTACCAATTAATCTCAACTGTAAATTGCTTTATTCAATGTCAAAGAACTATATGGCTCTCTTCCTCGCATTCAATCTATTAATATTATAGGTGTATTATTACAGCAAAGCAATTACAATATCCACAAAAACCCATCAGTATCAAGATTTTGAATTGGATCAGTGATGAAATCATCACATCTATTAATCACAAAACTTATGAAATGAACTATGCCTGGCCTGTGGGGCTTCCTTTTAGTGGAATCATATGTAACCTCTACCTTTCCAAGTTTGAATGCTTAATCAACTCTAAATTTGAACATCAGCCTAATACTTGCTTATACTTTAGATAGATTGATAATACTTTCATGTATGCTAATGAGAAATCTGTTTGCCAAATACACATTGAGTTGACATTTTCAACCTCTTATGTAAACCATCAAGTCTGAAGATAACATCATCCACCATTTAAAATTTTTCAATCTGGATATAACAAGTCAAATTAACACCTTGGATTATAGACTGATTTTGAAACTCTTCAGCATTGGAGGTATTATATAGACAAACTAGTACTCTTTTTACTCATAAATATGCAGGCCTAAAAAAATTCTTTTCATAGAAACTTTAAGCTCTGCAAATTTGAGTCTGATTGGAAACAAAACATCGAATTATTTATTAGAGATCTTGTCAATATAGGATACAATCTTAAAAATTTTCACACAATCACTACCAACTTTCACAATAAAATCTTTCAACCTACAATCGCTCCTCTACACCACAAATAAGCTAAAATATACTTGTATCAATAAATACATTACTTTTCATTCACCTCCATCTCTTAACAAAGTTTTAAATAATTCAAAGGATAAACTCGCCAAAGAAGCCTCATATGTAAACATTTATAAGATCATCTGCTCTGACCTGATTTGTTTAAAGGTATACTATGAGAAACATGCACTAACTTGGTTACCAGACTCACCTAATATAATTATCTGTATAACCATGCTAGAAAAAGCACTGAATATTTTTCCCTTTTCCTCGATCATGAATTGCTATCTGGTCATAATATTGATCTTTCCATAGCTGACATCATTTGTTAAGAATGCAATGATCAAAAGAGAAAGGTTAGGGAGGGCTTTGTCAATTGCCAAGGATATCCATGTCATCAATAAAAAAGACTCCAGCACCTCTCTTTTTAAAAAATGGAGATTATAGCCTGTCACTACTCATTTGTATGCAAATTCACCATTAAATATTCATTCTGATCTTGATCCATCTTATTATTCAACATTTACATTATTTATGGATGACAACTCCCCTTATATTATGCTATGATTATGATATTATATGATATTGAAAGTATTTAGCTTCAAATAAATTATTTCCTATTTCAATATTTCAAACCCAAATGCATATACTCATAATGTTTTAACATTTGCTTATTCATTAAATATACATTAAATAAAAAAAAGAAAGAACAAAATCATAATCAGTTTTTAGGGTTATTTTTGTTTGTTGTTGGGGGGAAAATGATAGAATTAGGGGGCAGAGCGTCTTAGTATATTGTAACCGAATCACCGTATACCCACTTTAACTCGGTTGTAACTATTTCCTGATGAGCATATTGTAGGAAGAAACCATCAATTGGCTTTCCCCAATATAGATGTCATCCCCCCTACAACAATATTTTCTGCTCATCAAAGGATATACCACCATAGAGACTAAAAACACCTAGAAATTTATATGTTTGATTTCCCAAATGGTGCCACTAGAGTTTCATCTCACTACAATCTGACTTACCGAGGTCTAGTTATGCCAGTCATAGCTCAGGAGGCATGAGATTCTCATGAATAAGTGCAATAAAAGACAAGTGATGCAACATGAACAACTGGATTGGTTTTATATAATAATAAATTTATTTCACCATTTGTTAAGATCATTAGTTCTTCATAGTTATTTTGTACAATAAGCCCATAAAGTTTGTCATTAGTTCAGTTTTGACATAGTTCATCTTTAGGATCCATTTTTTTGGTATGCACATATTTTCTTGGGTTCCTTTGATCAGTTACTCCTCATAGGTGATGTATTTATCTGCAGTGTCCTTTACTTTTTTTTTTTAGTGGTGATTCAAATATTATTCGTTGATCCATGTACACCTGTGTTTTTCTTGTAAACATCCGTAATTCCTTCTTTTAAAAATGTGTATTATTTTCTTAAGCACTTCTAATCCTTCCCAATATAATCGTGCTTTGTATATAACATTTATTGTTCCACCAGCTAGAGACATATTTCAATTATATAGCGTTTATGTTTCATTCAGATTGATATATGTGGTATATATAATTTATACTAGTGCAGACATATTTTGTTCATTAAAATATAATTATTTATGATTCCTTTCATTAATGATGCATTTTGATTATAAAGATCCAAGTATTTATGATTTATCCCCAATAAAACGCATTTGCATTTAGAAATATTATCATTTATGATTTATTTCAAGAAAGATGTCTTTTGATTATAAACATATAAATATTAATTCTTTATTCACACAGATGTATTTGGTATATATAATGTATAAGCATTTAGGATTTATCCTCACAAGACATATTTGCATATAGAAATATAATCAATTATGATTTCTTTTAAGAAAGATGTATTTATTGATTTCTTTTAAGAAAGATGTATTTTGATTATAAACATATAAGTATTAGTATGATTTATTTTAATGCAAACGTATTTTGCTGATCAGATATAAGTATTTGTTCTTTATTTTAATTCAGATGTATATGCATATAAAAAGATAATCATTTATGATTTATGTCAAGAAAGATGTATTTTGATTATAGACATTTAAGCATTTATGATTTATTCCCAATAAAACGTATCTTCATATGAAAATATAATCATTTATGATTTATTTAAAGAAAGATGTTTTTTATTTATTATAAACACATATAAGTATTTAATATTTCATAAAATTGTTACCTTCATTTTCATCTAGTGTAGTCATCCATTACAGGTTACTATTGTACCGGTCAAAAATCTATGTCTGTCCAACAAGATTTAGAATCTAAGCAAAAGTACCCTGAATCCAATCATGCACGAGATACACAGATCAGGAGCAATCATGAATTCTAATCTATTTGCCCATTCCCCAATTCTATAACATTATGAACACCACCTACAGTGATACCACATAAATTCATTATATCCCAGCCCTACATGAGACTCAACTGGTATGATGATGATGAGAGATTGAGTGAACCCAAGATATTAGGTTACGAGTATACATAATTATAAATATTAATAAGGAGATTTGAACAACTGGATTAAGTTTAAAATATAAATATTTATTTTGAACAAAATTAAAGGTGTTTCATATATATAATTAACTCTATGCTTATAAAATGTTATTTTTATTACAGACATTAAAGAATCTTGTTACGATTATTTTGATTTTGACAAATATTAATTTAGTGCGGCAGTTATAAGAACTGGATTTATCAGAGTGGTTTGGTGGACATTTTATACATAAAATATATTTAAACTCCAAGAAATAAAGAGAAAAACAAAACATTTTATTATCGCATATCATTACAATTTACTTTGCTAAACAGGCTGGAAACTAACTAAGAAATGGTGGTGCTAGCATATTATCAGCAAGAGGAAATGGCACATTTGGCCAGGATAAGGTCATTCTCCAATTTTCTATAATGGTGGTACATGCCAGCTTCATGCCAAAATGGTACAGGAAGAAAAGGTAGGTAGGAAGACTCTATGGGTTGGGCTGTGGTGCATCCATACATTGCTTCATCTACTCTAACCTGCATGTTCTAGAAAGTAAACGTAGACTTCTTTTACGAACAAGGATATGAACAACGAAGCTTTGAATCCCTGGAGTGAGGTACAGGTGATTCAAAGCAGTATATAACATATATACTTGGAGAAGAATGACTAATGAAAATGATCATGACTCCCTGGAGTGAGGTACAGGTGAATCAAATCAAAGCCCTATGCGGCTTATGAATAATTGGACATATGCTAGCAACACTACCATAATATATAAAATCATTAAATTTAAATGTTAAAGAAAAGCCTTACATGGTTTAACAAATATGCAATGATACACCAAAATAATGACCTACGTAATCTGAAGTCATTGATTATAAAGTAAACTATCATTAATGAAGCATGCATTACTCCTTCTTGAATCAATGTTTTAACATAGGAATCAAAAACTAAAATAATGCAAATTACAAAACAAATTTAAGTCACCAGCCTTTGTGGTGATGATGATCAATAAAAAATTTATAAAGCTAATGTACACCAATATCCACCCCAGATTGCAAAAGTATTTATACATTTTTTTTTAAATTTACGATAAAACATTTATATAAAAAAGTATTCATTTAAAGCATAAACCCAATCTTACAAGATATTTAAGATAAATAACAAGAACTCATTAATCCCCCCCCCCTTCTAAGTTCATAAGATCGGATTTAAGGGGCATTTACAAAGAAACTTAAGTGAGAAAATATAAAATATTATTAAAATTAAATCAAAACCGCACTAAATGATAAAAATAATAAGCGTGAGTTAGACGACAGATTAATTACGTAGCAGAGGATTGATATAAAAAATTAACAGAGCTTTTAAAAAACATTAAACAAGAAAATATTAGTTTACAAATCAAATTACAACATTAAAATGGGTTAAGGCGATTATACAGTCTTTGGGCTGGCCACCTCAGGATTTCATGAAGTATTGATGCATCTTCTGTGGCAGGCAGCATTTTTGGAGCTACATCTCAGCACGAGTCAGGCTGAAGACAGCAGGCAGGCTTGGCTCTCAAAATTTCAATGGACGTGAAGTCACCCAGCAACGATTGACCAAACTCTGACATAATAGATTTTTAGCCCTATTTATGTCAGTTTTTAGCCTCTCAGAGAATATTTGTTTTAATTAGATTTCCTGACTCCAATGGATCTCTAATTTACAAGAGTCTTTTCTCTATTGTTAGAAAAGATGCAGTCGTGAGATAACTGTCTGAAATCAATTCAAATCAATTTCCTGTTTGGAAATGGATTTGACAAAAACAATGTTAATAGCTAACTAAAATCCATTAGCTTTGTTTTAGATTTTACTTTTTAACTTTAATCTACAAATTCCCTTTTTTAAAATCTTGAAGCAAACTCCCCACCCCTTTAATTATTTTTAGACAGTCATCTGGAATTTATATGTAGTTTTATATATAAAAAGATATAATTACAATATTAATATACAAGCAAAAAAGGACACAACTCCAAAAGACACAAAATTATCTAATATTTTAAATCATATATATAAGCTCCTGTCATACATATATCTGAGTCGCATCTATAAAAGTCAATATTTAAAGTAATTGACAATTTTTATTTCAGATTTGTATTTACAATCTCATAGATGCTTCTCAGAAATATACGTATAGTTTATATACATTTTACGACGACAAAACACAAAAAAGGAGCATGATGACACATGGACTGTGGTAGAGCTGTGAAACTCAATCCCGAACTAAGATTGATTGTTTCACTATTGCATTTCAAAAAGGGGGTGGTTTATTTAGGCTGAATGGCATTATTTAATTTTCATTGGAATTCACCCAGGCAACCTAAATTCATAGTGATAGATAGAGAGAGAAAGTTATTACTGACTTAGCCTGTCATCCTTATGATTTCCATATTAATATTTTCCTTTTCAACATCCAACAACTGTAGGGTTCACACATAATAAAAACTAGATTTCTCAGTTGGGATAAGCTGTGTGGCTGTACATAAAATATTCCCAAGGTGACTTTGCACTAAAATCAGTTGGCAACTAAACAGCTAAACAACACTTAGATAGGACTTTTTGTGAACTTCAAATTCCACTATTTATACCCTGATCAATTCTCTGGATTAATCTAGCATGACTCCACTGTATCTGATTTGTCAAACAGCTTTCATTTAAGCTAGAGTTCTTTTTTTCTTGATGATTGGATCTTTTAGTTTTTAGTGGGAACAGATAAGGGATTAAGTAGATTAGGCCATGTTTTCCAATTTGATAAATTTGCCTCAAGCAATAATTATACTTTGTACAACAACACCATTTCAAAAATTAAAAATATAATATATTAATAAATGCCCATTTTAAGTGTTTATAGAAGTATTTATTTCATGATTTAAAAATTATAAAAATCAATAATGAAGATTTATCTTTTTTTTCAGTTCTTTTAACTCTTGATTATTGTTTAAAATAATAATTTTCTTTTAAATTTAAACATTTTTTTTTTAAAAAAAAAAATAAGATTATAGAAAAGTTGGTTTCATGTACGTCTGTTTTCCTTCAATCAATCACTTTAGGTGGAAAGGGAAAATAAATCTTAAAATACATACATGAAACAGACGGTCTGTTTTAATATATATAATTTTTGAGAAGTACTTATTTTTGATATTATAGCTTTTAAAAAATATATTAACAAACAGTGTTGCTTCTTTAATATTTGTTAATTTAGTGAAATGATAAATTTCAATTAATAAGTTAAATATTGACTAACTTGTGATTTTTTTGACATTTTATTTAAAATTAAAGCATTTTGAATTAGTATAAATATCACTCACAAATTTTAGTCAATTTATTTTAGAAAACTTAAAACATGGTTAATAATATATTTTGATGTAATTCAGTCTTTTTTATGATTAAAATATAATTATTTCTTGCAGATTTTTTGTAATTATAAATATAAGTTTTGAAGTAAAATGCAATGCTTAATTTATTTTATGCAATATTATATATAATTTTTGAATAGAAATATTATAAAGTGTTTTTTTTTAATTTTATAATTTCTAATGACTGAATTACTTTTGTGATATTATCAAAAATGGGAATAAAGAAATCCATTATGCTGTTTTTTTTCATACAAATTTATAATAAAATCTTATATATCAATATATAACAGCAACTACAAAATATATATATTTATAATTATACAGAAAAATCTTTTTTGGTATATAATTGTGTATCCTTTTCAATGTTAAACATTATCTATTCCATTAATATATTATTGCAGACAGACTGGTGTCTATTGTTTTATAATAAAAAGAAAAATAATAATAAATAATTAAAATAAAATGTGAATAAAAATAAAATTGTGATACAATAATCCAATTTTTTTAGAAATTCAATAAAAGAAGGTTAAAATAAATTAATTATATAACATAACCATTACTCAGTATGATTAAAAACATTCTATATGTTACAATTATTATAGAATTTTCATTCATTTTTAAGTTACCAATTACTAATTAAATTTATTGAAATTTTATATATATTCATACAATTATCTTTGTTACGTCCAATATAATTTATTTCATGTATTTGTTTTCTTTTTGAATCTTTAATGTAATTTAAAGATTTAATATTTTTATAACATCTATTTTATGTCCATATGTTAAGTGGAGAATGTATAAAGCAGATTTGTCATCTTTCCTATTAATTGCACTGTTATGTTCTTCAGGTGTATCATCTAATTGTTTTCCTATATGCTCATAGTAATATTACAAATTTCAAAATTAATTTTATATGCATTTTCTTTTTATATTTTATATCATCTTTTATTTTACAATTATATATTAATTTTTCTAAACTTTTATTACTATTGGATCATCCAGTATTTATATCTTTACCAATATAATTTTTGTTTTTATTAATGTATTAGAATTTGCGTTTTATTTGAATTATTGTCATTACCATCATTATAATCATTTTTCATAAAATATTTTATATTTTTTTTACAATTTTAAAAAGTATGTTTTAAGACTATTTCCATGATCTTTATATAATTCAGTAAACTACTATATTTTTAAATTAATTACATTTTTATCTGTATTATATATATCATTACTTTATTTAAACTTTTTGATAACTGCTATCTTTTGTATGCATGCTTATTGTGGATTTATAGAATTTATTTTCTTGAATAAAATGTAATATAATTTTGCTATTATTATGTTAATTTCTACATCTAGATATTTCATTTTATCTTCAAATTCTACTTTTGGAAATTTAATATTATATATTATTATTATTATCATCATCATCATAGCTCTTTTATTACTAATTATTAAAATATCTAAATATCTAGAGTAATTATTACTTCTTAACTAATTATTCTTTTTTAATTATAGTACTTTGTAATTCATTTATAAATATTGATGACTATTATCCCTCTAGTTGTACAACCCATAACCCTTCCTTCATGTATATTCCAAAATCCATTGTTTTTAAAATATAAATTATTATGTCTCAATGTCAAGCCTTGTGTATAATATTTATTATTATATCATTTATATATTTTTAATTCTTAATAATGGCCAAACATAAATTTGTCCATAATGTTGTTTTCAATAATTAATAATAGTTCCAAGACAATTGAAATAAAACAACTATATAAAAATAATAAATATTTTCTTTATTGAACCAGTTTTCGCCCTATATTAGGGCCTTTTCAAAATATACTTTTCTAATATAATCACACGACCATTATATCTATCAATACTCCCTCTAACATTCATTTTATATAATCATTTTACATAACACATAATCTATTTACATATATATATATATACCTCCCCCTCCCCTCGTTTTTTTATATACATATTATTTTTTTTTACAATAAATAAAATTACATTAAATACAATTCAATAATTATATACATATATTATACACCATAAATTACATACACATACTTTATACCCTAAACTAAATTATATATCATTTCTCATATATTTCTACTAACCATATCTTCAAATATAACCTTATTTATTTATAGTTAACTAATTATTTACATTAACTAATTATTTACATATATATATATATCAATTTAAAAACAACAGCAATAACAAAAACATATCAACCATATATTAAATTTTCCAATTATCCTTCAATGCCCATTTACTACTCAACTTTGCAGGTCCTTTAACTAAATTAACACATTTACTCATATTCTCTTCAATATATACTGTCTCATAATATTTCCTTCTATTATAATCTTCAACATATTTTATAACTTCCATATCTTCAATACATCTCCTTCTATGACCAGTATTCAAATAATGAACATATGGTCCTGATGCTCTTTTCTCCTTTGTATTGCTGTTTTCCCTGTTTGACCTATATATATTTTACTGCAACTCCTATAAATTTTAGAAAGGGGAAAAAAGCATAATAGGGCTATTTAAAGGAAGGATATGAATTCAGGACCATATGTTTATTATTTGAATACTGGTCCTAGAATGAGATGTATTGAAGATATGGAAGTTATAAAATATGTTAAAGATTATAATAGAAGGAAATATTATGACATAGTATATATTCAAGAGGATATGAGTAAATGTGTTAATTTATTTAAAGGACCTGCAAAGTTGAGCAGTAAATGGGCATTGAAGGATAACTGCAAAATTTAATATATGGTTGATGTGTTTTTGTTGTTGTTGTTGTTTTTAAATTAGCATATATGATATATGTAAATAATTAGTTAATGTAAAAAATTAGATAACTATAAATAAATAAGGTTATATTTTAAGATATGGTTAATAGAAATATATGAGAAATGATATATAATTTAGTTTAGGGTATAAAGTATGTGTATATAATTTATGGTGTATAATATATGTATATAATTATTGAATTGTATTTAATGTTATTTTATTTATTGTATAAAAATAATATGTATATAAAAAAATGGGGGGAGGGGGAAGTATATATATATATATATGTGTAAATAGGTTATGTGATTATAATAATTATATTTTATAAAGCGCATACTCGTTACTTAAAGTAATATATATTAAGGCTACAACCTTCAAACTATGTGCCTGAAAAAATGACAGTAGGGATCTCTGCAAATCTTTAACACAAGATTTATTTAAAAGACAAGAGTGGCCACTCTTATCTAAACCTATTTTTCTAATTAATTAGGCGAATCTAAAACATTTTGATTTGAGAGCGTAAAGTATTTAGTAGAAGAATCTAAAGCATTTTGATTTGAGAGCGTAAGTCTATTCAATACCTTACGCTCTCAAATCAAAATGCTATAGATTCTCCTACTTATTTAGAAAAGTAGGTTTAGATAAGAGTGGCCACTCTTGTCTTTAAATAAATCTTGTATTAATGATTTGCAGAGATTCCTACTCTCATTTTTTCAGGTGCATAGTTTTAAGGTTGTAGCCTTAATATATATTATATGTGATTATGTAAAATGTTTATATAAAATGAATGTTAGAGGGAGTATTGATAGATATAAGGGCCATGTGATTTTATTAAAAAAATATATTTTGAAAAGGTCCTAATATAGGGTGAAAACCAGTTCAATAGAGAAAGTATTTATTATTTTTATATAGTTGTTTTATTTCAATTGTGTTGAAACTATTATTTTTAATTAATGGAATATTTGATACATTTTTTCTATTTTCATTATAAATATACTTTTGTTTCTTTTCAATTTTATATTCTTAAATTTATTTGTAATACTATCTGTTAAACTGTACTAAACTTGTGTGATCTTCTGACATAAATGAGCATTTTCTTTATTAAAAAAGGATGAATATTAAATAACCTAGTATAGTTTAGCCACAATCTATTCTATATCTAACTACATGACTTCAATTATATTTAACCAAAGACAAATGTAAACACACACAAAAACTCATTAAAATTCATAAATTTTATATTACTTGAACAACCATTTCTTTTTCTCTGAACAACATACAAGATTATGTTTTAAGCAAAAACAGTCAATTTTGTAAATGAATTTTGCAATATGATAGTAATCATTTTTCCATCTCAGTATGTACATGATTATATATATTAATAAAATTTGTTTGATTTATGTTGAAAACATATACATTTTATTTTTTGTTTATTATCCTTTTCAAATTTTATATGCATTATTTTGTGTAATAAAATATTTTCTGAATGCTAAAAATTATACAAAATTTTAGAACATATCAAATTAGAGAGATCCTGATTTTTTTGATAGCAAGACTTTTATTATGTTTCTTTAAGTGAAAAAAGTTAGTATGAAAAAAAAATATTGCTCATACTGTATTTAATAGCAAAGAATATCAGACATTTTGCTGTTTACTTTATTTTAAAAATAAAAATATGGTAATAATTTTTTTCTTTATTTCTTTAGTGAATGCATAAGTGAACACATTGTAAAGTATATGTAAATGTGTATAAATTTATTAACTATTATTATTTTTAAAATTTTATTTATATTATAATCATTATTTATGCATTATATATATATTGTAACGGACAAAAGATTTTGGCTTTGTATATCCTGACTACGAGGGCGCCACTAGTCCAAAAATTGGAACTAGACATTTTTTTTCAGGGTGGACAGGATATACGAACTGAAATGCACCAGACTAAACTCAGGGAGAAACAAGATATCTTAAATATTGTTTAGACAATTGAGAAAGCAAAGCACAAAGACAAATGTCAGCCAAATTAAGTTTAAACAAATTTTAAACTTTTATTTAAGAGCAAAATAACTTGTAAGAAAAAGTTTACATGAAAATCAATAGGGTTATCTCAGGCGTGTACCAGAAAGATGAAAATGCAATTCTCTGGCAGACTTACCGACTCTCTCATAACAAATTCTACAGGGAGGAAGCAATTTCATTCAGCAGAAGATTCACCCAAATATTGGCTTTCACTTTCAGATATTTAAACAATACATTCTTGAAACAAATCAATGAACCAGCGCCGGCAAGCTTTCCAAGGTCTGAAAAAGGTGTTGGACCACAAATGTCATCTGTCAGTAGAAGCTGCACCTGTTATTACATTTAAAATAAAGGTGATTGATTCACCTCAAGAACAACTGAAAAATATGATTGAAAATGAAAGGAAAACAAACAATTAAGACTGGTGAATCCTCAACCAAACGATTGGCGAAAACTAATCTAAGAATTAAAGGTCTCAATAGGAGACAAGTAAATCATTAGAAAATTAGTTACATCTGCCCCAAAATTTAAAGAAAATGAATTACCAATAATTATAATTAAAAAATAAATTTATGACACAAGTTCTGAGTACATGCTCTGATAAATTTTAAGCTATACAAGTAAATACAAAATAAATCTATCGGAGAGTGCACATGAGTACGAAAATATGAAAGTTATAAATACTTTAGCAGAGAAAGTCTCTCTCACCTGTAATTTACAAAAGGGATAAATATTGTCTTTCTGCTGGCGACTTATAAAATTACAAAGCAAAAACAATTATAGTTTCCGCTTTCAGAGCTATAAGAAATGAAGACTATGAAAATAAAGTCACCAGCCAAAAGATTTGGTGGTTTGCAAAAGCGTAAACACAGTATTTAAAATTAATTCGGGCTACTAAAATAATTACAGGTAAGTATTCAAAATATACATGACTGCCAAAGCATTTAGTAAAAGTTAGGCATAAAAACAGAAAAACCCACACGTCACTCTCCAATAAACAAAAACTGAAAGCAAACTTGGAATCTTAAAACTAATATTCCAAGACACATGGCAAAGTACAATAAAAGAGAATAAATATAGCTAATCAATATGAGGTTAAATATTAATTTAGATTACAGATTTGTTAGATTGAGCGGAGATTTAACAAAAAAAATTACCCTGGAAAGAATAAAAGAAAATTTCATCTTACGGTAAAGCACAGTTTGCATAGGATGCGCATGTTTATCTTTAGTCCATTTTCAGGTCCTTTGACAATGGCAAGGTAGAGGCAGTATTTATATTAGAGGTTCATGGCATGACTGAAAAAGAGCTGGCAGGCATGGATCCATCTTTGTTTAAATTAGCAAGACATTCTGATGATGGCAAAACTCATAGTGTTAGATTTTGACATCTTGCACAGTAACGAAGTTTGTCAATAATTGTTTAAGTTTTTAGCAGGAATTAAATGTCCGAACTGCTACCCAAAACAGTATAACTCTCAGCAGGGGATAATCCAAGTCTCTCACTAATACTGAATCTCTCTCGTCTCCTAAAAATTGGCGGGCTATTCTTGCCTCGCTACATTTCCCACGAAAAACTTTCATTAGTCTCTAATTCTATATCTCAGGCAGGGCAAATATTAATTTCCCACTCAATCTAATTTAAGAATTCCAACCAGGAATTATTGAAACAAAAACGACAACACAATTAAATCTCCGCTTTTTAGAATTAACTTTAAAAATGATTAAAAATAAAAGCAACAGGAATATATAACTAGCAAGCTTGCCTGTTTTTTAATCAAATTGATTAAAACAGGTGGTGTAAGTAAACTATTTTAAAATCAATTTTATAAACAAAGTAGTGAAAGTAAACTATTTTAAAATAAATTTTATAAACATGAAAATGATCTATTTAAATATAAATGTGTATGTGTTTTAGATAATAATAAAAATTTTAACATTAGTAATAAAACCATTGAATCGGAAATCAATCCGGTTCAATATATATATAAAGTATCTGTGTTATATATATTTGTGTAAATTGAAAAGTATTGCACACTTGCAGTTTAATAACAATACATATTACTGTTTAATCAATGTTTATCAACAAAAGATAGATATTAAGAGATATATACATTTGTGCACAAAGAGTTTTAGAATAACATATAGTATTGTTCCAGTCTCCACTGTACTTAGATGTAAAAATATTAATTAACATTAAAATGAAAAAAAAAAAACTTAATGCGTTTTAATTTTTGCTAAATTTATTAACTTTAATATTAATTAGAGTTAAAATAGAGGATATAAAATATGACAAATCTTTATTAATTTTAATAGACTTAAGCAATTTTAGTAAATTTATGAAGATTGTATGATTTTTTTTTTTAATATAATGTTCTTGATTTTCAATATATTATCTTGTTTATTAGATTTGTAATTAATTAAAGGTAATTATCTTTACTTTTATGAAGCTTTCAGGTTTATCACAAAATAAGGATTCGTTGTTTGAATTTGGACTATATCATGATTTGAGAGAATATTTAAAATTTAGTCTCAAACAGCAGAGGAGATTGACAACTTGCAAAAAAGCAATTGCTTAACAAACCCACTAAAGTTGTTTTTAATGGATTAATGTGTGGCAAGCCAAATTTTATTCTATAATTGAATAATTAGTGTCTATGAAGTTAAAGGAATTTCTGATAATTTAAACATAATAAACTTATCATAGCATTATGGATTTAAGAATAAAGCACTAGACTTATTGCACCACCTGTGTAGATCTATTAGAATGTAACCTTATTATGAAACCTTCTTGGATTATCTATTTGAAGCCTAAAACTTACCTTTCAGAAAATACTTTTGATATTCTGCATAGAACTGGGAATTATATAAAATAAGAAAAAAGAGGAGGAAAAGAGTAAATGACAAGTGAAAGTTAAAGTAGTAAAATTAAAAGAGAAACTGTAAAGAAAGAAGCTTAAAAGAATCAAAGACAAATGTTCTGGGAAAAAGACAAGACTGACTCATCTGTGAGAACACTGAACTAATCTAAAAACAATATCCTCTGCATTCATAAAAATTCAAGAGGGTATTAAAACATTACATACATTTTATTTTTGAGCTCAAACTTTAAGATCAAAGATATCTATGTGAAAATTTTATTTGCATTTAATTTTATTCAATAATCAAATATTTTTTATTTATTAACATTATATATATAAAACTTTTTTTTTGTTATTTTCCTGTTTATTTTACATTTGAATTTTATATATGTAGTGGGATACATATAACTTTCAGATTAAGGTTGATTATTTTGATGACATTTATATAAAGATTTTATTATAATAACTAAATTTTTAAATGGTCTATTGTGCAATAAAATGCTCATTTATGCCATATTCAAATTTTTAGCATTGGCTATATTGTTTTTATTATTATTTTATTAAAACATTTTGTTTTATTTAAATTTTAAAATCTTTGAATATTTATCTTTTCTACCATTATAAGTGATAGTATACATTAAACTTCATTATTTGGTGTGTGTGCTAATTAGATACTAATTTATTAGTAACACATTTATAGTTAGTTAGCTGGAGAGAAAGAGCTTGTATTACAGGATATAATGAATATGTCATGGTAGATAGGATTAATCATATAATGATTATGTTAGACTGTTAAAAATTATAGCTGGTGCTAATGATAAATTCAAATCACATTATTCTTAGATTCTGGTAAAAAGATTTACAAATAATTAAATGTGGATAATTTCCATTAACATTAATACATGATGGAAAAATAAATTCTAGTTGTTAGTCAATATGTTTCATTTTAAATGAAAAATATGATATATTATTTTTTTATTTAAATGAAATACAATATACACTGAAAATAATCTGAATAATATATGTAAGCATATATATTTTATTCAAATTATTGTTTTATTATTATTTGAAAATAAAATAATATAACTAACAAATAGTTAAAAGAGAATTTTATCTATTAAACGTATTAGCAAAAAAAAAATATTGAAAATCTTATGTAAGCTTTCGTTTTTAAACAAATTAATGACATTTTTAATAAAAACATTTATTTCATGTCTAGTTTGTTCAACTTTAATAAATTAATTTCTATTTGAATTTTTTTGTCTGTTAAAACTGCCTTTTTTGTAAATACAATAACTACTTGTTTGTGTAATATCTATTTACTTAAATAAAACAAACTATTAAACTTTAATGGATTAGAGTTAAATAATTATTGCAAACTTTTTTTTTAAAAAAACAACAACAAACAACTGATTTTAGAATTACATGCATAATTAAATTTGTTCTATTATTTTTCGATAAAATAAAATAGTACTGCTGACCTAAAAAAAATTAGTGATAAAAATAATTTAGTAATTATTCTCTGAAATACAATTCAGATTTTATGATTCAAAGTATTTTAGGTTTATTATTGCCAAAGAATGTGTATATTGAAGTTGTATATTCGTTGTGAGTGGCAGCCAATTAATAAATGATGTAAGCTATGAAGCAATCGACCTTGCAAATTCATTGGCTAGTTATTTTAAAATAATGTTAAAGACAGTAACTGTTGCTTTCTGGAAATTTGATTCACTAGTTTGTTTAAACTTAGTTTGAAATTATTGATCGATTGCTGCTTTTTTCTGCCAGCTATCTTTGTGGCAGTTTTTAAAAGTGTATCAGTTATTTTCATATTAATATCATTCAAATCTGAATCATATTCAAAATCTACTAATACTTGAAACCGATTTGTAAGTTCTAATTTAAATTCATTAGAATGTTTCTGAAGATTAGAAATATCAACTGTAAATATTGTTTTTCTTAATAATTTTTGTCTCTCTAGTTTTGCATTAACACACATCTTACATCTTACCAATCGATGATCACTTCTTGTGTTAAATTTATTAAGAACATTGCAATCTTGAAATATGTATTTTCTGTTAGTCAAAATATAATTCAATTCTGCTATACCTTCATTTGGATGCTTCTATGTCCATTTCCTTTTAACATTTTTTTCAAAAAAAGAATTCATAAAGTTTTTCTTTTTCTGCAAACTCTAAGCGTTTATGCCCTTTCTCATTTCTATTACCATAACCAAAATTATCTACAGCACTTTCATCTTTCATCTGTTTACCAATTCTAGCATTAAAGTTTCCCATAACAATTTTAAAATGTTGTTTACACTGATCAAAAGCGTTTTGTGCATCCATATAAAAATCTTCTACTACTTCATCACTATCAGAACTTGTTTGGGCATATCTGTATTTGATATCTGCTATTAAGTTGTAAAACTAATCTTGCCACTCTATCCGATACACCATCAATCTCCACAATGTTTTTCTACTATTTATTTATAATGAATGCTACTACATGTGTATTTCCAATATTTGTGCCTTTATAATAGAGTACATGTCCACTTTTTAAATTAATTGTCTCTTCACCTTTTCTTCTAACTTCACAAAGTTCAATAATGTCCCATTTAATATAAGACAGTTCTTTTTGTAATTCTTGCAATCTTCCTTTACTTGAAAGTGATCTGCAGTTGTAATTACCTAAATAAAAAAATCATCATTAAATGGCAACCTGGGTCCACAATCAGGGGATTCTTAACACCCTCCATCTTTGGCCACCAACCATTGTCTTGGTTGATGACTTTACAGCCTCCTGGGAATAAGGGCCATGATTTATTTTTGCCTGTCATAATTGTATATATCTATTGGAAAATATTTATCATTTACATAAATATTCATTCTGCTTTATCAGGCAACTGAGAAGAAAGACCATGGTGTTTCTTGATCTTAAACTCAGAGGTAAAAAGCCAATAAACTCACCATGCTGGCTAATGCATGTTGGTGAGCAGTCCATCCATGTTCATATACTCTATGAATAATCACAACATAGTAATAACAGCTGCAATGACAAGAACATATGGAGTGGACATTGGAATTTGCCCTGCTCAGTTCCTTTAAGGCCTCCAAGAGGAATCAAAGGATCTTCTTTCAGTTAATAGAATAATAATAGTATAATAAGTTTTTTTCCTAAAAAGTTTTCAAAGTAAGGTATATATATATATATGTTAATTGTTCGTATGAGACAGCCTTGTGGAAATTATTTCCATTGTTTAAATGCCATTTCTCCTATGAAACTATGCATTTATATATATTTCATTTGTGTTTTAAATTATAATTCTTTTCATCATGATTTGTTGTTGTTTTTTTTAATGCTAGTTGTTACTGTATTTACTATTAGCTAGCAGCTGTGCTTCTTCAACAATATAAATTATTTCAGTGTAAAGCTAATATAAAAAATATTTCTATCAGACATTCATCTGATATATGTAAAACTTTACTTATAAAATTAATTGAGCACCTATTTTGATAATTTGGCTGATTGAATTAATAAGAAAAAGAATACAATCTTATTTATGAAAATATATTTTTGTTTTAACTTAAACATTTTTTACAAGCCACAATTCATTTATAAACAATTATCTCTTTATATATTTACCTCTATATATTTTATTTAATAACTATATCTATACCAATCTCACCCTAATCCCAGAATCCCTATTAAATTTGGGTTTTATCTTTCTTATTAGTATTGCTTCTTTTATTTTCCTTGCTTTAATATTTTCTGTGTGTAATCTCATTTTTATTGAACTTTATGTAAACTTGTGTATATTTATAGATATTGCATCTTAGGAAAAAACTTAACATAATATTTACATATAAAGCAGTATAATATAAATTTATGAGAATTATACAATAATAATAAAAGTTAAAGTATATATATAAATAAAGAGTTGTAGGAAATGTATATATATATTTAGTTTTAATAATATGTAATAGAGGAACCTAGGATATAAAATAATTTATTGAAAAAAGTTTTTTAAGAGATTAAAGTGAATTGGATAAGTTCAAAGATTATAATGTTTATAGGTTTTTAGATATTAAAATAATAATAAATATAAAATATTTTTTAACAGATGAATGAGGAAGGAAATAATAGATATTATATGATTTAAAATTAATAGAATATTAGTTAATAAACATAAAGTTTACATTTATAAAGAATAGAAATAATTAGGAGATTGTTAATAATAATAAAAATACATAATATATTTAGATTAATAGTTGTCCTTGAGTATATATATATGTATACAGTTAGGAATACACATGTATAATTTATATTTATTTTCTATTTATGTTGTATATTTTATTTTATATTAACTGGATTATTTTTTTTTAGTTTGATTATTTATTTTAGTTTTATAATTTTTTTAAATATATTTTATGTTGTTTTTAGTTTTTATTGTTTACATTTTGATGATATTGTTATATAGTTATATATTTTATGTTATTCATCATATCATAGCTCTGAAGAAGACTGCAGGACAGTCAAAATGTATGTGTATGTATATATGTACAAATAAAAGTTTGCTAAAAAGTGTTTGAAGTAGTTTGGAGAAATTGTATTTATATAGGAAATTACAGCAAAATAAAGAAAAGAGTGATTTTGGTAATATGTATAAATACAATTGATTTCAAAATTTTGGTCACAAATCCAAAATATCCATATTGCTTTTAATGGGAATACTATTTTAATTGCTTCCTGATTTTTCAAAAGCCCTTCTAATATATATTAAAAATTAAAAAACTAAAAAAGAAAATGTAATTGTTAAGCTTTGTATTATTTTAATTTAGCATTTAATAATAGAAATATCTATACTTCAAAATTATTTCTACTGCTTAAATTACAATTTGTTTTATTTTACTTACTTTATCCTAATTTTTACATATTTTCATATTTTTGCACTTCCACAAAATGATTTATTTACATTTTAAAACAAAAATAGATTATTCAGTTGTATTATTTGGGAAAAAAATTATTACACAAAGTAATGTAAAATTTTACAAAATAAAAATTGAATTAATCAAAATTGCCTTCTATATCTTTATTATTTTGTATTATAATGATATTTTACAGAAATTCTTTCTAATTTCAATGATGAAATTTAAAATTTGAAAACTTTTTATATTTTTAATTTAAAAAGTAAAATTGTAATTGTAATAGATAATGTTGCAAGAAAGAAATATTTTATTAATAAGAATAATTTTATATATATAAAAAAACACTTTCTGGATGTTTTTACATTTGTTTAAAGATTAAAGGTATATGAAGCTTTAACATATAAAAAATCAGTTTATTATAAATATTAAAATGTTAAAGTTTTCTTTACAAACATTTGCCAAGCAAATCTTAAGTAAAACGGGAAAATACTACATATTAAATTTATGTAATATATTTTGTAACATAGTAAAGTGTGTGGGATATTTTTATATATGCCATATTGATTATAATTTTTGTATACTAGCATCAAAATATTTTAAATACCTTATTAAACATAGATCCTGAATTCAATTGTCAGTTCATGATTAGATTGATGATACTGATTAAACTTATGTACTCCCATTTGCTAAAAATTGAAGATTTCCTGACCATCATCAATTTACAATCATCTATGTATACTCAGATTAAGTCACATCATCTAGTAACTTCACTTATAATCAGGATATATCAAATAGGTTCCTTTAATGCCACTTCCTTTTGCAAGGTTATATTTGTGAAGTAATACTCTCATATCATAACATCCAATTTCTTTCTCAGTAACATATTTTCTACTCTAGAGCTTAAGCACATCCAGGAACATGAAGCTATTTAAGTATGCATTAGAAATGAGACAAGATTTAAATAAGAATAATCCAGATATTAAATTTAGTTCTAAGTAATGAAACAAATAATTTATTAAAACAATTTGATTGATTTAAAAAAAAAATCATGCACACACGGATATAATAATACTAACTCTGAATTGATATGTCAGAAAAATATTTGCGTGTCTTTTCAACTAAAGAGAGTGGGGAGGGGGTTAAGTTTTAAGAGGTGCAAGGTAAATTTAACATTCATTGAACAATTTATCTTGCTATATATGACTGACATATTTTTTTACGCATTAACATCTATCATATATATATATTATATGTACCTTTTGAATAACAATGAAAGTGAAATTTCATTATAAATTCTAATAACTCAATTAATTGGTCTTCTAATAAAATGAATAATAACAAGAAAAAAAATTTTTTTTACAAAGAATCGGTTTAAACCTAATTACTTTTCCAATTATACACACGAAAAAAACTTACCATGGATTTATTAATTAATAAGCATCCCTGTCCTAGTATTTTTCTAAAACTATAGATTTATCTTCTAAATAGTAGTCATTTAATATTTTTTATGCTACTTTTTGATTTTTCATTAGTTATTTTGATATTAATCTTCTACTTAAAATCTTTACATCCTTTATACTGTATGTATAGTTTCACTTTAACATTTTGGCGCAAATTTTGAGAAATAAGAACAAACTTCTAACAGGGCAACAGACAGATAAATAAGTTGGCCTTTATATTATCACTGTTTTTAGGCTATTAACTTGACTCATGTTACTATTGAGAAATTACATTTTGGAAATGTGAATAATATGTTTCTGCATTTATTCAACACATACTGTTGAAAATCATTTTCTTAAAGAAGTTTTCTATCATAAATTAGAATAAAATTAATACTAAGCAGTATTACCGACTACCGATACCCATTTCTCTTTTTCTCTAATTCTTGCACTGTATTACAATTTCATATACTATCTAGGAGTATGAAAGAATGAATTCATGTATTATCTGTTAATGTAAGTGAAAACATGAATATGAATCTATTTTTTCTAGATCACTAATGAATCTATAAATGAAATAATTATATCTATTTTAATTTATTTATATAGCCTTCCTGGTCCTAATAAAAATATATTTTCTGCACACAAGCCTATACTCTTGCTTATGGAAAGTTGTTTCTTTAACACTAATTACAAAATATTTTCTGGTTTTTATTTTTTTAATCACTTTTCACACAGATAATTGGATAATCCTTTAATTATGAAAACCTTAATTAAATATAATTAATTATATTTTTTTTTTAATTAGCATGTTTTTTTATTATTTAACTATAGATAAACTGAAATTAATTGGTTATCAAATCACATTGGCTGACCCAATGCTTAAATAAACCAAGAGAACATCAGCAATCTATTGTTAAAGCAATTCCCAGATGATAAATGGAAATTACTTATTATTAGGGTTTAGGCTCTTAAATAGACAACGAATAAAATAAATAACTGAAACAGATTAAGATTAAAATAGGCAGATTTAATCTCAATTTGTTTTCAGTCATTTCTCTCAATAGCTGTCTATTTAAAATCTTAGACTCTGATAGTAAATGGATTTCCATTTATTATCTGAATGTTGCCTTGACAAGAGATTGCTGATATTGTATTGTTTTGTTTAATCATTGGCCTAATGATATCTTTATTGATAATTTTTTGAATTACAAATTTTCATATTTAATTTTCTTTTAGATTTATTTTGATCTATTCTATCTAAGAAAGTAAAACTTTTAAATATAATTTATCCACAAATTAAGAAATTGAAATGGTAAACCCACACAGAATTCCTTCGAATTTTAAGTTCAATAATTATACATATTAAATACTATATGCTTTGTATCTGATAATTGTACATTCATTAATTTACAGAATTTTTGTCTTTACAAACATTTATTTTGAAGTCAATATGTTTTATTCAAATGCATATTACACTATATAAACATGCGTAACATTATCAATAGAATAAGGAATTGGTTTTATATTCCAATTATTTTACTTAAGTATTATTTTTTAACTATTTAGTATAATGTTTTCAATTACTTAATTCTACTGAGATTTTTGTGACTGTTTTATGTGCATGTTTTGGGAATTATACACTTCAATATATGTTGTGTGTGTTTTTAAAAGTAATGTACTTTTTTCAATCCTCTTCTCCCAAACTTAGTTTATACACTATTTACACAAGAGTGCATTTTACAATCAATAAAGTCATTTCTTATTCTGTTTCTTCCCCATGAGAAGTGCTATGAAATAAATATCTTTTTTAAACTAGTCAATATAATTTTTTTATTATTGCTATTTGATACCTAGGTATTAGACTGGCTGCTCACGATGGCAGAATGCCATATTAAAAAGTCACATTTTTAACAATACAAAAAGTATAAATTTGTACACACAAATAATAAACAATTTATGATACTAAATAAAAACTTTTTTATATGTGGCATTTTGCCACCTGTAACCCCTTGCTATCCACAAACACTGACAGTAGGTCTAATACATAAGTGCCTGCTATTGTTTAAAAAATGCACTAAGCTATAACTTCTCAATTTTTTAAAAGTGGTCATAATTAACTAACAATATTTTTTGAAAATATTTTTATGATCTGTATATTTGTATGTATGTATAAAATTTTGATTATGTATAAAACTGTAAATTTATATGTGTATGTGTGTTTTTTGTAGCTGATGCTATGAAGGTGATTAATTCCAAAGGCATTGTCCACAGAGATATTAAACCACAGAACATTCTCCTTTGCCATTCAGGAAAGGCCAGTCCTTCCCCAGATGAGATTAAACTCAAAATCGGTAAAAAAAAAAAAAAAAAAATTAAAATTGATTTAAATTAGTTTGCTTTAATTTAGTTTTAAAATTTTATACTAAAATAAAATCATATATATATGTGTGTGTGTGTGTGTGTTAGATTACATTGTGGAAAAAAAATTAAGCTAATATGGAGAACTCTTGTTGTAATAGTGTTATTAACTATACTCTGGATTAATGTGGTTTTTCATGAGTTAAATCAAAATCCAACTAATGTATCATGATATAGATTTACTAATCAAAATATTTTATGCATTTATTACTGTAAATTATAACTTAATATTAAAAAGGTTCAATATATCTATATGTTTGAAAATAAAATTTTTAATGGATGCATTTTACCAGTTTCTACATGTGGATGTGAGATTTGGACAGTTAAGATATTAGACTGCTAAACAAAAAATGGAGAGCATGTTCAAGGTCTGATCATTAAGTTTACAAACTTGTCGTCATGCATTTACATTGGCAGCACTATTCAAGCAACTAAACTTAAAATATCAATGTCTCACTGTTGTGTTCATGTTGACATGGCGATATCTTGCTGAGTAGCATTCATTATTGTTGCTGTATGTTTTTGTATGCCATCACTTAATTAGAGCCTTGAAGAAACATTAAGTTTCTTGTTAAACTTGGCAATAATGGAAATAAAATCAGAGACATGTTAGTTCAAGTTTACAGGAATAATGCCATGAAGAAAACAGCAGTATGCAAATGGTTTAAACATTTTCTGAGGAAAAAGACAGCATCACTAATAATGAGAAATCAGGGCAATCAGTAATGAGCAGAACTGATAAAAACATGACAAAAATTCATTAAATTGTGCATCAAAATTATTGGATAAGCATGAGAAGCATATCATATCAAGTAGTCATTGGTAGTGAAGCAGTCAGATCTGAGTTTGATCCTAGCTTCATGACATCTAGATATAAGCCCACTTCAAACCCTAGTACTAACCTTAAATTTCCGATGCAATGGGGCTTTATATGTTCAATCCACGCTAATTTCCATAAAGAAAAACTATTACATAAATGTGTGTTAAAATTAATTTGTTTGAGTTTAAATTAATCAATGCTATTAATAAACTCATGATAAAATTATTCATGAATTTATATATATTACAACTGCATGGATTGTGCATATATATTTATAAATATTTAAATATATATAATTGTTCGAACGTTTCATTGCGTCGGGAATGTTTTGATTTTACTTTAAATAATTTATTAAAATTTTAGTGATTAAAAGCTACATTCTTTTGATAAGCTTTTAGATTTTCCCTTTCCAAAACAATGGGTAAAGTTTTATTAATTAAAAAAAAAGATAAGTATTTAAAATGTAAGGATTTCCTAATTAAAATCATTTTTCTGATTTTAAGAATTCATTTTCTAATTTTGAAATGAATTCAAGTTAATGAGTTTGAAAGCCTTATTGAAGGAATGTATCTAAAAACAACTAGTAGATTTTGTGACATTGATAATGAAAGAAGTGCTAACCCAAAGGCATCAGATACAGTATAAATAGCTCTGAAAAGTTTGGAGAGGGAAGAAGCCATCTTTTTTGTAGAGAAGTGCCATTAAATTCTGTGCATCTTAAAATCATGAATTTAAAGTGTTTCGTTCATGGTGATTGGCTAAAATGTCAGGAATCTGGCTACTGTGCCTTAAGTCCCCTGAAAATCTTCAATGAAGTTGCTAAATCCTTTCTGGGCCAATCATGCTGCTAAAATCATGAAAATCCATTAAAATGCTGTTCAAGTAATCGACCAAATGCATGCCTATGTTTTACCAACCCAGATATGTAAACTAAGGAACCAGCCCCGGAAGAAATGGTAATATATTTCCATAATGAACTGTAATTTTCTGGCCAGTTTCAAACTTTACTTTACACTGCCTTTAAGAGCTCTTTTCATTCTTTAATGTAAATCTGTACAAAACTTTCTTTTATTTATGCTTTTTAAATTCATAGTAATTCTCTCAACCTCTAGTCTTTAACTTTCTTTTCTTACGATGGCGGTTCATTTATTATATTATATATATTTATTGTGTGATTTATAAATGTTGTTTATTTTTAATTATATGCCAATAATCCTTCGACTCGATGAGCTCCTTTGTTCCATTTGCTTTATGCAAATAATATAATATTAAGTCTAATAGTAATTCTCACCCATTAGAACTAAATTTTTATGTTCTATTAATCATCGAGTCAAAAGAAATTATTAAATGTTTACTATTTTTATAATTGGCTAATAATAAATTATTAGCTCCATTTCTAATCTATGCCCCAGCTATTTTCTCATTTCACCAATATTTATTTAATCTTATATAATGTTAAAATATTTTGTAAAAGAGGGTCGATAAAGGAATCAACTAAATAAATATATTCTAATTCAATTTCTGTCACTATCTATTAATATTCAGGAAGGGGCACAATGTTTGGGGCATAACTAATATAATTTTATAAATGCTTTAAATAATTTTAGTTAAAAGCTCGTTTGACTTTAATTAATTTGATTAAGTCATCATGTAGAGCATTCTATAATAAAGAGCATTCTATAATAAATTGGGTTTTATTATTCAAATGGTGACTATCAAGTCATCATCTTCGAACATTGCTGATGTAGGGCAATCTTTTCACTCCGTAGGCTTGTCAGTGGAAATATTACTGTTGTTTTAATTATAGAGAAAGAAAGCACTTCCTCCCCCGCTCATGTTATATTTGGAACACCAAAGGTTCGTAGTTATAACTTGGCCTGGCTTTCCCTGTGTTCCCCATCTACTTAAAGGGCAGTAAGACTTGTGTTACACAAGCCGCCATACTACTTCAACCACTGATTAGTGATTATCTTGCCTTTTCATTTATAGCTCATAATTCATCAGCACCATTACCTCTCTGTTCCAGTAAAGCCCGTTCTTACGCTTGTAATTCATGATGAAGTGATTTCAATTAAAGTCAAACAAATTCTTAATTATCTCAAATTAAGTAAGTTTTCTAATAAAGGTTAAAGTTGTGCCCTAAATACGTATCTTGCTTTTTATGAATGGATTTGCGAATGCGAAAATAAATTCACATTCTTTATAAAATAAGAATCATAATTTCTGTCATCACTGAATACCTTTATCTGCCTTTATTTTCTTGTTGGGGGCATAGACAGATAGAATTCCATAATATTGTGTAATACTCATTGGCATATAATAGGAACTGCCATTATTATCATTATAAACTCTGTTTATAAACTCTGTTTAAGGCTAGAGGTGATCAATATAATCATCATTTAAATTTGAACAAAACCATTACTATTATTATTAAAATATTTTATTAACACACTTGGTTTCTTAAGTCTTTTATTCATAATTATTTTAATGTTAAGCCTCGCTGTCTGAGTTGGTAACCCGAACATATACATATGACTCAATTTAAAATTATCTTTAGTCAGTTTATTATCCAATATTAATGTTAGTTCAGGGGTCTCTAATCCTTACCAACCGTTGAGCTAGTTTTTTGGCGCATAGCACTGTGCCATCGATTTAGATCATCCATTGATCTGAGCTGGTGAGTTGGGTTTGAATTCAGTTTGGTTCAGCTGAATTTGGATTCGACTTGCAGTTTAGGTGGTGGATGTTTTACAACTGGTACAGTAGAGAGACGGTTAAGAAAATCTTAACTGAAAATCTTGACATGAGGAAGGCATGTACAAAAAATGGTTTCAAAGGTACTCATTGTCTGTGAGGGAGTTTTTAGCCAGAAAACAAACAACTACATTGTAATGTTCTTCCTAATGACTTTTTCTTTGCCTGAAGATAAAAAAAAGTATTGAAAGGAAGCCATTTTAATGAAATTTATGACATCAAAAGTAATACAACGATAGCTATGATGGCCTTTCCAAAAAAGTTTTAAAATTTTTGTGGATATTAAGTGCATAGCTTTCCAAAATAAGTACTGCAAAGATAATCAGTGATATTCAGCAATGAGATATGTAGCATTTTTTCTAGGATGTGTTTGTGAACTTAATTGCCAGACATCATGTGTTGGTTATTAAAAACTGGTACTATTAATATGAGAATATTTTTTAAAATCTAGGTATATTTGTTGAAAAAACAGAAATAATTTTTTCATTATGATTAGAAGCCACTCTTAAACCAGAATCAATATTTTTAATCATAAGGAAAATGTGTTCTATTATGTCATAGCAGTAAGAGTTAATACTTTTTCAATCTAAACTATTCCCACATTTCTCAGAATCTTATGAAATACTTGTAATTTTGCTAAAATTGAGAATGTTTTTTGTATAAATTATCATATAATTGGATATTGTTTGTATTTTATATAATAATATTACTGATATGTCTTTCAATATATATATATATATATATATATATATAGATATATATATATATATATATATATATAATTAGTTTCCAACCAGTAACCACCTAAACATTCACAGTAAATATAGCAACCAATATTTCTAACTGCTGTCAAGGCAACCTTCACACCTTTTAATACCATATATATATATATATATATATATATATATATTGTACCCTCACTTCTCGATATATGATATAATTTAAAATAAGACTAGCTCAATTAAATCATTATGCTCAGCTAAAATATGTACAACTATCTTTAATATATTTTTATAATATTATAACTTATCAGATTAATATAGTTCAATATAATGTACTAATTAAATAAGTATTTAATTAAAATCATGAGACTGTGAAGTGAAGTTACAATTGGTAATTGAATTTACATTGAGTCAATGTCTTTCCAAGACCCTGTCTCAATGGCATAAGAATACTATTACTTCTAATTATCTCATTACTAACTCTACAGCACTCTTATGACTTTTATAAATGAACTATCTTTAATAATAATAGATAAATAAATCTCAATCTTTTGTTAAGGAAATATAATTAAACGATCTCAGGTTCTTCTAATTATCTTAAAGTAATAATAATTCATGTAGATAGGAATGATAAGGGATTTAATATCAAACCTAAATACACCTAACTTATTCTAATAACAATAACCAACAATAAAAATCTTTAGTGTATAGCTTAATCTTATCTATTTGATTATACCATTAATCATTAAGAAAATAAGTAAATCATATACATGTCTTCACTTCCATATAGTATCTTAATTTTAAAATATACCAAAATATTATAATTTAACAATCTGTGGCAATAAATAATATTATACTCTTATATTGTGCATTATAATTACTTTGTGACCATTATAATATTATATGTTAATGTCAATCAATTTCTATAAATTATATTAAGAAAATATTGTGTTTCTTACTAAAAATAATAATAATAATAAATTCATATTGTGCAAATATTATGTTTATTCAAATTATCTGTTGTCAAATGCTGTGGTGTAAAATAATGAATTCGACACACTTTTAAACAACTTAAACAAATTTATTTACATCAACTTTAACAAATAACTTATTTACACTATTTACATTTTACAAATGGAACTAAAGAAAATAAAACAAAATAAGAAAAAATGATAATACAAGATTTTTACACTGTTACTATTTCCATAATCATAAATAGATAATTTACACACTTCTGAAATGTTCTATCAATAACATTCAATTAAGTTTATGACTTTAATTTTAACAAACATCATTTGTTATTAATTAATATAAGAAAAGGTTTATGTGAAATATCATTCATGTAGCATATATGTAAATAAACAGACTTTAATAATTAAAATGCTACTTCACTGAAGTCTTTCTGCTATTTAGATTATAATGTACTAGTATGTATTACATTTACTATTAATATTACTCAAAGATCAATTAATGTATAAACTGATATAACTTTGTAATATAATAACTATTATTGATTACAATTATTTATGTCCTTCCGATATAATGTCATACTACATGTCTTATCAAAATATGCAATACGTATATGTTCACTTAAAATAATATTTAAAAATTATTCAACAATTTCAAATTTTTATAAAGTATTATGTTAAATAAAATTCTATGATTCTTTTCTATTTAAATCATTACTTTTCTTTACTTGTTATTCTTATTCCTTCCTAATAAACTTCTACCTACAAAAGTCATTTTAACCTTATTTAACTTCAGAAAAATAGATGACCAATTTATAAAAAAAAATAATATTTATCCAAAATATCATCTATATACGATAAGCCTTCAATCAAAATATAAATTTCTATGTAAAATTAACTTACTTATCTAATAAAATAAAAAATAAAATATAGATTTTATATACTTCTTACTAACTTGAAAAGAAAAATAAATAACTTACACTAATAATAAATCTAATTCCTAATATTGTAACAGAAACATTAAAATTTATTCACGAAAGAATCATATAATTATTTCTAGGTTCTCATATTATGTTGTACTAAATTTACATCATCAATTTAAAATATGCATATTAAAATAAAACTGCTATTATTAATCTTATGCGTGTATATTATTTACATATTAATACATTCATTCAACAATCATATAACATTTGGTTGATCTAAAGAAAACATAGCAAATACATCAAATTATTATTATTACATAATTTTTACCATAAATGATACTTTAATGTACAGTCCGTCACACGATGTCCTCCAGGATAACAGTTTCAAAAATAATTTCACATTTACACTCAACAATTATTCTTTAAAATATTACGTGTTGTATAATTATAAAATAAACTTTATGCAATAAAATGTTATATTAATATTTAACTTTTTTAAAAAAATGTAAATGTACCTTTCCTATCTTTAATAAATCAATAATTAATTAAATATTTATGTTAGTTAATAAATAAAAAACATATTACATAAAATCCAACGGTGTCTTCTTTCAGCTATAATTGTTCTTTTTCCTAGGCACAAATTTTCACCAAACATTACTTCCTTTTCCGGTACATCACGTGTTTTTAAAAGTTTTTATGGAATAAATGAAAACGTTCTTTTTTTAAAAAAAAAAATAAAGAAAAGTCAATTCCACCATAAGAATAAAATAATAATTAAACTAGTTTATGGAATCCGGAGTCATTTCTTTTAAAGGAAAAAATATTATTATTTAAAAGTTATTATTTTTTGGAATTAGTCTATAATTTACAAAGTTCTTATTTAATTATTTTTTAATTGATTTGGATATCCACGTATATTTGATTTACGCATTCATTAACAAATATTTAGGTAAGATTACTTTTAGAGTCTTCTGTACAACCAGCGTTCAGACTTTAATAATATAATAATTTTTATATAGGTATTTCTTTACCCATTAAATTTCCAATTTATTTGCCTTTTTAAAACTGTCATAATTTAGTCTTTTACACCATAAAGACTTAACAAGGCAAGTATTTATATAATCATTATTATTTACCATCTTTACTAAGTTATATACTTAGATTTATAATTCACAAATACTTTCTTCATAAAGAAGTATTTCTCATTCTTTTAAATATCTATTTTATAAAAATTAATTACAATCAGCTTTTAAATTTATATAAAGTCCAACGTATTACTTTTATGCATCTAATAACTCTCCTAGTTAATCCAGCATCTGTTAAATTTTTAGTAGAAAGTCTCCAATGCATTTTATCCTTATACGATGTTTTCATGACTATTTGATAGTAAACTGAGCTTCGATCGAGACGATAGGAAATTATAATTAAAATTAACACTGCATATTTGTCGGTAAACTTTTATAAATTATTTTAAAAAAACTACTCTCTTATAATTTTAAAACGATTTTGAGAGCGTCTATAATTACTTAGCTATTTCTAATAGCACACTTTACTTTTAGATTTTCAATCACAATCCCCCTCCGAACAATTGAACCTTGGTTTTATACCCGAAGAAACTCCTCACTTGATTGGTAAATTAAACAATCAACTTGCTAGCTTATTTACATATTTTACCAACACGACAGAATTAAAAATAAATAATGACTTTAATATTTATTATTTATCACATTATTAAATTCTTAAATTAATCTTTATCATTTATTTAAATCCATTAAACATTTTTAAAATATTCTTTCTTACTTTATTTCACTTTTAACTTTTATAAGATTATTTTTATAAACAAATTAAGTCTATTTTTATTCGTTATGTTTTTTAAAGCAGTATTTTAAAAATCAGATTTAATGTTTCACATTAATTATTTTTATTTTTATCTCATGATAGCCAAAATAATATTTATAAATTTTATAACAGAATTTTTAAAATAGTTTTGCAACTTTACTAAAAAAAAAACTCCCAAGCATGTGTGTATGTGTCTAACTAACATCTGTTTTACAACAGAGCTACAAACGCTTGTAATAATCTAAAAATAGACTAACAATTTCATTTTTAAAAATAAATATTTTTAAAATAAATAATATATTATAACAGTTTTTAAAATAATAATTCAATATTATTAAAATCAAATATTAATCTTCCATTATGTACTACTAATAATTAAAACATTTATATTCACTTATTAAATATTAATCTTTATCAATAATAAATATACGCATTTAATTTTAACTTGTCTTTTAAAACTTTAACTTTAAACATTTATTTATTAAATTTATTAATGCAGTATTGATTATGGCCAGTTTTCCCAACCATATACTATTATCATTCCCATTGAAACGTCTCTCTCAAACATCAGCACAATTTTCACATATCAAATATTCATAGATTACTTTAATTACACTTTTTAAAAGATTGTTATAAACAAAATTAACATCATATAGTTAAATATATCTTAAATTTAAAATTTTTTAAATAAATGGATACAACAATTTATGGAGACCCATACAAAAGGGCACAATATATATATATTAATAGCATGTAGTAATATTATTTAGTTGTAAATGTGATAATCTTTTTGTCCTCTTTGATATGACCCAAATTCATAAAGCTATAGTTTATGTACCAAAAATAAAATTATCTAAAAACCTGCACAATGGGAAATTTAATTGCTCTGATATCTAAATAATATCACTGCTTATATAAAACTATCATGTGGAGAACATTTCCACAGTTTAAAATGCTATACTTATGTAATTATGGTACTGTATTTTATTTTACACATGTTTTAAATCATAGTTATTTTCAATCATAAATACAGGTTGAAACAAAGACTAAAAAGTTCAAAATAAATACTTAATTCAAAGAGTGGATTTGTAGTTATACAATCTCACAATCACATTATCACAATATTGCAGAGAGATGATCAATGGTCTGAGATTCTTATGATGACTAGGACCTATATTAAATCAAGTGTGACATTAAAATAATTTTATAATGAAGCAAGACAAAAAAAAACATGAAGAAAAATAGGTATTATATATATAAGTGATATGGTTAAGAATTCATTTTTATAAGAAGGAAATACAAGTTTCAATACATGTATAACTAGGAAAAACATTTGAATACAAAATTTTTTTCCGAGCATTTCACTAATTCCATCCATCAATTCAAGTCCACATATTTCACCACTGTTTGCTCAGAACACAAGATCTAGGAAGCTTGGCACATTTCTAAAGATAATTATACCATCAGTTGGAAAGAATCCTGCATTCCCCTTTCCAAAAATTGCCTTGCTCTGACTAATTAATGCACTCTGCAAACAATATGCTAATTGTTCATCCTTTAATTAAACAGGGTCTTATTCCGCCACCTATGTTACAAGAATTTTTGCATTTACGATGATTATCAGTTGAAAGCATGGTAAGCACTACAGTATTATTGTTAATGTTAATAAAGCTTTGTTCTTAATACAGGTTTTGTATTGTATATATATATATTACATTCGCAGAGATAAAGCATTTATAAATTTTACTTATTAAAAAGTATTGCTTGTTTGATAGTTTTTTATTTATTAAAAAAAACAATAAATTTTATTCTTTAAAATGTATTATTGTTTTATAACATATTGTTATAAAAATGCTCTCTTTATATATAATGTACCAGATGGTATTTCTCCTTTTGATCATGAAAGGCACCACCAAGTCACTATGTACCTGGAATTGGCAGAAAGAAACTATGCATACTCTGGTAGAATGTACTGTGTGTGATGAGATTTATCACTTGAAATGTTTGAATAAGCCTACAAAGGATGTAACCAGTGTATGGTTATGTAGACAATGTATAAATGTGATGAGGTGAGAAAAAGGTTTCTAAGTGTAGATAGACTAAAGAGAAAGTCAGGGGAAAGGGAGAAAAATGTTGTTGAGGAAGATAGGACAGAGTATGGTTTTAGTGGAATGTCAGGAGATATGGGTGGAAAAATTAGTAGTACAGTGGAGATGGTTAGCCAAAGAATAAGTAAGTTAGAAATAGGGGTGAAGGATGTAGCAGCAAAATTAAAATTGTTAGAGATGAAGTGTGAGCAGATAAAGGAATTATTGAGTAGGAATGATAAAAAAGAAATAGATAAGGAGGTCCAGAAGGTGGTAGAAAATGTTGTGGATGAAGCAGAAAAAGTAGACTATGAGACAATATTGATAGGAGATTCACTAATTAGAGAATGTGAAAATATAACTGCATGGGAAAATAGAAGCAGGTATGTAAGAGTATGTTTGCCTGAAGCTAGATTAGGGATGTGACAGATAAAGTAAAGAAGCAAGGTAGTAGAGATGTGTATGTTATGATAGGGACTATTAATTTGTCAGAAACATCAGGATGAGTATGTAGAATTGATTAGGAATTTGAGAAAGATTAATTAAAGAAAGAGTAGGAGTTGTTGGATTATTACCAAGATTTGACAAGAGGTATTTGTTAGATAGGGGATGTTCTATAAATGAAAGATTGAAAAATTGTGTGAAGGAAATGATGTTACGTTTGTAGATGTATGCATTTGGTTTATTGGAAAGAGGAAGTTATATAGTAAAGAGTTGTACTTAGGAAAACAAGGAAGTAAAGTTTTAGGGAATCTTGATTTATAAAGAATAATTTGGGAAACTTATAAAGGGGGGGAGGGTAAATTGCAGTATTATAAAAAAGAAGAAGAATCGATGGGATGTAAAAAATAAGTGTAAATGTGGAGAGGGAATGGGTCTGTAAAATTAATGATAAGCAAGTTATTTATAAACATAATGGAGAAGAAAGAATCAAAAGAGTAGTTAAAAAAGAAGAAATTTGTTAAAATTGGGTATTTAAATATATAAGGTGGTAGGAGATCAGCAGAAAAGTGGCTGGAATTTAATAAAGCAATTGAAAATGAAGAGCTTGTGGTATTAGCAGTAGTGGAAACATGTCTAATAGAAGAAGAAGAACCTATTCTGGAATATTTGGTATGGCAGAGTGTAAATAAAAAAGAAAAAGAAAAAAGGAGTGGTGGTATAGGTGTTATATTAAAAAAATATTTAAATACTATCAAAATGTCAAGAAGGTTGTGAAGGCAGGAATGAATGGTGGCTATAGTTTATATAGCCACTGGAGATAGTCAAACTATAATGGAATGGAACAGTAGCATATGTGAATGCCTAGTTAAGGATATACAGAGTTTTAAAGAAAAGGGGAAGAGAATAATGGTTATAGGGGATATGAAGGGCATGTTGAAGAAATTTATGCTGTAAATAATAAGAATGGACAGCTTTTAAAGAAATTTTGTCAGAGAGTGAATTTGAGCATTGAAAATTTATCAAATATTTATGAGAGACAATACACATGGTTAAAAATAATATATTCCACACAATAGATTATGTATTGGTAGAGAAAGAGGGAATGAATGAAGTATGGAAAATTAAGGTGTTTGATAATGAAGAGAGAGTATGTAATAGTGGTCATAACTTCATTGTAATAGAAATGGTTAGTAATGTGATGGAGAATAGAAATAAAAGTAAAAACAATTGTGAAAGATGTGGATGGAGAGTGAATGATAAGAATAAGTTGAAAGAATATAAAACACAAGTTAAAGAAACCATGGAAGGGTTGATTGGGATGAGTATAAAAACTGGTGTGATGAAATAGAAAAAGTGGTAAATAGGGTTTTAGGTGAGAATATCCAGAAGAATAAAAGTAATAAAAAATGAGAGTTAGTAAAAGTGTAAAAGAGAGGAAAAAAGCATGCAGAGAATGTAAGTGCTATTAAGAATAAAGAAAGTGAAAAAGATATTAATGCTAAATAGGAAAAGTACTTAGAAAAGAAAAAGTTGGTAAAATAGATAATTATAGAGAATGAAATTGAATAGAAAATTGTTGGAGGATATTAATAAAAGTGGAAGAGATGGAAGTAAAAAATTTTGGAATTATATTAAAAGGAGAAATGTAGGGGGGGGGGAGAAAGTATTACTGGATGATGAGGAAGTAGAATGTAGCTCTAGAGAAGAATTAGAGAGAATCTAAAATAGATATGTAATGGATATAGAAAAGATGTTAGATGTGAAGGCTAGAGTGATAGAAAACATGAAAGCATATAGTAATGGGAATATTAGGTTTACAGAAAATGAACTGAATGAGGAAGGGAAGAAATTTAAAAGTGGAGAAGCAAGAAGTTTAGATGGATGGGTAGCAGAGATGGTAATGAATTTAGGGCATAGGGCAAAAGTAAAGCTATTATCATGTTTTAATAAGGGGCACAGAAGAGAGTTTTTACAGGTAGTTGAAGTAATACAAGAGAAAGATTATTATTTAAAGGAAAGGGTAAGGATCATAGAAAGTTAAACAATTATAGACTGATAGTGGTAACATCAGTTTTATATAAAGTTTTCTCATATATGGTGGCAGGAAGAGTTGCAAAATGGAGGGAAGAAAATAATGTGGGAGAAATGCAAGGAGGTTTTAGATCAGATAGGTGTATAACAGTTAGTCTATTTGTAGTTACACAACTTATGGATATGAGTAGGAATTCAGGTAGACATTTATATATGAGTTTTATAGATATAAAGAAAGCATATGATAGAGTAAAAAGAAATATATTATGGGTAAGTTTAGCAAATTTGAGAATGAATGAAACTTTAGTAGATATTATTAAGAAATTATATGAAAAATAAATAATATACATATCAATTAGGGGATATAGAATCAGTTAAAGTTAAAATGGAGCCTGATTAAGGCAGTGATGCTCTATGTCATCTATTTTGTTTTTGCTGTATTTGAGTGAAATGGAGAGAGCAATAGAAAGACTATGAAGAGGGATAGAGATACCGTTAATAGGTGACAAGGTCTTTTTTGTGAATAATGTCTTTTTATGTGCAAAAAGAAGAGAAGATATGGAAGCTATGCTGAGGACATGTTCAAGGTTGGGCAAAGAAATGAGGATTAGCTCTAGTGAGAAAAAATTTTTGTATTGGGGGATATAAAATTAAGTGTGGTGAATAGATATAGTTATTTGGGAATCATCTTAAGTAATCAGAAAAATTACTTGGATGAATGTGAGAAAAAATTGATAAATGAAACAAAGAAAAGAAAGGGATTGATAAAGAAATTAACAGCGTTTTCATATAATAAATATGATGTAGCTAGAATTGTACTGAAGGAGTTGCAGTATCAGGGTTAACATATAATAATGATGCATTATGTTTTAGTAAAAGGTATTAGATTACTTAGAAGAAGTACAAAGGGAAGTAGGAAGACATGCATTAGATGCAGATGTGTGGCCAGCAAAAGAGGCAATTCAAGAATAAATGGGATTGTCAAGTTTTTATATAAGAGATGCAAAAAGCAAAATGAAAATGTTCAGTAGATTGCAGTTTATGGATAATAAAAGAATAGTCAAAATAGTATTTAATTGGATTATGAGTAAAGAGCGGGATTGTTGAGTGTTATAGTGGTAAGGAATGGGATAAAAGAATAAATGTATTAATAAGAAATAGGGAGTTGCCGAGATGGAGAACTAGTATGGAGAATAAAAAGAGTTTAAATATATATAGAAGTAAATGGAACATTGGGTGTGAGTTAATTTATGATAATAGCAAGGGAAATAGTTTATTGTTTAAAGCTCAAACAGGATCTTAGGCAACAAGGAAATATACACGTAAATGGAAAAATATGGGTGATTTAGTCTGCAAGTTGTGTAAGGAAGGCATAGAAAATACTAGGCATCTATTAATTCAGTGTAAATGCTTGAAAGCAGAAAGGGTACATATAATGAAGTTGTGGAAGAATAAATATGAACAAAGTGATTATACAGAAAGTGGGTTATTGTTGGGTTTGGGAAAAGATAAGGGGATTTAGATATGAAGGCCATGGAGTTGATAAAGATTATGTTGTAGAAATGGGATGAAGCAGATTATGGGAAAACATAAATGTGGAGAATGGAAAGGGAAGGTAAAGTGGCTAACAGGTTTCTCTGGGCATAGTGGCTGAGAGAATCCTGACTTTGTATGAGGAGAAGTCACAGTGCATCACATTACATGGAAAAGTTTACTCTAATCAAAAGTTAATGATGATGATGATTGGCACTGACCAAACCCAGGGAGAGCAAGAGCTTGTAAATATTTTTCAGGTAATTGAGAAAAGAAGTCACAAAGACAAATGTCAGCCAAAATAATTTAAAAGAACTTTTAAAATTTACTAGACAAGTAGAATAAAATTGAAATAAATTGATATACTGCCAAATCTCTTAGCACTCATTACAATACTTATCTGACAGTTTACTGCTTGTTATGTATTCTAAAAACTACTATGTAGTAAATCATAGGATTTCACATTGTACATTTGTGATTTAGACTCAATGAGTTATTTGTGAAGATATTTAAAGCTTGAAGCTTTCAGATCTAAATACTTATGACTGGCTTAGATTTATAGAAAGAAAAGTAGAGAAAAGAGTGGCTGCCCTTTTATCGTAAAATCTTTGTCATAATGTTTAGGTTTGTTTGTTATTTGGACAGCTATCATTGACATCTGATTGGATGTCAGATAAGTATTGTAATGAGCACTGAGAGATTTGGCAGTATCTCAATTTATTTAATTTTCAACTATCTATGCTTGGCAAGTTAAAATAGAATAAATAAATAAAGAATGGAATTTGAATTAAATTTCCTTAGCAGATTTATCAGAGTGTATGAAATTATGGAGACAGAAAACACTCAGGCAGATAAGTTCATTTCTTACCTATGAATTAAGACGAGCTTATATCTTCCTGCTAGTGATTCACCTAAACCAATTCCATTTTTTAAAGAAATTTAGAAACACCAGCAGTTTACTAAGATCCAACAAACAGTGTAGTCAAACTTTTCTTATCTGGAAAATGAACATTGGATAAGAATGTCATTAGACTATGTCATGCTCATGGACTGGTATGTTTAAACCAGCCGAAGTTGGTTACACAACAGAAAAGAAAAGATTGTCTATATAATCCCAACTATAGAAAATGAAATCTCTACTAAAAAAAACACTAGACAAAATTTTTATGGTCTGTAGAAAATGCAAACCAAGTTTAACTAGATTAATTATGATAAACAGAGCAAAACTCTCCATACAGTATTGCCACCTGTGCTAAACAGAGTAATCAATGGATGCCAGAAGGCTTGTGCTTAAAATCCCTATCTAATGCCTACTCATCCAATATCCCCAGACTAGTTTCTGGCTTGTGGCCTTCGTCAGTGAGGAGCTTTGGATCTGAGAGCACTGCATCTAGATCTTAGGATCTAATGCAACCCTCTAGCAACCACCTTTTATCTCTACTTAACTACAAAACTATGAGAATGAAATTGGAAAACAAAAAATATTTTCAATCTAAGCTCAATAGCTTATATAATCGTATGGGTCTGAACTCAATTCAGCACCCATACATTTTGGTGTCTTTGGCTCTTTTACAACCATAGCCACCACTATCCTATTAGGCAGGATTGGTGTTAAACCATTAAGCATCACATGATCACATTTCCTATACTAGCACATTAATTGTTGATAAACAGAGCAAAACTCTCCATACAGTATTGCCACCTGTGCTAAACAGAGTAATCAATGGATGCCAGAAGGCTTGTGCATAAAATCCCTATCTAATGCCTACTCATCCAATATCCCCAGACTAGTTTCTTGCTCTCAGATCCAAAGCTCCTCATTGGCGAAGGCCACAAGCCAGAAACTAGTCTGGGGATATTGGATGAGTAGGCATTAGATAAGGATTTTATGCACAAGCCTTCTGGCATCCATTGATTACTCTGTTTAGCACAGGTGACAATACTGTACGGAGAGTTTTGCTCTGTTTATCAACAATTAATGTGCTAGTATAGGAAATGTGATCATGTGATGCTTAATGGATTAACACCAATCCTGCCTAATAGGAAAGTGGTGGCTATGGTTGTAAAAGAGTCAAAGACACCAAAATTGTGTGGGTGCTGAACTGAGTTCAGAACCATATGATTATATAAGCTATTGAGCTTAGATTGAAAATATTTTTTGTGTTTTCAATTTCATTCTCATAGTTTTGTAGTTAAGGAGAGATAAAAGGTGGTTGCTAGAGGGTTGCATTAGATTCTAAGATCTAGATGCAGTGCTCTCAGATCCAAAGCTCCTCACTGACGAAGGCCACAAGCCAGAAACTAGTCTGGGGATATTGAATGAGTAGGCATTAGATAGGGATTTTAAGCACAAGCCTTCTGGCATCCATTGATTACTCTGTTTAGCACAGGTGGTAATACTGTATGGAGAGTTTTGCTCTGTTTATCAACAATTAATGTGCTAGTATAGGAAATGTGATCATGTGATAGATTAATTATGATGAAAAGAGACAGGTGAGTTAAAAGATAAAATTATAAGATTTGCCCAAGTATTTTACTAAAGGTTAATAATATCAAAGAACTCATTAAACATATAAAATCTACTTATCCTACACTCTTGAATAAGTAAAAAAAATTCAAAATGGAAATTTTACTACTCTAAGGCTGCAATGCATATAATAAATGAACAATACATAAAATAATGACAAAAGGAATACAATTTCTGATTTATTATAAAGATTGAGCAGAGACTTAAACTAGGTTTAGCCCTAGTAAGCATATAAAAAACAAATTTACCTTAGAGTCCATGCATTTGGTGAGTACTCACATTTATGTATAGAAATAATAAAGTCCACAATGGTTTTCTCTGGTAATGGTGGCCGGAGTGTGGATACACATTATAAAGCAGTTCTAATTTCATCGCATCTTCGAAGGAATAGCAAAGAGATCAGCATCCATCCTTAGTAGACTTAGCAATGCATGCCAGAGTTCTGGTAACCAAGGGTGTAAAATTCAGACATCAGGAGCAAATATGAAGCAAGGTGTAAAGAAAACAATATTCTTTTTAAACAAATTAACCTAGGTCATGCTGACCAAGAATAATCACAAGTCCAGAGAATAATATGTCAGAAGAATACTCTGACTAATAACAATTTGAAGAATAAATCTGAATCGATATCTGACCAAGCATCACAAGTCCTTAACTCAGGGCTATTTATATGACTCTTTTATTGCCCATGTAAACTTTATTTTTCATCTTTTAATTAAACAGTATATGCCCAGGGCTAATTTAATACCACACTCAATCTACTTAAATATCTCACCAGGATCTTAACAAAATACACAATTAGATCTCCACTCTTTTTAGAAAAATTAAAATAGATTTATAATTACCAAGAATGCAAACAAGTTTTAATTTTAAAAAATAATTAGATTTTAAGTTTTACAAAATTGACTTTTAAAATAGTTTATTATTTTTTTTTTAAAATTGCAAATTTCATAAACAATAAAAACAACTTTTGAAAGAAAAATAAATGTGTGCTGAAATTAAAACATATACTTTTATTATGTAAAAAAAATTGACAAATTTTAAAATAACTTTAATTATCGTGATGATTTTTTTTTACTGTGATTCCATAAGTTTGAATCATAATTAATTAGTAAATATTTATAATAAATTATTTCAATTATGATGCTAATGAAGAAATAAAGTTAAAGTTCTTATTTCATTCTTAGATTAGCTTCATCAGAAATTTTTTGTTTATATATTGTAATATTGTGCTGTAACAGTTTCTTCTGATTTTCCCTTTTCTTTTTTATTTTCTGCCCATTTTTCTTCTTCTTTTCTTAGTATCTTTTGTTATATAGCATTGTTATATGATTTGGCCATCATGATCCTCTCTTGCAATCAATCATGCATTAACTATGATAAGGGGGGGCTTGTGTATTTGGGCAAATACACTTTTATTTTTTAATGATAATGAAATAAATTTCACATGTAATTTTTTATAAGAGATTGCTCCACATGAAATTCACTGAGAATGGCTGCTTGCATGTATGTATGCTGTCTACATTTATTTAAATACAAATACTATTCAGTTGTTTTACACTTTAACATTTTATTTGTACAATACTTAATTATGTTTTACTATGTGGCTGTAAGTAACTTCATTACAGTAGTTTAAATTAGTAAGTCCAACAAATGTGTTGACGCCATTACTCAAAAGTCCGTGACTGAAAAATGTTCATCCCATAGCTAGCCTTTGTGACATCTCATAACCCAATACATAATACTCCTTCTCCCTTAGAATGAGACTTCTTAGTTCTCTAAATATGCCAGACATTGACATTGTTGTGAAAGGTGCTCCTTGTATGGTTTTGGAGATGGTTGGCACAGAGGTGTTAGGTTGGCATTGTCTGTGGTTTCTGCTGCCACTAGAGGTGGTGTTTTTGAAGCATCAATCAGTTCCTCTGCCAGAGTTGAGCTGGATTGGTCAGTGACAGTCACTCTTGCTCACAATTGATCTATGTGCTTGTGTTGCACCCCCGAGTCTGTCTGAACTTCATATGAAAAGGGGTCTGTTTGCTGTTCTACTGTGGCAGAAATTTAAGGGGAGCCCCTCCTGGTAGCTCATGCAAAAACTGTATCATGTGGTTGAAATTTGTGTATTCTCTGCTGTGTATTTGGTGTGGCTCTAAGGGCTCTATTCGGATATATGAAATCCAAGCATGTTTGAAGACATCTGTTGAAAAGCTTCTCAGCTGGGCTTAATCCTGTGACTGCAGATGGTGTAATGTGTTGAGTTAACAGTTATTGAGCTAGGTTCTGGCTCCAATTTCCACATGTGTGAAGTCTCGGGCTCTCTTTTACTGACTGTATGGCCCTTTCTGCAAGACCATTACTTATTGGGTGGTAGGGTGCTATCCATGTATGTTGGACTCTATTACTGATGAAAAATGTTGAGAATTCTGATGATACAAATTGTGGTCCATTATTGGATACCACACATTCTGATATTCCATGGATGGAAAATAGTTCTTGCAGTGTTGCAACTGTTGCACTTGAAGTCATTGTTAGCATTCTATGCACCTCTACCCATTTTGAGTATGCATCCACAACAATGAGGAGCATCTGTCCATTGATGGGGTCTGCAAAATCCAAGTGCAATTGAGATCATGGTGTCAATATTGCCTCCCAGTGATGTGTCAGAGTATGAGGACATGCATGCCTTACAACTTGGCAATGCATGCATTTTCCCACAAGATGTTCTATATATTGGTCCATTGATGGCCACCATACATATGACCTTGCCAATGCCTTAGTTCTTACGATGCCTGAGTGACCCATGTGAAGCTCATTTAGGATGAATTTCTCTAGTGATGAAGGTATGATGACATGGAACCCCCACAACAGAGAGTTCTTATGTGTGGAGAGTTTATTTTGTCTATTAAAAAGATTGCAGTTTCATGTCTGTGGCTTTGTTTGGCCAGGTGGGAAGAATATAGTTTTTTACAGTTGCTAACAAAAAGTCTCTGTGTGTCGCTTGTGCCACCTGTTCTGCCATCACAGGCAGAAACTCCAATTCTTCCAAAAACAGAACACCACCAAATTTAGTGCCTTCATCTTCAGTTGATGGAAGTGGCCATCTGCTCAATGCATCTGCATTTGCAATCTTCCTTCCTGTTCTATACTCTAGCTTAAAAGAATAGGCATTTAGAGTGTGTGCCCATCTTTGCATTCTGGATAACAATATTGTGGGTGTTGGTTTATCTGAGGTAAATATGCCTAGAATTGGCTGATGGTCTGTATTTATTTTAAATTCGATTCCAAATAGAAAGTGATGGAAATGTTTAACTCCAAATATTATTGCCAAAGCTTCCCTGTCAATTTGTGCATAGTTCCTTTCAGCTTTAGATAAGGTGTGTGAGGCAAAGCAACCAGGGCAGTTGATCAGTTAGGCAATCATGTACTTAGTACTGCCACCACCCCATATGGTTAAGCATCACATGTAAGATGGACCTCATGGTCAGGATCAAATGGCAACAATATACTATCAGAGGTCAATGCCTCTAAGTTTTTCAAATGTCTTTTCATGTCTCATTGTCCAAGTCCATGTGCTGTTTGCTTATAATAAGTGATGTAGGGATTCGGCTATGTTTGCTCGGCCTGGAAGGAAATTATTATAGAAGTTTGAGAGTCCTAGAAAAGCTTTTAGTTCTCTTTTGTTTCTTGGGGATTGGGCATTTCTGATTGCATCCACTTTTCTTGGTGATGGGTGGAAACCCTTATCGATTTTACATTCCAGGAAACCCAGTGTTTACTCTGAACACACATTTTTCCTTGTTTGCCCTCAATCCACTGTATGTAAGTCTTTTCAACACCATGTGTAATTTTGCACATAAGTCACTCTTTGATGTGGCACAGATTAAGATATCGTCAAAGTATAGATAAACTCCAGGGATATCTCCCAGCAAGTTGTCTGTGACACATTGAAATATCCCAGGTGCCACACAGATTTCATATTGTAAGTGTTTTACACTCAAAGCTCCTCGATGGGTGATGATGGCTTGAATGTTGGCTGATGCTACATCGACTGGAAGTTGAAGGTAAGCCATGGCCAAATGTATTTTTGTGAAAATAGATCTAGGTGGAACAGATGCCAAAAGATGGTAGACTGCCGGTATTGGGTATGGGTGGTTCTGGAGGGCCTTGTTGACAGTCACCTTGTAGTCACTGCATAATCTCACTTCTCCTGTAGGTTTGAGGATTGGTACCACCAGTGTTGTCCATATTATGTTGTTCTTTGGCTCAATGATTCCTTCCTGGTGCAGTGTCTTTAATGTGAGATCAATCTTATATTTTTTGGCAAAGTGATAATGGCCAGGCTCTCAGTCTAATTGGAGGATAATTTGGATCCACTGGCAGTGAAATGGCTGGTCCTTATAAGTTTCTATTGATGAGTTGATTACTTGTAGATACTTGCTAATGACATCTTGGATGGATAGTTCAGTGATACTACAAACTCCTGATAGTATAATACCCAGAGGTCTGAACCATTCACATCTCAATAGACTTGTGCATGAACTCTCTGCTACTAACAATCATTGTATAGGTACTACACATTGTTCTTTAAATGCTATTGCATGATGTTGAAAGTCTCTTAGTGTGATATCAACTGGTTGTAATTTAGGTATCAGTTACTTACATATGTCTGTGGTATCATATGACATCGTAAAATATTGCACCCCTGATGTGCTGACCACTGCATCCATAACAAGGAGTAGTTTCTGATTAGAGGGTTATTACAGTGAACTGTTGGTCTATTCCATTGAATAAGGTCTACGGTTGGCATGGGTGAGCTTGTGGCATGGATTTCACATACCTGTATTGATGCTGCCTCCATGGCCAAGCTATTCTGAACAGACATTTCCAAGGTTAAGCTTTTTTCCATTAATAGTTTGCATTGTGTTGCCTCATCGCGAAGTCCACAGATGAATTGGTCCCAAAGATGCTCTGTAAGTGAAGGTCCAAATTCACAACCCTCTGTCTAATGATGGAGGTCTGTCAAGAATTTACTTACACTTTCTCTCTCTCATTGCCAACGGTGATGAAATTGAAAATGCTGGTATATGATTGATGGTTATGGGTTAAAATACTGTTTTAGAATTTTAGTGATACTTTGGTATGACTTTTCCTGAGGCAATTCTGGAGATATAAGCAAGTGCAGGATACTTAATGTTTTTAGGCCACATGCTGCAAGGAGAGTTGCATGCCTTCTGTCATCAGAAATTATGTTATTAGCTTTGCAAAAAAAATCCACTTGCAATGCATAAATATCCCACAAGTGTGGTGAGTCGATGTCGAATGATGCTAGAGAGCTGATTGTAGCTATTAAGTGGTATCAAATTGTCAACAACATGTTTTTAAATGAGAAAGAAATGTGAGGGAAAGACCCATTGCATGACAGTTTATGACATAACAATAATAATTGCATGTTTACATTTGCTAGTTGCCTTATGTCTTAAATATATTTTTTTTATACAGCATTGATCTTGCTTGCACGTTCATTTAAATATCTCATCTTTGTCGCCAATTTTGTGTTATTTAAATACAAATACTACTCAATTGTTTTACATTTTAACATTTTATTTGTACAATACTTAACTATATTTTACTATGTGGCTGTACATACCTTCATTACAGCGGTTTAAATTAGTAAGTCCAACAAATGTGTTGACGCCATTACTCAAAAGTCCATGACTGAAAAATGTTCATCCCGCAGCTACTGATTAATATATTTCTATAAGAGGAAAAAGTTATTGGTAAAAAATATATTGCCTAGAATATATTTAATACCCATGAAAAGCAGAGATCTCACTATTTTTTAAAAAAAATAAAAATACAAAAGTTAATTGTTTTTTTCTTCTTATTCGTATTGTTTCAGTGAATGCATGATTGAACACATATTAAGTAAAATGTCTCCCCTCAATTTATTATTAGTATATTACTTTTAAAATTTTGTTTATACTTTAATCTTGATTTATATGTCAACTATACATAAAAAAGCATCTGTGTTATATATATGTACATGTTGAAAAATACTGTATTCTATTCTAATCAGTGTTCATCAAAAAACATGGGCCTGGAACAAAATATAGAATATTTTGAAATACATTTTATTATTTTAAAATGTTTTAAATTATGGTTTTAATATTTTGTTCTTTTTTTTTGCATAACATCATTAGAAGATTATGCTTCAATCATCTTTAAATATTAAAGGAGAGAGTAGAATAAACATGATTAGGCACAAGAATAATGTCAGTATTGAATACAGTAGTTGTTGTGGCTGGGTTATTAATACAGATTTTATAAATAATAACTACTTTTTGTTTTGATTGATTGTTTAATATCTTCACTTTATTTAACTTTAATGATGCTTTTTATAGTGCATTTCTGTTTATAAAGTTTTTTTCTCTCTTAAGAATTGTAACGGCTTTCAAAAATTCCCTTGAACTTGTACAAGTAAGATATTTTTGTTTGCTTTTTTTTGTATGTGTCTTATACAAAAACTTTTTAATATGAAAGGTTTTCAAAAAGATTCAGCCAATGCTGTCTTGATTGCTTAAACATGTGGATTGTCATTGGTTATTTAGTAAAATAACATTTTATATAGGCATAGAAAGTTCTTCTTAATTTATAATTGTGATAATAGCTTACTACTGTGTACCTATTGTTCAAATTCTGATTGGAACTATATATTTTTCAAGGACTTGAAAGTTTCACATTCAGCTGTTGATGTCCATAGATAATCTACATCATTATTTGGCATATTGATTAGTAAATGAATATCTAGGTATCTTTAATTATAGATAAACAAAGAAAGCAAAACTATATAAACCCTTACCAGTCATTCTGATAAGTAATGTCTACTTCAATATAATATTCCTCAGTTTTTGTGGAGATATGTTGGATAGAAGATTTGGCTTATAGCAGAATTGTGGTGTTGGTAAAAAATACAATAAACAGTAAGACAAATGTTTGCATAGATGTTCTATCAAATTAGACTAAACTATTTCTACAAGCAAAATGATATGATTGAAATTGCCATATTTTGATGATTTCCATGTGCTATTGAGAGCCTGAAAAGCCAAACAAATATTTTATGAGAAATGCTATTCATTTGATCAGGAACTAATAATATTTTATAATCATTTAATAACTAATATTAAAATAAAAAAATAATCAAAAGTTAGATATTTATTAAAAAACATAAAAATAGTCTTCATTTTATTTTTATCAAGTGGCAGACAATATTATATATATAATAAATAGTCCACAATTTTAAAAAAAGCAATCCATTTCTTTTACTATTTTTAACTGTATTAATCAGACTACACTACATTCTAATTTTTTTTTTTAGCTGATATCCCTGCATGATTATTTGAAGATTAATAGCTATGTTCCTAGATCAATTTTCAGATTAAAAGTTTTTTTTTTTTTTAAAAAAAGTCAGATTTGTCAGTTGAATGTAATGTTATGCTCAGATTATCTCTTTGAAGCTATTTTCCTTATAATTTGTTGTTATTATTAGCAGATGGGTATTTTCTATAGTCTCATTCTATAAAGGTGGATAATTTTTTTTTTTTTTTGGTTGACAAATTATTTATGTTAGAAATAAGTTTCAAAATTTTATTTATAGTATATCTTTTTTAATATTTGTCTTAATTAAATTGATTAAACAAACTATTTTATTGTTATCAATTATTTGTTAGTGCTTTTAATATAATATATATTATTAATGAAGTTTTTTCCATATTTGAGGAAATATGCTATTTTAAAACTTTTTTAAATAGTACAGCATTTTCTAGATCATACTAAACATTTTTTAATTAAATATTTATAAGACCATTTTTCAATGAAATTAATAAAAAAAAATCTTTATTTTAAGAAATGTTCTTATAAATTATAATAATTAGAGGACAATTCACTCATTCCCCCATTTTTTAATGGTGCTATTTGCAAATGGTTTTATTGTCATAGTAATATCTTTGTATAATAAAGGGGATTTATTAAAAATAGAGGAATGCCTCAATCCAGTGCTCTTAATTGGTTCTGACAATATCCCTCACTTTTTGAAACCCTGTTAATCTAGGAAGGAAAACTTATAGGAAAAATGGTAATTGGTTCCAATAAATTTTTTTGTCAACACTTTTTTCAATTATTGATATATTAATGATGATTTCCATGTTTGAAATAAATAATAAAATGATATGAATAAATAAATTTAAAAGCTTTTATTAATGTATAATTGAACAAAATAATATATTGTACAGTATATATTTTTGAAAATTTTATTTTTTATTACCAAAAAATTGTAATATTGATGTCTGCACTGGTTTCTTCTTTGGCTTCTTTTCGTCATACATTTCTTTGTAGCATTGAATTGTAGTGTTGATATTTCCCCAAACTGTAAAGCTAATATAGTCAGAAAGAGTTTCAACCATGTTAGTAATTTTCTCAAGTTCTTCAGCTGTTGTTTCTTTTGTAGGAACTTCATGTAACTCTGCATTATCTAGGTTGGTCTCATCTTCTTCACAGGCTCATTGGTTTTCTATATTAATGAGTTTCATTATCCAAGTCTTTTGTATTTGATTCAATACACTCAACCATACTGGTGGAATCTAATTCTTCAAAACCAAGTTCTTTTCCAATTTCTACTATATTATTCATAACTTCAAAATGGACTTTGAAATCAATGAAATCATTTACACAATGTGGTATATGTTTCCATACTGCCCTCATATTCAAAACAAAGCAAAACTCTCCATATAGTAGTTGCTTTGTTTTGATGTTTAATAACAATTATGTGCTAGTATGAGATAGTGATCATGTGATGTTTAGTGCCCTCATATTACTGGCTATAATTTCAAACTATGCTTCTCCTATGTTTTCAATAGCATTTCTGATGTTGCTGCTCTTCGAAACTCAATTAAAATTTGAGCATTTCCCCCAATAGTGGCTTTTATGGTTTGTATGAAAATTTTTCAAAAATAATAGGCCTTAAAAGTTGCAATGATATCTTGGCCTTTTGGCTGAATTAATGATATGGTATTTGATGAAAGAAAACTTATTTTTAAGTGTTCATTTAAATCATAATGTCCAATTAGATGACCTTATCTAATATCAATACAATCTTAAAATCAAAACCATTTTCTCTGCAATAATGCTCTGTTTAGAGCCAAAATAGTTAGTAAACCAATTTTCAAATAAATTTTTTGTGACACATGCTTTGTTTATTCAAGCACCACAACATGGGGAGATTGTTCTTTGAGAACCTTTAAGATATCTAGGATTTTCAGCACGGTACACAAACCAATGGGTTTTAATTTGAAATCTGCTGCATTTCCACCCAATAAAAGTGTATGACAGTCTTTTGAAATTTTATATCAAGGGCATGCCTTTTAATTAGCTGCTATATAAGTTTGTGTTGGTTATTTTTTCCAAAACATTTCTGTTTTGTCAACATTAAATATTTGTTCATCTTTTAGCCCCCTTTTTATATTATTTCATTTAATTCCTCAGGATATTTTAAAGCAGCTTTTTTATCTGCACTTACATTTTTACCTACAATATGAACATTATGAATAACAGTTTACTTTTTAAAATGAAAAAAACCACCCATGACTTGCTGTGAAAATTTCACTAGTTTCTCCTGCTTCTTCATTTTCTGTTTTTTAGTTTTCTTTGAAGTCATTACACTTTGGCTTGAATTTTTATTTGACTTAGAGGAATTCTTTATTGACTTAAATCTTCAACCCATATTGATAACAGTCATTTATATCTACCATTAGACTCCTTTTGTTTTTAGTTATTGATTTAGATAAATAAGATGTTGTAGCTATGCCATGTGATTATATTGCTTTTTTCTTTTTAAAAATTTGTCTGATGATTCATTTATGCCTTTTGCATGGCCTATTTTAGTAAAGGAAGCAGTTTTTTTATGAAGCTTTATTAAATCAAGTTTTTGTTTTAATGTTAACCAACTTACGTATGTTTTTTCCAGAAGGACTTTTTCTTTTTGCACTCAGGGTTGTTTAGTTATAAAAGTGGTGATTATAATCTTTTAAAAGCTGAAAATGATGAATAACACAATTTTAATGTAGCATCACTAGTTTAAGTGCAAATACTAAACAAAGTGTATATAGTGCAAGATATTTTTTTATGTTTTTCATTTACAAAAAAAAGTAATTTTTAATTTTACTTTATTAATTAGCAAGGATATGTAAAATTTAATTTGTAATGTATTGTTTTTATTTTAATATTTTATATCTTAATTTGGTAATTATAACGTAATCAGGCTTGGCCACTTGATGGCATTGTTGGCAGTCAAAAACAATACGATACAATGTTCGGGGCCGCGTTATATTTTTAAAGCGAATCGCTGGGTTTTTTTTTTTTTTGGTTATTAATTTATTGATTGCTATAACTTTTTTTTCATGCCTTTTTATTAAAAAAGTTGTTTAATTTTGTATTTAGTAAACGACAACCTTTTTTTTAATTTTTAAATCACTGTTTTTGGACAAAGCTGCTACTCTGCGATGTCTATTTAGTGATGTCTTTCGCTTAATCATTGGTAAACGACAACCTTTTTTTTATTTTTAAATTGCTGTTTTTGGACAAAGCTGCTACTCTGCAATGTCTATTTAGCGATGTCTTTCACTTAATTATTGCTTTCTACATAACAAAACAACTGTGTAGAGTTAGGGTTAGTTTTAGGGTTAGTTTAGGGTTAGGTTTAGGGTTAGTTTTAGGGTTAGTGTTCTGTTGTTTGTAATGCTAAAATAAAAGATATCAAAATCGTAACCAGTTGGACAAAAGAAAGAAACTCAAACTTTTTTAAACAACAACAAACACATATAAATGTCTTATTTACTTGTTAAACATGTATTATAATATATGCTTACTATGAAATTTACAAAAAATCATGTATATTTTTATTGGACAGCAGAAATACTCAGCTTCCATTGTTGGCAATTGCGGAAAAAGTTGATCGCCATCCATTTTATCAACTACGTGGTATTTCACGTGAAAACGTGATTTCACACACGATAGCAGCCGAATTCTTTTTTACCTACCCTTGGCAAGCTTTTATACCTTACACATTCTCTAAACAAGGGTGTGGCCATTTAGAAAATTACTATAAATTCATGTTTATTAAATAAATTATAAATACAAATATTGTGTAACGTATATTGTAAAAATTTGACTAATCCAACTAAACACACATATATATCAAACTGTAAACGAAAGATAAGTGTGTGGATTCACAATAACTGTCGCAAAGCAGAAATAGGCTATTATTTCTGTATTATGTATCATAAACAGCCTTCTAATGGCTAAGACAAACATATGTTTTCTATAGCCGTAAGTCAGGCCTTGTAAATGGCATATGTTAGGTGTTTTGGTGACCCAGAACACCATCAAGTGGCCAAGCCCGATTACGTTATAAGTACCTTAATTTCTTTGATCACTAGCTACAGTATTACAATACCCTCTCTCATTTTCTATGTCTGATTACTTCTTCTATTTGGTAGATTATCTGATTTTTATTTAATAATGATAATTTTTAGTGGATTATTGTTCTGTTGTTTTAATACCATACTATTGAAACAGTCAATTTTGATCGCTTACCTGTTTTACTTATTTTACCTTCACATCTATACTTGTGCCAAGTTCAAACCCTCTCAGACTACCTACACAAACCACATTAAATAACTATATATGTATGATCACACATATATATGCGAGTGACAAGCCTATAATTGGATCGGCATATGTATATTACAGGTATATATTTTATTTTAAAGCTCACATAGTTTAAAATGTTATTTAATTTAGAATATTAGTCTACACTATATTTTATTTTGCTAGAATCATGTATCTATATATATATAGAGAGAGTATATTTCAGATACTCCCATCCTACATATATAGAAAAAAAATAGTTTTACACTGATTATAAAATTTGTTTTTAGTTAAATTCATAATATATAATATGAGTCTAGTTTTATAGCCTTAAATTGATAATAGCATTTCTTAGAATTAATATCATCTTAAAATTACCTAAGTCATAAACATGTCTAAGAACAATACAAACTGAGATGTAAATGCTGACACTAGGTTAAGGTTAGAATTTAAGTATTAAATTCTTTAAATTTGAAAGATGTGCTAATGGATTTTCTAGCTGCATCCAAACTTGTAAACAACCAGATGGTCAGTGGTCAAAATATATAAATACTGCAATTTTTATAAACAAAGGAGATATACTGTGTTGTTTGTACAGAAATGTAAGCTGAATCCACACCAGTTTTATCTTTGAAGTGGCAAGATAGAAAGGCATCAACTTGACACCTTTTCCTGCAGGAAATGGGGGCCCATAGTCCTTTAAAATGCAGTGAATGACATCCCAGCCAAACAGCTCCTTGTAAGAAGATCTCAATAAAAACTAAGCCATCTACCCTTGGAATAATAGTGCCAATATCACCGTACAATGTACCGGAATCTGGAATGAAGAAAATTGGTAACACTTTTAAATTCCTGCAGAGCTCTGTTTATAAACTGTTAATCTGTCCAAAATCTATCTTAGCTATCTATATAATGAACCAATCTTTAAAATTTGTTTTTTTTTAAAATTCTGTAACTGTATCACATTAACTTTAATAAATGTAAAGGCCAATCTTATCTGAAATTGAAACTTATAATTTCAAATTATTCTTTTAAATGTAGTCTAATTTAAACTATAAGTTACTGTGATATTTTATGCCTATTTATTTCACTTTAATTTACTTCCTAATTTTACCATTTTATTATTGTATATATTTAATATACCAAATAACTCAAAACTGTAAGTATTCATATATATAATTTTAGGCTATTTCTTTGTGAAGATGTTTTCATATCTTCATTTTGATAATTATTAAATATTTAAATTATTACTCTCAACTCACTGTTTTGAGATCTTATTATTATTTAGACTGATTAATTTTGTGCATTAATCTTATTGTAATCAGTTACATCCTAGATAAAGTTATGAATAATAACTTTCTATATATGTAATCTGTGTATCATATGAACTAGCCACAGGGATATTATTAAAGCATATTTCTAATGTTTTATTATTAACTGCCCATCAAATATGCTTTTTCTTCCTTAGATTATATATATATATATATTAATGCAGATGGTAGCTTAATCTAGGTAACTAATATATTTAGTCCCTAAACATAGTATGATTATTCTTGAAAGCTAGATTATATAGATATGCAAATAAACACTATCTATTTTCAGCCACATTAATTTAGTTAAATGATTCTTATTTAATATGTATACATTGCATGTTCTTATAGAGCACATATAGTACATTAACTGCTTACTGCATGTTTTTATTATGAGTGCTGGTGGAGGTCACCCTCATCGTTCTAGTTCAGGTAAAGCAATATTTTGGAACTGGAACACAAGGGTTCAGATGATTAAAGGCTTATCTGACTCCCTGAACTATTAATGTTTTGATATTGATGGTGAGTCATTTGGTTGTAGGGCACTGAGCATTTGATGCTGAAGGCTGTGAATAATGACCCACTCATAATTGTTTTATTAATATTTCAATATGTGCTATAGTGTGTGTAAGTAAACCTAGAGTAAACCAGTTCTCTCTCCCTTGTGTTAAATGATTATTCAGCATTAAGCTGAACCCTAATCTTAGTTAATATACTAACCTGCATAACTTTGAGCCTGATTATGTGCTCATCTCTTAACCTGTTATTTATGGACAGATGCCACAGAAGTGCCATATGTTGTTATAACTTTGGCTAATATGTTCCTCATGATTTAGCAAGATACAACCAGCTAGGATTTGGCATATTAATAAAGGCATAAACATGATCACTGCAGATTATTTTATTAAATATATGTATAATGGATATCATGTCTGTGAGTGTAATATTTCACTAACCGATTTGTAATAATTGTGTGATTTATTTATGATTTATTTTCTTTTATTTATTAAATTACTGTTCAAAATATAACTCGTTTCTATTTCATTATTGTTTGTAAATCAATTCATATCCAACTCCATATTAATTTATGTGTACATCATTATATATAAATATTAGTCTTAGTGATTAATATATTGTTAGCTCATTTAGCCATGTGTGTGTGTGTTTTGCTAATTTACTGGTAGTTTAGTTGTTATTCCATGAGTCTCTTTCTTCACCCTTTGCTACTGCCGGCCTGCAATTAAATTGAACTCATGTGTAACTTGGGAAATGCATTCATATGGTATTAAATCATAGAGTAAGGGTGAATGGATTGAATGTTGCTCAAACTCTGGATTTCACCATTTAGATTCAATCAGCTTTAGTGGGTTTTACCAATACTCTGGAATGTGTTGCATGGATGTACTAATCAAAACATTCCTGTATATATATATAATGTAAGTCTAATAAAATTAATAATGAAATGCTAATATTTTTAAATTTAATATTTACAAATTGGTTACACTATTGTAGACTGTAGTTTTGTTTAAAATTTGTTTATTTGTGTGTTCTTTGGACCGTTTAATTTAAGTGATTACTAATGTATGAACTTTAATGTTAAATAATTCTTAGCAGACATGTACTTGATCTACAATGTCTGTTGCTATTATATTTATTTGATTTGAATAATAAATTAATATTTATATGCTAGTAATATAAAAATATTATAACTATATATGTATAAGAAAATATTAATGAATTATAACTAATGTAAAATAAAATATGTACACAAGAATATTTTAACATAATAGATCAATGCATAAAATAGAAATTCTATTTCTCCAGTTCAGTTCAAAGTGTAGTTATTCTACATTTCTTAACAAAAATAATAATAATATTTTTCTAAGCTATTTTAAAATAAAATAATATATTTAACTCATTGCTGGAGATACTTGATTTCTTGAGAAAATTCAGAGTTCTTATACTTTAAATTCTCACCCATATATAGTAATTATATCATACTATTAGCTCATATAATCTAGATAATAATTAATCTAAAAGTAATGTTTTTTTTGCTTAAAGTGGTACAAATAAATAATATTGTTATTAATTAGAGCATGTTTTTTCAACTTGTCCTACTAGTTTAATTAGCTGTTGCCTTGGTTACATCATAGCTGAAATTAAATAATTAACAATAAATAAATTATACTAAACTTTTAAAATATCAAAACTGTTGGTTTATGTATTTCATCTTTTTTTTAAAAAAATTGATATAATAATTATAAATCAAATTTTAAGTGAAGAAACATATGTATATATTAACATCAAAAATGTATATTTTCTAATCAAAGATTAGATTTTTATTTTACTTTAAAACATTTTATTTTTCATGTTATAAGTTTTTACCAAAATGAGGTATTTACAAAAACACACTTGTTAAAATTTTTTATATGCAAATAATTTTGATTGACTTTTTATTTCTGTTCTTTTCTCTTGCTCAATCTTATTATAAATTATTGTTAAAATATTTATATTTTTAATATAATGTATTTTTCAATTTATTTATATCAATATAAATTGAAGTGATAAAATATAAAACGCATAACTAATATTAAAATTAAAACCTATTATTTAAAGTCAATTTTATTTGTTTTTGTTTTTTTTTCTTTAAAATCTATTTATAAAAATAATCTCAATAAATTTTTTAAATTGTTATAACATATTTAATATTAATAAAAAAATTGATGTTAAATAATAGGAGTTTATTGTAGTATTTTGTTTTCTTTAGGTTATATATTGATTAATCTAAAATGTATTAAATTATTACTATATCTTCGTGTTTGTAATAAAATTTTAAAGAAGAGAAAATGATAAAACGGTGTAAGATGGGATAGAAAAAGATGATTTTTTTAATATTTTCATTATGGTAAAAGCTTGTGAAATAAAAAGATATGTGTGTGCACACACACATATACCATGTATTTTTTAGACTTTCCATAAAATGCCAAAAAATGGATATTAATGAATAATTTGATAATAATTTTATATTGTAGACAATGACAAGTTCACACCATGCCATGTGGCATAAAATTATTAGTTATATACAATCTATACAAGTGTCATTTGTATTGTCGACTATGTATAATATATGCCACAAAAACTTATGCTAGTTTTTATGTACAAGTCTACTAGAAATATTCTCGTTTTCACTCTCTTGTACCTTTTTGATTTCTTTTCTTGCATAATAAGCTAATGTGAATAATAAATCTTGTTTTTGAAATGAAAAAAGTTTATGAAGATATGAAAGAGTTTATGCAATTATTATCTTTATCTTAATATACAGTTAAAATGGGTTTTGATCAATAGTTTTATATAATATATAGGTATTAGAGTTAAGTAATGTTATTGTCTCAAGATAATATATCATTTTTTGAAAATATTTTAGTGATAATTGCATTTTAAAAAACAGAGAATCACACAGAGTTAAAATGACTTATTAAAAAAATATGTCATGGTTTAATTAACAATGAAATATTACATCAAATAATATTTAAATATTGAAAATGGATAAATTTTATAAAATTTAATAGACAACTAAAAGGTTTAATTTTAAAACAGCATTTTCGGGAAAGGCTTCCTTTTAAAGGAAATATTTTATATATCACTGAGATTAGCTTTCAATGGCATTCAGATAAATACAAATAGTCTGCATATCCCAAATTTTAAAACTTTTTCTTCTTGTTTTTTTTATAACAAATACATGAGGAGTGACATTTTTTTTACATAATATATCATAGTTAATGAATAATTATATAAAATTTTCTTCATTGTTACTGATGATTAAAAAAAAATAGTGTTATTTTAAAAAGAATGGATAAACTATATATTTACTTTCTTATAGTTTATGCAATTTTTGAATAAAAATCTAAGATGTTTTTTTACTCATTTATAGGCAGTAAGTACCTTTTGTTGGCAAGGTATATATACATATTTGAATAAAATAATGAAACAAAATGAAATTGTCCAAATTATAATATGCCTCAGTTGGAGTAGCTAGCTATTCACATACCAATTTTACACTTTTCAAATTTAGAAATATATGAACACATACTTGTATTAACTTTTCATTTATTAGTTTTTTAAATATTGCTAAAATTGTCTCTTTCATTTTTTTAGGTGATTTTGGTTTAGCCAGATTTTTTAATCATGCTGTTTTGGCTGCTACATTGTGTGGTACATATCTCCATATGGTTAGTATGTTATTCATATTTTGAAATATTTTTTTTTAATTCACTTGTTACAAAAAGTATAAAATCTTTTCAGTTTTATTTTTTAATCTTGGTTGAGGTTGATTCAGTATTTATACCATTGGGGTCCAAATTTTTATGTGGATACTGAAAATCATAGATAGCGGCAAATGCCATATGATATACATTTCTGCTGTAAATTAAAAAATTAAAATTTCATTTAAAATGCCCCAAAATGCAATGTCAATAATAGTAACCATTTTACCAAGTTTAAAACAAATCATGAATGTTGTAATGTTCATACTAATTTTTGAATCTTTAAGAACCATTTCATACTTGCATTAAATGGCTTTTTGTGATGCTTTTCAGTGGATTCTTTGCTACATAATTTATTTTTGTAACATTGAAAATTTTGGTATGCAATATCTTGAAATATAATATAGAAAATAACTATACGCAAAAACATTTACGAGATACTCTTAAAATCTGAATAAAGTTCGCAATTTTTGCCTAGTACACTTTCGACTAAGTTATATTAGTCATAATCATGGCATCTGCCATGACTATGACTAATATAACTTAGACAAAAGTACACTACGCAAAAATTGCAAACTATAATCAGATTTTATGTATATCTCATGTACGTTTTTGTGTATAGTTAGTTTCCAAAATTTATTATTGTCTTCTGGAAAATTCTTTTTTTTAGATCCATCATCCACCAAGTATAATTTAGTGTGAAAATAAAATATCCAGATAGCATTATCTTGTAACTTTTTTTCTTCCAATTTTCTCAAATAAAAAAAAAAAATTTATGATTTTTTTTAGTCTTAATAAAATTGCAACCGTCATTAATTTTGTGTTTTAGATTTATTATAAATAAAATCCTTAAATTTGTAACAACAATACACTTTGTACTCTTATGAGTTTAAATGCTGGCACTGTAACAGTAATAATATCACTCAGCATATGAGATAATAAAAATGGCTGCTGTTCAATAAATAATATATATGTGAAATTTGTGAATATCTAATTATTTATTTTATTATATAGTCATCAAACGGTGGCTTTTAATAAAGCACTTATTGCAAACAATACACTTGTATATATAAATTCTGAAAATTTCTAGGAAAGTTAAAAAACTACGATACTAAGTAATATAGCAGAGTGTTAATAATATTTAATTACTCTGCCTATTATTTGCTATTATTTGTTTATTATTTTATATATTTTAGCATCTCAGTTTCAAAGCTATCTTATAAATCTAAATGAGCATTTATGTCATTAAAATGCATTAAAATAAATACTGAATTGTCTTAATTCTGGGACTATAATCTAAACTTATATTAATGCATCTCGTGACCTTTGAGAGTAATCTTAATATCCTTTGATCTAGCCACACTATTGTGCTTTTGAAAAATAATTGACAGCCTTGTCAGCCATTCAGAATGTCTTTGATTTTTTTTATTTATTCCAAATTTATTTTTAATTTTAGTAATTTAACTTTACATTGTCATTATAAAATAAAAAATGTAAAAAGTAAAATTTATTTTCATAGCAAGATCACAGTATTATCAAATTAAATTTATATATATAGAGATAGATGGATGGATGGATGGTAAAATGGATATGGGTTTTATATATATATATAAAAGATAGTTTTGTTGTTAAGATTAATTTTTATTACAAAAAAGTCAATAATAAATTTTTTGTAGATAATTATAAAAAAGTAAATAAGTACGGTGTGAAAATAACGAATTTTTTACATAATCTCCGAAAGAGGAAATAGTTTAATAGGCCAGTTAAATCCTGAAAATCAGACATTTTACGTAAAAATAGAAAAGTTTAAAGAACAGTAGGCTATGAAATATATATTGTCATAATTAAAGGATTCAAGCACTCTTAAAATGAATTAATTGTTGCAAAAGAAAAAAATGGATGAGCAGTGGTAATCTGATGAAAAAAAGAGCTACTTCCAATGGCTCTCCTGACTTTGTAGTTTAAAAATCTTTTTATTTTCAAGTGAAGTATCATGCAGAAATCATTTTTTTATGAATATAGTTTGTAGGAAATTTTTTTATCTGCTAAAAACTGATAATTATTTTTCAAAGATAATCATTTTAACCAAGTTGCAACCAACCATTTGGCATGCATGTGTGTTTTTGTTTCCTAGATTAATGATGCAATATAAAATGAATTCTGCTTTAACAACATCAAATGTTTATGTGCGACCAACTGTCCAGAAACCTGTTTGCTAAGTTAAATATTCTCTGTATGCTGCAATCTATTGATAAATATAGAAATCTGTTGCAGCTCTTTTTTCATTTATAATCTATTTTCTGACTTAACCTCATTCTTATATAAATTATTAAATCAAATTAAAGATGACATTTTTTCATTTCTTTCAGAACAAAAGCATTATGTATATGTGTGCGTTTTATGTATATATGTAAATGAGTGTGCGTGTGCTATAGAATTGTCACTTGATTTATAATTTTTAAAATTTTTTTTAGTTATTTATTTAGATTATATAAGTATACATATAAGTCAATAAACATCACATGATCACCATGTCTTATACTTGCTTATAATGTTATGAAAACAGGCAAAACTCACTACACGTATTACCACACACAGCAAGCTAGAGTAATCAATGGATGCCAGAAGGCTTGTGCATAAAATCCCCATCTAGTGCCTACTCATCCAATATCTCCAGACTAGTTTCTGGCTTGTGGTCTTCGTCAGTAAGGAGCTTGGATCTGAGAGCACTGCACCTAGATCTTAAGCTAATGAGCTTGGATTGAAAATATTAAGGGGTTTTCAACTTAAGACTCATAGTTTTGTAATTAAGTGGAGATAAAAAGTGGCTGCTAGAGGTTTGCATTAGATCCTAACATGTAGGTGCAGTGCTCTCAGATCCAAGGCTTTTCACTGATGAAGGCCACAAGCCAGAAATTAGTCTGTGGATATTGATGAGTAGGACTAGATGGGGATTTTATGCCCAAGCCTTCTGGCATCTATTGATTACTCTAGTTTGCTGTGTGTGGCAATATGTATAGTGAGTTTTATCTGTTTTAATAACAGTTATAAACAAGCATAAGACATGGTGATCATGTGATGTTTATTGGCTTAAAACCAATCCTGCCTAATAGGATAGTCGTGGCTATGATTATTAAAGAACCAAAAACACCAAAATATATAGATGCTGAACTGAGTTCAGACATATATGACTATATAGGCTAATGAGTTTAGATTGAAAATATTAAGGTGTTTTTAAATGCAGTGCTCTCAGATTTAATGCTTCTCACTGGTGAAGGCTACAAGCCAGAAACTAGTCTGGAGATATTGGCTGAGTAGGCACTAGATGGGGATTTTATGCATAAGCCTTCTGGTATCCATTGATTACTCTAGCTTGCTGGGTGTAGCAATACATATAGTGAGTTTTGCCTGCTTTCATAAGTATAAATTTATATAATATAAATGTTTTATGCATAAAACTAAACTAGTCAATAAATAATTAAAATTACCCCAAATCCAAAATTCAACCAGAGTAGCCAAGAAAAAATTATAAACTCAACCAATGGTTTCCCTGCTGCAAGCAAACTTCTCAAGTGTAAGGAACCACAAAACAACACCATATTTATATTAAACATTACCCACATATCCATTTACTTTTCATTCACCCTTAATATTAAAAGAACTTTTAAATAAGTTAATTGCTTCAGAATAATAAATTTTCAATAATAAAGATTCTTTAATTCTTCTTTTGATTTCATTTCTCTCAAAGAAGACAACCTTAACTTCATCAAAATTAATAGTGTGACCTGTATCTTTTTCATGGACATACAAAGCAGAACTAAGATATTTATTTCTAACCCTACTTTTATGAACCTTAATTCTTTCATTTAAACTCAAACTACTCTGACCTATGTAAATCTTTTTACAAAAACAAGGGATGATATACACTACACCAGGAATAGTCTTTGTATCAAAAATTTCCTTTGTATTATGTAATAAATTATTCAAAGTGATACCCATTTTCCAAGAAATTTTCTTATTTCCGAAAAAATTGCTATTCTTACATACTATTTCATAAGAAAACAATTTAAATGGCAAAAAAATAAAATCATATTTTTCTTTATCTTTATATCATTACAAATATTACTATTAAATAAAATACTTTTATCAGTGTAGCCAACACTCAAATAAACTTTATAAAATTGATCTTTCTGAAACAAAGATATCACACAAGAATTATTTAATTTCTTTTTTTTTTTTAAGTGTCATAGCATCGGCCGGGATGCGAACCCGCAACCCGGGCAACTGCCTGCAAGTGCAAAGCCATCGCGCTGACCTCTCGAACACAATGCAAGACTAATTTCTTATTTTTATAACAATAATTTCATAAAGCAGCTACTTCATGACATACAGACTGATAGCTATCAGGTTTAATTATGGACCTTAATTTTTTTAATAGAATGACTGGATACTAACCAATTAGTCTTTACATTTGTAATTACAAAAAGATCTATAAATTTTAACTTAACACAATCTAACTCCCTTTCTATCGCATATCTAATAGAAGGATCAAAACAAACCCGTTTACAAATTCATTCAATTTATCATTCTCAGCTACAAACAAATAATCATCTGCATATCTAACAAATAATTTTAAATATAAACAATTCTTTTTAATAATAATTTCCTCTTCCAAATAATTAATACAAATAGTCTTCATAAAATAGTATATAAGAATATCAATTTGTTTGGAAATAAGAAAATTGCTTAGAAAAGGGGTATTACTTTGAATAATTTTTTAAATAATACAAAATAAGGTATTTATTTATATAGCACTATGTTAATAAATTGTAATTGTAAATTAGCAATCAGGCAATCAGGCTAATGCACATACACTTTACAGATTTTAAACTAAACGTAAATGAATACTCTCATTCTCAAATACAAGATAAAGTCTTTATGAAAAGATAGAATGAATCCATCTAACTTTTCGACCCAAATGTTTAAGTATGGGCCAATCTTAAGTGTTTGGAGATGAGAGCCTGAAGATATTAAGCAGTCACTTTAAATTACTTTATTATGCTTCAATGAATGATGCTTGTGA